>CM063593.1:9704828-10186687 GCA_032356905.1 Salix exigua | reverse complement strand
CGGAATCATTATGATTTTGGATTGATCTACGTGGACACCAATAGAAGAAACCACAAACCCCAAAATGTTATGGTATTAGTAAAAAAGGTGCATTTCTTTTGATTAACGACTAGTTGCTCTGTTCGTAAGGTTTCCATCACTGCTCGTCAATGTGCAAGATGGGCATATGGCGTGGGGCTGTAAATCAGGATATTGTTGAAATAGACAACGATGAACTTTCCCATAAAAGGCCACAAGATCTAATGCATAAACCTCATGAATGTGTTTGGGGCATTAGAGGGACCGAATGGCATGACCATCCATTCATATAGTCCATGTTGGGATTTGAAGGTTTTTTTCCACTCGTCACCCGAGTGAATTCTGATTTGGTGATATTTGCTTATAAGATCAATTTTTGAGAACACCTTCGATCCAGACAGTTGGTCTAACATGTCATCCAAATGACCAAAAGAGGGATCGGAAACCGATATTTAATCATAATCTTATTGATCGCGCAGTTGTCAACGCACATACACCATGAGACATCTTTTTTGGGTACGAGCAAGGCTGGTACTGCGTAGGGGCTCATGCTCTCCCTGATGAAACCCCGCCATAATAACTCTATTACTTGTCGCTGCAGTTCTTTGGCGTCCTTTGGGTTAAGGTGTATGCTGGCCTGTTGGGTAGGCTTGCTCCTGGAATGAGATCAATTTGATATTGAATGTTGCGTAAAGGAGGGAGGCCTTGGGGAAATTTGTTAGGCATCAAATCCTCAAACTCCTTTAATAGTTGTTGCACTTCTGCTGGTACCTTGGGCTTTTCTTTTGCATCACTTTCCACACACGGCATGAAAGTAAACACCATTATGTCTTCATGTTTTAATTCACCTAAGAACTTGGACATAAACAACAGATTAGTGTTAACGCTAATTGGAGTAGGTGAACTATTTTCCCATCTAGGTGCTAAGACGATCTTCTTTCCTTTTATGATAAGGGCGTACGTGTTTCGTCGTCCATCATGGACGTTGTGATCGTACTGCCATGATAGCCCAATAAGACGTGACAAGCATCCATGGATACAACATCTCACCAAACATTGTCAAAGTATTTATTGTCAATAGAAAAGGATACTAGGCAGCGCCTATCCACTATTACCTCACTCTCTTTACTTATCCATGATAGTTTGTATGGTTTATGGTGTCATTCGGTACTCAAATTCAACTTTGGGATGGCCTCTTTGGAGACCATATTCTCATAGGTGCCGCTATCGATGATCAATTTGCAAACCTCATCTGCCATCGTACACGTTGTATGGAAAATATTATGTCATATCTAATCATCACTTGCATCAGTTTTGGGTGTTAACAGGCTCTTCTTAACCACTAAGGTCTCATGTCCATCTCTACAAAGCACATCTTCTGCTGCCTCATCATCATACACTGGTTCTTCCCTAATATTTGTGTTGTCTTCTTCCTCTATTACTAGGTTTTTACCCTTTTGGATAGGTGGCTTCCTGCAATTCATAGCTCGATGTCCTTGCTCCCCGCAACAGAAACAACGAATCGTAGGATTAGAAAGGCCCTGTTGTGCTGGTATGGCCTGGCGTATCTCCTAGGCTCGAATTGGTTGTTTGTTCTGGTCTTCCCAGTTGGCTACTCGTCGATTTTGCTATCTTTACATAGCAAGTACACGTTGATAGGCCTCTGACACAGTCCACAAGGTATGTAGGTTAAGCACATCTTGTATGGGTTATCGTAGTCCCCCCACATAGCGAGCCACCAGTTGCTCTTTTGTTTAAGATAAATCGTTCCTTGCGATTAACTGGTAAAATTCTTCTGTGTAGTCATCGACTGTCCTCGTATTTTTCCTTAGGGTATGAGGCGTTGAAATAAGGTTTGAGTATGCCCAAACAGAAGGAAGTGACCTTTCAAATTTTTTATCATCTTCCCCGAATCAGTGATTTTTGATTTTCCTTGCCTGTTTCTTGAACAGCGCAATTGCTCCCACCATGCAGACGCTCTACCCTTCAATTTAATGGCCACCAATTTGACCTTGATTTGCTCAGGAACCTCTTTATAGTCGAAGATATGTTCCACCTCATCTACCTAGTCAATAAATCCTTGTGCTTGAAGGGTACCGAAAAATTCTAGTAGTTCAAACCGAAATCCTATACCTCCAATGGACTTATCCCTTCCCCGTGCTTCTCTTTCATTATGACAATGATGATAGGGGTTATCAAAACTGGAGTCGGAATCATGATTAATGGTCTCGTTCTCTCCTAAATTCTGAGTTGCCAATCGTTGAGTTAATTCTGTGACTTGTCGTTGTAAGTCTACAATAAGTTTTTCCTGAAAGGTTCGATCATGGTGTTGGACTTCCTCATTCGAAGCCTGTCCACACCTTTCACGACCACATCCACCAGCCATTGAAGAATCTCTTTGATAGTAATTGCCCTGGGAAAAAAATTGGCTCTAATACCAGCTAAAACTGGGTAGATTTATTTGTCTATTCTACGGGTTGTTGAGACAAAGGAATTCCCCAAAAATACTTATGAAGATTCCAGCAATGATAAGAGATACTCTATCTAGTTGATTGAAAATTCAATTGATGTATAATTAATTCTCTGGTGGTCTTTAAATATTGCTAAGTGTTTGACAAGTAGAAGACTTTAAACTATAATAGAGTTTTGAGCTAAAACAATTCAGCCCTTATGTACTCCTACATCACAACCCAAGTACAAAGTTCATGCTAATATCCATCCATGACTACTTTGGAATAGGCAATGAACGTATGGATTCTCCTTCGCCTTACCTTCTTGCATACAACACATCACTTAATTACCTTGTGCATATCCTTTAACATGTTAGGCCAACATAAATGTTATTTCAGCAACTCATAAGTCTTATTTTCACCGAAATGGCCACTAAAACCAAAGTTGTTAGTTTCGCTTTGGTTGGTGTTTTGTTTTTTCAATTGGTATTGAATGTTTCAAGTTCAGAGCGTTTCGGCGTGGCGTTTCAGAGTTGTACTATTTATAATTGATTATATATATCAAAAATTAAAATATTAATTTAACAAATGCAATCTAAATTTTCCTAAGATTATTTTTCTTTTAAATAATTTTTTATATCTTTATATTATTTTAATGATTCATGTAAAAAATATTTTATAAAAATAAAAAATATTATTTTAATATATATTTAAAAAAAACATTTTGAAAATTAAGAACACCCATTTAAAATACTAAGCAAAGCAAAAACTCGTCACTATAGTAACAGCCTAGTGGCTACCCTCCTTGGCTATGGTTGCACCTTGCTTCTATAAAAAGATCCCCAAATCATTTCTTTTGTTCTTGGGTTCAAATAAATTTATGCTGATGGGATTTTAGTATGCATCTCAATTATTTCTATAACGTAGAATCCTAGAAATGCAGCTCATTTACTTCTGAACATTATGTAAAAAATCATTCCATTTCATTTAAAGATGAAACAGCACAACCAGTATGATACTAGAGCGTTTCGGTCTATATTTGACCAAAAAATCCAAACTGACCAAAATTTAAATTGAGGTAAAAACGACGTCGTTTTGTCTTGTTTTTTTACTGGTACAAAATATTTTGAACGAAATGAAACAAAACTAAAAAATTATGACTAAAACCACCACCATGTCCCTCAAGCAACTATCATAAAGAACCTAAAGGAATACACATTCTTCCCATCTTAAACAAGTAACCTTCATGCACAAAGAACCCATCGCAAGCTCTTTGAGACCATTTGACAACCACATCAACAAAGTAGGAATCATTAACATTTTGATCCTTCACCTGTTCAAAACCCATCAACCTTGCATTCAATATACAAATTAATACATGCCTCCTAGAAAGAGCATCGACAACTACATTAACTTGTACCTTCTGGTACTTGATGACTTCCAAAAATAACTCCATAAACTCTACCCTCTAAGCATGTCTCGATCCAACTTGTTTTAACCCTGAATATACTTCAAAGATTATGCATTACAAACTCCTTTGGTAATAAGTAGAGTTGTCATACCTCTAAAGCTAAAATGCTAAAATTATAGCATAGAACTTTTCAATTGAGTAATTCAATCATGCACCATATAACTTTTCACGAAAGTATGCAATAGGTCTACTTCTTCATAGATTAGGTATGAAATGTTATGTGAGGCACAAGGTTTAAATATGGTTAAAGGAATGTAGACATTATGGTTTAATTCTTGCCTAATTTGTTCCCTAGCCTTAGGTTCCTAATGTTGTTGCTTTGTCATTGTTAGAATCTTATTAGGTTGTTTAGCTAGTCTTTGCTTACAAGTTTTTTCTCTCTCAAAATGTATGTTTCTTTTCCTTTTTCTTTTCATGCATACACCTAAGTCTTGGTGTTCATTAATGGTGAAATTTTCTCTTTTTGTTTCTTGTATATTTAACAAGTTCATTTTATAAATATAACTTCTTACCTTTCTATTAACAATTCCTTTTGGGTTATATTTATTGTACCATTTGCATTGTCATCACCCAATTTATGGGCGACTCACCATAATATACAAAACAAATAATAAAAGTAAAATAAAAGGGGATAGTGTCAGCAGAAAAATTAATGTGGAAATTTTGGACGTTTTTGAAAGCCCGATCGTACCTCTTTTTGCCTAGAAATGAAGGAAAGTGCATATTCAAGGCTAAAATAATTTATTATTGGATAAATCTGCATAAAAATTAAGTCAAAAAACATAATTATATTTTTATGGGCCAATTCGATTTAATAGTCGGCCAATTTAAAGTATAATTATGCTTCAAAATTAATTAAAAGTCCACTTGAAAGATTTAATTAAGCGCAAGAGTGTAATTATACTTTAAATGGGTCAAATTAATTTTATTAAAGGCTTACTTAGTGAGAAATTAAGTTTGAAAGCTTAATTTAGGTCAAATTAATTTTTGTTTTAGCTATCTCAGTGTAAAATTACATTGTAAAGTACACTTAGAGATACTTAAAAAGATTTTCTTTTATTACGGTGTAAAATTATATTGTAAAGTACACCCGCAAATAAAAAATTCTATTTTTTTCATTTTTGCAGTGAAATAATTTTGGTTAGTCTTTCAACTCCTAATGAGGTAGAGATTCTCTCATTAAGAGAGATTTACATCAAACTTTAGAAAAGACAACGGAAAATCAAACTTAGGAAAAATAATTAAATAACAATGCAACTTGCCTTAGGTAGAGTATCCTGGAGGTGATGCGTCTTTCCCTTTGTAAATTAATGAGCAATATGAAGAATGAATTCTTGATTTCTATATCACAATAATTTTGTAGATACATGGATTCATATTTATAGTTGACAGTGAAAGAGTCCTGCTCTATTCGTGTCTCAACAGAGTCCTAGATAGTTTATAAATATTCAAGCTAATCTTTATCTTATCATAGCTATTCTAATCTCCTTCAATATCTTGATTACTGCAGGTGCTTGTTCTTCGTGATTCTGCATTATCTTCTACACGTCCCCTCAATCTGAAGGGGAGAGTGCGTACATTCAGATTGGCCATAATGTCTGAGAATTTTCCAAGTGATAGTGACTTTGTTAAGGAGTCTGCGAGCTGATCTTTAGAGGAGATAAATTGAACCGTGATGTGTTTTTGCTGCACTTGATCACGCACATAGTGAAAGTCAATTTCAATGTGCTTTGTTCTTGCATGGAAGATAGGATTGACTGTCAAATATGTAGCCCCAATATTATCACACCATAGAACTGGTGTTTGAGGACTCTGTAGATTAATTTCTTTGAACAGTGACTGTAGCCATTATATTTCAGCTGCTGTATCTGCTAGAGACTTGTACTCGGCCTCTGTGCTGCTGCGAGCAACTGTTGCTTGTTGCTTGCAGCGCCAAGATAGTAGATTTTTGCCCATGAAGATATAGTACGCACTTACTGAACGACGATCATCCCTATCTCCTGCCCAATCAGAATCGGAGTATGCTTGAATAGCAGAGGATGATGAAGACCGAATGAACAGGCCTGTGGAGATAGTGTGCTTTAGGTAGAGTAAAATTCTTTTGACAGCCTGCCAATGTTGATCTAGGGGATGATGCATGAACTTGTTGACCTTGTGGATGGAGAATGATAGGTCAGGCCTTGTGAAAGCTAAATATTGTAAGCTTCCAACTACTTGTCTGTATAGTGGAGCATCAGAAAATGGAGTTCCATCAGTTTCCGAGAGGTGGCAGTTACTGGACATTGGACTTTTGCATGGCTTTGCTTCGTCGATGTGTGTTTTCTTTAGTAGGTTTGCAATATATTTTCTTTGTGTGAGGTAGAGACCTTCTGTGGTGCGTAGGGCTTCAACTCCCAAAAAGTAATTAAGGTCCCCTAGTTCCTTGACAGCAAAGTCACACTGTAAGCACTGAATAATATGTTGAATGGCAAGATTAGATGCACTTGTAATTATAATATCGTCAACATAAATGAGGACTAATACTATAACATTGTCCCTGTGACAGATAAATAAGGATGGATCAGATTTGCTAGCAATAAAACCAATTCCACGTAATTTGTCTGTGAGCCTAGAAAACCAAGCCCTTGGTGCTTGTTTCAATCCATAAATGGATTTGTGCAGACGACATAGATGATTAGGATACTGGGGATGTATGTAGCCTTGTGGTTGGGTCATGTACACTTCAAGGTGCCATGAAGGAAGGCATTTTGAATGTCAATTTGCTTGATGTTCCAGTTGGAAGAAACTGCAATTGATAAGATTGTGCGAATGGTAGCATGCCTTACCACAAGACTGAAAGTTTCATTGAAGTCTATACCCTCTTGTTGATGAAAGCCTTTGGCAACAAATGTTTCCTTAAATCTTTATATAGAGCCATCTGCCTTTTTCTTTACTTTGTAGATCCAACGACAGCCTACAATGTTTGCATTAGGAGGTGGAATAACTAGTGACCAAGTGGCATTACGGAGTAGTGCATCAAACTCATTGTTCATAGCAGTGTGCCACTGTGGTAATTTGATAGCATCACTATAACATGTTGGCTCAATATCAGAGGAGTGGATGGTTGAGATGAGAGCTTTTGGAAGTGGATACCGTGTAAAGTCATTTGATTTCTACTTTGGTTTGAAGATGTTGTTACAGGATCTTGTCACCATTTTATGAGTCCTTATTGCATCATGCAGTGTATGCTGATTTGAGTCTGTGGGAACAGAGGGCTGATGTAGTTCAGTATTTTCTTCAGATTTTGGAGAGGCATTGCTGCTGTCATGTTGTTCATCTTCGGTACTTGCAGAAGAAGTGACTAAGACAGCAGATTGATCAGTAGTACAAGGTTGTGGTGAGGGAAGAATATCATAAAAATTGGCTTGAATGGGGACTGGAGAGTGAACTGGGAGTGTGACATGCGTGGGGTTTTTGGGTTTTGAAGACAGTGGAGTAGAAACGAGATTGTTGTAGGGAAAAATGTTTTCATCGAAGATGACATTGCGAGACATATAAACCCGACCAGTTGATAAATCTAAACATTTGTAACCATGATGATTTATGCTATATCCAATGAATACACAGGTTTTGCTTCTAAAATCTAATCTGTGTTTGTTGTAGGGTCTAAGATTTGCCCAGCATGCACACCCGAAAACTTTTAAGAATGAAAAATCTAGGACCCGATTATGTAATTTCGTATGGTGACAAATTTTTGAGACTTGGTGTTGGTAAGCGATTGATTATAAAGGTGGCAGTGGTAAATGCTTCTTCCCAATACAGAAGAGGTAAGTGGGAGTGAGCTAATAAACTGAGCCCTACTTCAACAATATGTCGATGTCTTCTCTCAACGGAACCAATTTGTTGGTGGGTATGTAGGCATGCAATTCGATGGGCTATGCTAGTTGTTTGGAAATATTTGTGAAGTCGGTGAAACTCTCCCCCCCAATCGGATTGAATTGCTTTTATTTTCTTGTGAAATTGTTTTTCCACGTAGCATTGAAATTGCATAAAAATATGCTCAACATCGAATTTCAATTTGATTGGAAACAACCACAAATATTTAGAGTAATTGTCAAGAAAGCTGACAAAATAACGAGCACCTGTAGTAGAACCTACAGATGTTGGACCCCAAACATCAGTAAAAATTAAGTACAACGGAGATGTAGATACATAAGTGGATTTATGAAATGGCAGTGCATGGCTTTTAGCCAGTTGACAATCAACGCATATGGACTGATTTTTTTTATCAAGTGGTATTTTATTGGAAGATAAGACTGTGTTCACAACGGAAGAGGATGCATGACCAAGGCGTCGATGCCATTGATCATACGAATAACGAATGCTGGCAAAGGTTTGAGGAGAATGTGTCTTGGTCGTGAACTGATATAAACCATCAAGAACATGGCCGCGATGAAGGACGGTCCCCGAGTAATCCTTCACAAGAAAGAAATCGCCATGAAATTCAAAATAAACGTTATTATCAATGCAGAATTTTTGTACTGATAGATAAGAAATAGTCATTGGCAGATTGACTGCCCATTTTGGCATTTGCAAGTTGAGTGTGAACCTGAATTGTGTGAGCTCGAGATTGAGAGGAAAAGTTGATTGCTAGTGCCTATCACACCTGATGAGAAGTTGAATAAGAGACAATTTGAGCCAAGACATTTTCTATCATGGAAGACATTAGTGTGCTCAGAATTAAACTGTCTTGTCGCAGCCATTGATAATATGCAGGATTTGGAATTTTAGTGACTGAGTTGGTCACAGGTTGGGAAGAAGTGAGGAGTCTGGGAGGGCATGGCAGAGTACCATCAAGATAGCCAAATAAATCTTGGCCATGGAAGTAGTGTAGTAATTGTGTTTTCCACAGTGGGTAATTTTCTGGTGTTAATTTTAAAGAAACAATATTGGAGATGGGAATTATTGTTGAACAGGCAGGGGAGGGGGTGGAAGAAGAAGAAGTTGTAAAAGAAGAAGAGGAAAAGGACATGATGAGACGTTGGTCTTTTTAGTGCCCTGATACCATGTAAATTAATGAGCAATATGAAGAATGAATTCTTGATTTCTATATCACAATAATTTTGCAGATACATGGATTCATATTTATAGTTGACAGTGAAAGAGTCCTGCTCTATTTGTGTCTCAACAGAGTCCTAGATAGTTTATACATATTCAATCTAATCTTTATCTTATCATAGCTATTCTAATCTCCTTCAATATCTTGATCACTGCAGGTGCTTGTTCTTCGTGATTCTGCATTATCTTCTACACCCTTGCACAACAAGTCCCCTTACCCAAGACTCTCGCAGACCACCAGGTTTCTAGTAACCTTAATACTAAATGGAGACTCCTAATAATTATAGTCGTAATTTTACAACTATAAAACAAACCCTTCATTTTCACTACGCGCCGTCATCTCTCCCAACCCTGGGGGGATGGCGAGGCGCGAAGCGCAAAGAATCGCCGTCACGACATGCACAATGATGATTAATTATTCCAAGACTATGTTTTTTTACTCACACATGGGTTGACATATCATATGGCTACTCCTTGATCATCTTTATGTCTCCCATCATTATTCCAAACATTGTTTTTTTAACCATTTGTCTTACATACATGCATGGTTTAACAATTTTGACTCATTTGATTTATATAGCTATTGCTAAACATGTTGAATGTATTTCCATGTTTTTTTAAATAATAAGGTGTTTTAGATAAACACATCTTTTACATACCGCCATTTTTACAAATTACATCCCCAGCATAACATATTCACTCGAGATGTAGTAACTTTCACACCTTTTCCTTTAATGTTTCATCTCATTTAAGTGACCAATTTTTTGGAATGTTGTTTGGTGGCCAAGCCTTCTTTATTGATTCAATTTTTTTTATTGGTTTAGGTATTAATTTGTAGCTAATTGCTTTTTAATAGCCCAAGTAGGAGTTTCTGGTAAACTTTTCCAACTATTTTGTCATGTCTAAAGTTTGTAAAGTTAGCCATGTAATATTCTTAAGAGGTTGAGTTCAAACAATTTTTTGAAGAATGAGGCTTTTAGATTTGTAACAACATTATTTATGTTGTTGCACTCCATATACCAATTGTGCAGCCATGTTGTCAGTCCTCATGTGATTCAGACAAGACATTACTACAATATTTCCTTAAATATGGTTGAAAAAGCCATCTCAACCACTTGATAAACCATATTAGCCTCCTCAGAAAAAAAAAGAGGTCCTCAGAAAAAGAAAAAAAAAAAACAGGCACGTCTTCATCGCATTGACATGTTTGGTTTTGAGCTTCCATAACTTTCTTTTATCTTGTCCCTACAACTATTTAAATAGAAATTGTTTTTACAATTGTGTTTCTTTCTTCATAGTCTACTGCACTATCCATTTTCTTTTAAAATTCTTGTCATTCCTTAATATGTGTGTCCATTTGATTTGTCATGTCTTTTACTATTAATATAATAAGTGACTCTAGGTAGTAAAGTGTGGATGTGGATTCGTTATGACTAAATGAGGATCCATCATGAGAAGAATATATGAATGACCTAGTAGATGTATTTATAGACTACTAGGATAAATTTAGATCTAAAAGGAGATCAAGTCACTCCAAATTAAAATGATGGATTAAAAGAGTCATATTTTTTTTACTTGATCCATTTGTAGAATAGTGGAATAAATTACATATATCTAAAACAACTCGGGCAGTCCACTGTGCACGCACTGTGGACTGACCACTTTTTGCTTTTGCTCCGCACGCGTATGTGCACCTGTGTTTTTTTTTCAATGAGCTTTCTTTTATAACAT
Organism: Salix exigua; assembly: GCA_032356905.1. Taxonomy (NCBI): domain Eukaryota; kingdom Viridiplantae; phylum Streptophyta; class Magnoliopsida; order Malpighiales; family Salicaceae; genus Salix; species Salix exigua. The sequence continues at coordinate 10,175,920 of CM063593.1, read as the reverse complement.
TTATGGTGGAGAAGAGTGTTTAAAATCATTGTAGCCTAGCAGCTCGACCTGCACGCTATCTTTTATAACATTTAGCGTGCAGGTGCAGGGTTCGAATTCCGATTTGTGGAAAGCTTGCTTTCCTTTTTTTTTAATAATTCTTTTTTTATTATTATTATAATTCTTTTTGCGATTTGTGGAAAGCAACTGTCCAGTTGCTTTCCTCTCTTTTTTTATAATTCTTTTTCTTTTAATTATTTTGTTTTGGTTTTTGGGAAAGCAGCTGTCCTTTTTATTATTATAATTTTTTATTATTATTCTTAGTTTTTTAAACTACCATGTTTTTGTTTTTTCCTTCTATAGTGCTGATTTTAAAACTATTTGTCTGTAAAAGTTGCTTTTTTATTATTATTCTTATTCTTATTATTTTTTAAAATTAGGGTATCAATGATAGTTTACGCGTACCATGACTAAAATTATCTTCCGTGCAATGATAATTTTAGATTTTCAAACTTTTATTTTGATATTGTTATACTAGGGGGTGTTGAGCTATTTTATTATATTAAATTTTGCATAAATAAAGTTGCTTTCCTTTTTTTTTTTTAATTCTTATTCTTATTATTTTTTAAAACTAAGGTATCAATGATAGTTTACGCGTACCATGACTAAAATTATCCTCCGTGCAATGATAATTTTAGATTTTCAAACTTTTGTTTTGCTATTGTTATACTAGGGGGTGTTGAGTTATTTTATTATATTAAATTTTGCATAAATAAAAGTTTGCTATTGTTATACTAGGGGGTATTGAGCTATTTTATTATATTTTTATTTACATCCAGCAAATCCTATAAAAATTGTTTACTCGACCCGCAACGTAAAACATATATTTTTTAAATTTTTCCAGCTAATAATTTTTTGTTTAGTTTTATCATCTGTTATAATTTTTTATGTGCTCTTTCATTTATTTTTTTATTGGTTTTATTGTTATTATTTTCAAGTTAGATGAATTCCCCCTGATAATTATGTTTTTTTAAATAGTATAATTTTTTTCTTTTATTTATTTCTATTATTTATTCATCATTAACACAATAATAATAATAATAAGATTAATAATAATAATAATAATAATAATAATAATAATAATAATAATAATATATTCTTTTTCTTGCTTACTGTTTTGTTAATGTTTTTGAGTATATTTCTTTCATGATAATTTGATAATTTTTATTATTTTTGCAATAATAATAATAGTCATTTTGTATCTAATATTACTGGGGATAAAAGACAACTCAAGAACAAAAAACTAGATAAATTTACCTAGATTATCTACAATTAAAAAAAGTCACTTTTGTCTATATTACACTGTTTCTTTGAAATGACAAACAAGTCATTATTATATGTTTTAATATTTATTGCATATTATCGCCTAAAAATATACAAGGAGAAAAAAAAATAACCTCAGATTTTTTGCAGGAAAAAAATTTATATCAGCATTATTAAATACATTAAATATAATAATATGATGAATAAATCTTATAAAAAAATTTGTTGTGAATTTTAATTTTGTGCTCTTTTGTTGAAGTTTATTTCTTAAAAAAAATAGATTTTTAATATTTAAGATCTAATATTACCCGGGAAAAAATATAACTCAAAAAAACAAAAGGTAAACAAATTTGCCTACAATATCTACAATTAAAAAATATACAAGGCACTTTCCGTTTCAAATACACTGTTCTTTTTAGACGGCAAATAAATTAGTACAGCACACAAAAATTTTATAGTTCTTTTTTAAAAAAATTGCAATATTTGTATTTATAATATGTCATATCTAATATTAATGGGGAAGACAGACAACTCATATTTTTTTTACAAATTTATCTAGGTTATCTACAATTAAAAAACTATAAAAATCACTTTCCATTTCGATCACACTATATAGTATGCGAGACTAAGTATATGTGTGTAATATTTATTTAATATTATCGCCTAAAAATATATAAAGAGAAAAAAAAATAACCTACGATTTTTTGCAAAAAAATTAATATCGGCATTCTTATATATATTTAATATAATAGAATGATGAATAAGTCTTATAAAAAAAAATGGCTTCGAATTTAAATTTATATTTTAGAGTCTTTTTTTTTCCTTTTAAGAAATGGTGACCTTTTTTTCACATGTATTTTTTATTTTTTACTGTCCAAATCAATTGTTCTTTTTAACCGGGTTTTTTAAACCAAAGTATCCGTGACAACAGATTTCTAATGAATCATTTCACCTTCTTAGCAAATTTTCTAACAAATTTTATCATAAAGTTTTTAGTAATAGCAATATTCAATCATATTTTTACTGGAAAAAACCACTTTTAACGAATTTTATCAATTATAATTATACTAATTAAATATTAAAATTATAAAAGAAAACATTTATAAAATCAATCAATTTTCTACGTAGATAAAAAAACTCAACGAAGCGGGCAAATCAGCTCGTTTAAATCTAAAAGGAGGTTAGGTTACTCCATATTAAAATATGGCTCTACCCAATAGGTGGATCAAACTCAATTTTTTTTACAAAAGTTTCTAGCGTTTGTTTTCACTACAACAGTATCTACATTGCTACACATACCATCACATCATTAGATATAAAAAAAAATCACCCTGGCCCTTAGCTTGGGCCAATTCTGTTATTCTCCATATTTTTGCTTTTTAGATTTCATGCATTGTTTTGGATTATATGATTATTTCTTTGTATTTTCATATTTTAATTTTGTTTCTTAGTTGAGGTAAGGTTTCTGGCCTAATTAAGGTTTTGTAAACCATCTAAGAGGAATACTACATGAGCATCATTTCTTTGTCGAACTTTGTGTTTGGCTGATATCTTTATCTTTCGCGTGCGTCGTCTATCAACCTTTTGCCTTTTTACAATTGACGCTAACACCATTTTACCAAACATTTCTTAGATCATCTCCCAATCAGTTTTATGAGTTAAGATTGACAATTACGAGCGAGAACAAAAGTTGATCAGTGGTTCATTTACGAGTGGAGGATTAGATACGATCCTCTCAACATCGCTAACAAGGCTTACAGTTCTAAACATAAATGTGGAATTTACTGCCACTTTACAGTTTCTTGAATATTTTGCTGCATTGCCCTGATGATTGATTGCATTCTTATAAAAAGGTTGAGTCTAGATTGCAACCTTTTTTAGTGGAGCACTAGATAGATCGCTTGCGCTATACCATGTAATATGATGGGTTGTTTTTCTCCATTCTGGCCATATGGCACCCCTTGTTGATGATCCTGCTATCTCATCCAGGGAATAGTAGCTGAAGATGAGAAAAGTCTAAGATGATAAAATCAATTCTTAGAAGAGACTCGATTTGGTAGAATGAAAATAAAAAGAATACAAAATGCCTCTTCGACTTTTGAAAAGTTTATAGTTCAATCTTGGAGCTACCTAATTGGGCAAGTAAAATGGCCATATCCATTCCCTGCACCATAGTGGGAACAACTGCTTCATAAGGGCAATCCCGAGAAAATCCAACCTTCCCGGATTTCTGGACTTTCCTTATGCAAGATTTGAACTTCTCGTGGCACTTGACATTATTCAAACCTGAAAAAACAGCATTTGTAAGACAAAATATATACATTACCAATACCATGATGTATTGTTGGGAGATATTACTACAAAACAAAAAAAAAACAGTGACAACGTTAAAAGCATGCATTGTTCTGCTCTGATAAAAGTATTTCACTATAGCCTCTCAGCTCATTCCTTCTCTTTTGACTCTTTTCACATTAATAATGGGCAGTCATCATATCATAATCTCTTTCTTTCCTTTGATTTTTCCTTCAAATTATAACGATATCTTTGGGCTAGTTTTTTAGCACCGGAATTGAAAATCCCCCACGACCAAGTCTAAAGAAGGCCCCATGGCCATACCCCTAGTGCATTCACACGATTTTTCTTTTCTTCTTTTAGACTCTCTAGGATTCAGATGTTGAATGATGGGGGAGGAAATGCAGTCGACAGCCAAGCTGAGCCTCCAAGAGTGATATAATCTATTTCGACAGCAAGCTAAAGGAATCCTTCTTTATATGTTAGTGGCTTAGCTAATAAAATCCAAATCAGACAACTCGTCTGTCGCAAGGTCTTCTTCACCCTCTTGCCCCCTTTCATTCTCTGTTTCCTGGCAAGTCAATTCACCTTGTTCTACTTGAGAGATTATTTTAAATTCTCAGAATCCTCTGAAGTGAGGAAAAGGAGAAACAGAATGGGTACAAAATGAATCACATCGTAATTTTGATTCACTTTCTCAAAGGAAAAGACTTATGAATGGAGCAAGATCGTAGATGTATTCCTTAAAGATTGAGATGAGTCGATGTCGGTCCATGGTGTCGAATTCTAAAAAACAGCGAGAGGCTCAGCATTCATCTTTCATCCGTCTCAGGAAGGAGTGACAACCTCGACCTGAGCGAAAATGGGGTGTGCCCAGGATTCGGGTACCATTTTAATCGCCTCAAGATCTTTTCTACAGGGTGACCTCCCTGCGTGGTCTACAAACTTCAACCCCCCACCCCCTTTTTTTATCCGTCAATAATTATATGAATTCAAAGCCTTGTTAAGAAAATTTACTAACTAAATTATTAATCTTCCAGAACAAAAATGGCCTTTAACAGGCAAACATCAAATTATATTATATATATGTATATGAGGAAAAATAGTAGGGGAGGGAGAGAAAGAGAAGTTTTTTCGAAGATACCTTTCTTCTCAACGCACTCATCGTGAATCTTACAACAGGCATCGACATCATCACACGGTTTCTCTCCAGGACACCCACTCCACCCAACTCCACAATACTTCCCGTATCTAATTCCAATCGCTTTTGTTCAGAAAACAAAACTGTTAATAGAATTATACTAATTAAACAGGGAAGGAATAGGGTTTTTTTAATGGTACTCACAGTTACAGTTCTGGGCAACACAAGTTCTACTGCATTTCACCTGAAAAAACAAATCAAAATAAATACAAAAAAAAACCCATCAATTGATCCATAAACAAAGGATCGAGAGATCGTCAGCTAATTAAATTACCTGAGAATCATTGCTGTTGGCGCAGTCAGCAAAGAGGGAGAGGAAGATTAATGCTAAAGCCAAAGCCACAGCGACTCGGGCACCCACAGCAAAGCGCACGCCAACGAGCATATTGCTGTTTCTCCTTCAAATTCCTGCTACAGTTACAATTACAATAAAACGACTCCCTCTCTGGCCCGTGCGATGACGTGCTTTCCTCCAATTACCTAATGCCACGTCAACTTTACAGTGGCATTAACCCACATGTCCTAATACCATACTCGACCACTGAGCCTACCAATAAAAAACTTGATGCACCCACCAATGATTCTCCTGTGGTCTGTATAAAATAATTGTTTTACATTTGAAAATTGTTTATGAATTTTTTTATTATAAATTATTTTCATATAATAATTTTAAAAATAAAAAAAATATATATTATTTTAATTCATTTCAAATTTAAAAATAATCGTTATCATAATATAAATATATTATTAAAATAATGATTTGTTGTCATATTTTTTTTAATTATTATTTTTTAAATCAATATTTTTTTTGCATAGATTTGGAATAATTTTTTTTAAGAAATAATCATAAATGTATCGATATATATATATATATACATATATAATAAAAAAATAGAAATTAATAATATTACAAAAAGTTCTATTTCACAACCAAACACAAAGAAAAATTAATAACATTTTGTAACGAAATAAAAATTCCTAAAAAAGAAAAATGGGAATATGAATTGAATGGGAAATATTTATAAAAATTCAAAAATCAAATCAATAAATTTCTAATAATAAGAATAATATAATTTGAAATATATAAGTAGTCTAAAACAGAAAGATTTATGATAAATATCTTTGTTTCATAAGCATGTAGAAGTGTCAAATAATTTTCATTGGCACAAAATTAAATAAAAAAACTTAAAATCAAATTATTAATATATATATATATATAAACCAAAAAAAATGACATGCATGAAATGGTCACTTTAGAGAGAGAGAGAGAGAGAGAGGTTGGTGCTTTATTTTATTTAAATGGAACGAAAAGCTAGTTTCAAAGCATTTTGACGTGGTGTCATATAAGTACCAGAGAGAGAGAGAGAGAGATGAATTTTATGCCATTTCCACAAAACAAATCACTTTAAATCAAGGTTGTCATGTTTCGGTTGGTGCTTTTTTTTTAAAAAATGGAACGGAATGTTAGTTTAAAAGCATATTAACGTGTTGTTTTTGGAGTTGTACTATTTATGTATATATATAATCTAAAAATTTAACCTAAATTTATTTTAATCCAAAAATAAAATAATTTAGAATTGTGCAATTTAATCTAAAAAAAACAATAAAATGATTTTTCTAAACAAAATTATAAACATGTATAATATTACAGAATGTCATCATCAATCTCGCAAGGTTATTACATTCTCTGATTGCTCTGAATGTTTAACATAATATATATAAATATGTCAAGAAACACCTCATAAAATTTCATCTCAATCAATATTTGGCCGAAACAGAATGGGCAGAACAAAGCTGGAACATTTGGCCGGTATTTGACTGAAATATCCGTAACGGGGCGGAATTAAAACCAAGGTAAAAATGATATCATTTTGTCTTGTTTTTTTTAACTAGTACAAAATATTTCGGCTGTTTTTTTAACTAGTACAAAACAGTTCAGCCGTTTCGTCCAAAACAAAACAGAACAGAACAGACAACACTGCTTGAAATCCAATCTTAGTTCTGTGTCCAAATCCAACTTCATCATATATATTTTTACCCTAATTAGCTTACAGGCTCTACTTGGTCATTCAAAAAACAATCTAATTTATTGGTAAATCACGTTCAAAGATAAATTAACAAAAAATAATCAAACCAAAAACCGTTTAATACAATCTCTTACCTAGCTCGAGTTTAAAATTAAATTGTATGAGAGGTTTCTTAAAACATCACAATCAAATTGGTCAGTCCAAGAATAAAATACCCCACTCAAACAATTTATAAGGACAAAATTAAAAAAATAAATTAATTAATAGAACAAAGAAACCTTTCGACCTAACTTATTGCCTAGCTTGTGTTTAAAATTAAATCATACGATAATTGGTTTGTCATGACCTACATCGTGGATGAAAGTAAAATAAAAACTAAAGATGAAATTATGGGAAACAAAAAAGATGAAATTAAAAGGACTAAAAACACATAAAAAAAGAGAAAAGGCATTTTCTTTACTATGTAAAGAAAGTGCAACTGTTTTGGTATATTTAATTAATAAATGGTAGTGTATATATTTAAGAAAAAACAATTGTTGCCATTTGAACTATATGCCTAAATCTTGTTATCATTTAGTAAATAAGCCTAAACAATAACAACTTTGTGGCCTTGTCACCTTTTGGTTTGTGGCCAAAACAACAATAGCTATATTGTTTACGCTTGGCCCAAATAAACTATACCTTTGTTTCTAACATATTCCAATATATTAGATTGAGTTTTGAGTACTTAGAATGACACATTATACGTCATCTACGCACACAACATTTTTCATAACTAAATGATATGTTTTTAACGGATTCTTTGTGGGTACAAACTTGCATAAAAATTGCTACCAATTAGTCATAACATCACTCTTCATGTTCAAGGTGAGCTGACATGACCACGATCTATAAATACCTTAGGTCAATAAATAAATTAATATGTTCTTTAACTCAATATTTCTTATATAGTCATTTACTCTAAATATTTTTCTCTCATATATGAACTAACTTAAGCATAAGATAATCCCTTGTTCCATGTAGATTTTTTTTTCAAGCTAACTTTCACCAATAGTAAAGCCTAAGAACTAGGTCTGGGAATGTAGATATTAGAAATCCTAATTTTTGTATGAAGTTTTTATCCATTTTCATAAGTGTCACATCTATAGGAACTAAACAAAAAGCCAATTACTCCTTTTTATTATTCACTAGAACACTTTTCATGGATTAAAACCAATGATGAAGTAGTACCAAGCAAACCAGACATCTTATGCATAGGAAGAACCACCTCGGTATATTCTACACGGTGGTAGTGACAGGTAAGCCTCTCGTCATACTTGGCCAACCACCCTGATACTATTCATATAACATATGAATAGTGCATATAGTTAATTATTTCACTCTACACTATTTATGCAGTACTCAATAGTGCAACATTTCAGTTTTTTTTCATTTCTTTGATTATGGCTTAAGCTGGACTGTTCTTGTCCCAACTCAATTGGCTGGGTCGGGTCCTACCCGAGTCCAACAAAGATGGGTCTTTTGGCGCAACTTGGCTAGGCGAGGCCATGCCAGGCTAGAATTTGCTTTTTTTTAAATATAATATAAAATCATATTTCTTAAAAAAAACAAGAAATTAGTTGTTTTTGTGCATACGACTGAATTGCAAGGTTTTTCCAAGCATATTTTTTGTTAAAATAAATATTTTTCATAAAAATAAATATCTTTCATGTTTTGAAATGACCAAAAACACTGGTGATCATTAGTCTAGAAAATCCTTAAACACCTTTTGAGCCTACAAATATCTTTTTTTCCATTGTTAACAACTTGAGCCTATATTACAAACTTGATAAAACCCTTTCTAATCAAATACAAACAATTTGGATTGATAAACAATGCTTTTCCATTCGAAACAAAGCCATACAGATGCTTCGCAAGGCTTGATTAAAACCTGTTGACATGTGAACAAGCATCATTTCACATTCCTGTCAAAAGTAATATAAAACTTGACAATGAGATCACTTGAATTCTTTTTAGAACAACTTTTTTTAAACAAACATCAAAAATGTTTTTATACTTGGAATTACTTTGAAATTTTAAAAAATTATATTAAACCAAACTTTGTAAGAAACCAACCCTTTCTTGCAAATACTTGAAGCATAAAACACTTGTGGGGCATGACCAAACTAGGGGACAATCTAAAATACAACCAGCGTTATCATTCCTCTCCCTCGAAAGGAAAGATGTTGAACAAAACTAAGGGACATTAAGCAAAATAGGTGCATATGGACATGTTGAAGGTCTGTTATCTCCAGAGGTCAAAATCATAAGTTGCAGCTCAAGTAAGTAGAAGCGAGAAGCCATTAAAGCCAGAGATCCACACCCCGAAAAGAGAATACCATGAAAAAGAAAGGGGACCCTTGTTTCTCAGGTGAGTATACATGCATTGTATCCCATTGAGAATCTAGGAAATGTTTAGAGGGATTGTAATTTACGAACCTAGGAATAATTTTGTGTACGCCTTCAAGCTCTCACCTCTTTCATTTTCTCAAGTGTGCATGTGAGTCCTTAACCAAATAGACAATGCACTTTTCAACCTTACCTCTTTCCTGAATTTGGGTGTCATCATGCATTCCATCTTCACTAGAAATCTAGGAAATGTATTGGAGGGATTGTAATTTACAAGCCTTCATCACTTTCACTTCCTTGAGTGCACTTGTGAGCCCTTCATCAACACAAATATCACGTTTCAACCTTATCTTCTTTTTTTATTTTTGTGCATTTCCTAGTCATCAATCAACCCAAATAATGTGCCTACCAGCACTATTATCCTTTTTCTCATGCGATTGCGCTTTCTAGTCATCAACTAAGATAGCGTGTTCTCAACCCTATCTCCCTCATCCTTATTCAAGGATGCTTTTAGACCTCAATCGACTAATATGATGCACTCTTGAAATCTATTTCCCTCGTTTGATTGTGTTTCCAAACCCATGAACTAAAATAGTGTGTATTCCAACCTTATTTTCTTCCTATTTTGAGTATGTTTACCAACCCTCAACCATCAATTAAGATAATGCGTTTTTCAATCCTATCCTTATTGTTTGAGTGCGTTTTCTAACTCTTAACCATTAACTAAAATTGTGTGTTTTCCAGTCCTGTTTCTCTTTACCTTTTGAGTGTGGTTTTCCAATTCTAACCATCCATTAGGATAATGCATTTTTTAGTCGTATCTTTTAGCCTGATTTAAGTGTGTTCTTCAACCTTCGACCATCAATTAAAATAGTGTATTTTCTAACCTTATTTCTCCTATTTGAGTGTGTTTTCCAACCATCAACCATCAATTAAGATAGTGTGCTTTCCAGCCTTCAACCATCAAATCAGATAATGCAATTCCCAGCCATCAACCAACTTAAATAGTGTGCTTTCCAACCTTCAACCACCAACTCTAATAGTGTGCTTTTGCATCCCTAAACCATAGATCCTAGATAGCATGATTTCTAACACTATCTTTCATTCCATTAAATCTTCATGGGTAGGTCATCCATTAAATTAGGACCAACTTCAAAATTTTAAACAGCTTGACCCTGGCATTTTCACCTAGTACAACGAGACCATTTCTTGTGTCTTCATAGAAATCATCATCATTTCATCCTTTGAGTGTTCTATTTAGATCTCAATTTTTAGGTAGTGCACTTTCTAGCTTTATTTTACTCTCATTTTCACTTCCGGATGGATTAACCCACCCACCTACATTGCAACAAACCTTCTTCTGGACATCATTCCTATGCCCTACAACTTGCAAATTTAGTTTATAAAAAGGGGGAGACAGTACAAAAACACACACAAATAGAGAGAGGAGAAAAAAATGTATAAGAAAATAGTAGAGCAGAGGTAGGAAAAAATAGCATAATGAGGGGAGTAGCATGAAATAAGATAGAAACAAATTGAACAAAATGAGGGATGAACACATACATAGAGGAAAACGATCGATAATAGGCAATCACAAATAATCAACTACCTCTTGTCCTCTTCCTTGGCACTAGCATGATTGTCACCCTTGTCACCGGTAGGGGCTCCATCACCAGTATAAACTCTTTCTCTCTCTCCCAACCAACAACTCTATCTAAAAAACTAATCACATCGATAACTCTCTCTCCTATAGCAGTAGTTGGTTTCCACCTTGTGTCATTTTCCTCATCACTAACAATTTCTTCTCAAAAGCTCCACCATCACCTCTAGTAACAACAACAAGTTCTGACGACGAAGTAGCAACAACATAGACGAGCCCTCTTCCATTGGTCCTCTCGACCACCATAGGCCACCATTTTTTACACCACCACCATAGAAAGAACCACCTCGCCCTCCTCTACCCAGCGGTAGTGATAGATGAGCCTATCATAAAACTTGGTCGACCACCCTGTTAATGTTCATATAACACGTGAACAGTGCAACAATGTAGTTTTTTTTCTTTTCTTTGATTGTTTCTTGGGTTGGGTTGTTCCCAAGTCCAACAGAGATGAGTCTTTTAGCTTAATATGGTTAGGCCAAGGCCAAACCAATTTTTTTTTTTAAAAATATAATATAAAAAATCTCATTTTTAAGAACAAATAAAAAATATATTGTTTTCATGTATATGACCGAATGCCAAGGTTTTTCCAAGCTAAAAAACAATGCAGCTTACCCTAAGTATGATGCACTAGGGGTGACTCATCTCTCCTTTGTACCATTAGGTTTTCTAGTGACACTACTACTAGGTGGCGGCTCCTAAGAATTATAGTAGTAATTGTACGACTATACAACCCTTATTTTATTATGAGTTGTCTCCTCTCCGGGGATGGCAATGCACAAAAAAAATCATCGCAGCACACATCATTCTTATAAAGACAATCTAAACAGTCTATTCACCAATAATATTCATTCAAGGCTCAATTACACACCATAAAAGACCTAAGTGTGAGAAAAGCTCCATGGATTGGTGAGAAAACATGTGCCTCAATAGTTGAGAGAATCCCTAGTTTGTAATTGAATATTTTCCATGAAACCATATTATTTATGGTCTTACCCATATTTAATTAGTATTTTACCCATGTTTCATATATAAAATGCTTTAATATTCTTTGTTTTATGTTTTAAAGGTAATTTTGGATAAAGATTCAAAAAGAAGAAAATTGACAGATGTGACTTTCAGTTGATGTTTTGTGTAAAGCTTGGGCTATAAAGGTAAAAATAAAGTGATTAGTTAATGTTTCTTTATTATGTTATTTTCATTGATTATTTGATAACTCGGTAACTTTCCTTTAAGAACATAAGTGTTGCACCCTCCGCGAGAGCGCAGCGTGGCAACAACTCTCCCTCTGAGCGTGTTTATGAAATTCAGGTTTTATCTTTATTTTTTGTGAAAAAAGGAGTCGTCATCTAGTATTATGGTTACTAGGAAACCTAAAACTGGTCTTTTAGAGATTCAAAGGCAAGGGACTAGTTGCGTAAAGAGAAGGTTTTAGCACCCCTAGTACGCCCCACCTATGGTAAGCTGCTTGATGTTTTTTTTGTTTGCCTTATGATTGTTATGAGATTGATCTTTCAAAAATATATTGGTTAAATGATTATGACATATAATTCCTGTAAAAATATTTTGGATATTAACCATTTTAGGATTTATTTATCCAAATACTAACAGTGAATAATAACGAATTATCCCTGCCAAATATCAAAACTGAATAAAATGAATCACCAAAAATAAGGTTTATATATTTTTGGAATTTTGGCCAATACTATTTGGATTTTACAAAATGTTTGTAAAATCTAAAAATACAAGAAATGATTTTTCTTTGCGAAATCCATGCTAAAACACATTTATATTCATACTCCGAGATGATATATATTTTTTAAAGAAAAATAATTTTAAAAATATGTTAGTACATTGGTTGTATGCAATAAAACAATATAATTTTGTCTGTTTATAATTTCCCACAAATTTGCAAATTTTTTATTTGCAAATTTTGTATTGTTTCTTTTTCGGTGGGTTGGCTATCAGCCCACCTAAATTCGAGCTGGTCTGTCAGTCCATCCCACCACGGGTTGGCAACCCAGATCCTATATGGGTTGGGCTTCCAACCTAGGCATACTTAAAGGGGTCAGCCCACATGGAGAGTGAATTAATTCACTCTCCACATGCAAAATGCAAAATGCAAAAGAGACGATAAATAGTAAATTTTGGAGTGTGACGAACGATATACCTGTCAATACCATTGTGTAGAGGAGGTCGAGGTGGTTCTTCATGTTGTGGTGGCGTTGGAAATAGTGGCCTGTGGTGGCCAAAGTAGGCATCAAAGATTGATGGGGCTATGTTGCTACGTCGGATGTTGTTGTTGCTACCTTCGCTGGAGGAGGTGGCTGGGTTGCTGGAGTGGTGGGGAGATGCTGGTGACGACGGTGTGGTGTGAGGTGGTCGGAGATGGTGGCCCAAGTTAGCTGATCGAGAGGGAGAAGAGAGAGAGACGCCTGTGGTTTTAGTGAGAGAAAAACCTGCAAAAACCAAAAGAGAGGGAGAAAGCTGCTGCAAAGACCAGGAAGATGAAGAGTGGTTCACACTGTTATTTTTTGTTATGTACATCTCCTCTACTTCATCTAAAAATCTCTATATTTTTTGTGAATTCCCTCCTCTGTTTTTCTCTTCTTTGTTCTATGTTTTCTTCTCTTCTTCCCTGTCTACTTTTTCGTCTATGTCTCCTCTGTTAACTAAAAAAACACTCTATTTTGTTAAAATATTTTCCTCTCTCTTTTCCCCCCTCTTTCTCTCTTTTTTACATGAATTTGGCTCTGTCACCTCCGTCCTTCGAACGTCTCTGTCTGCATGTTATTTAAAGTAGAGGACGACAACCCGTCGGCTGCCCATGGCGTGCAACGAGGGCAGCCTCTACATTGCCCAATAGCTGCAATGGCGTGCCTGGCACGTTTGCAAGCTTGCAAATGATGGGAAGGTAAAAATGCAATTTGGTCCCTCCATTTACTACTACTCTAATTGCACCGTCAATTGATTCTAAACTTTTAATTTTATGCAATTGTATCCCTGTCAGAATTTCGAGAGCAACCTTAGCATTACACGCTTTTTTTATTCTGGTCCTTGGTTTCTGATTTGCGCGATTTAAACCTCAATTGACCATTAGACTCTCAATTTGCCCCCCTGATTTTGCATAATTGGGCTTCAAAAAATTCAATTCGGTCTTTGAAAATTCTAATATAATCAATTGAGCCTGAATTAAATTCAAGAACTTGATTTCTCATTGACTAAGCCCTTAACAAAATTAGTTTGACTAATCTAAAGTATAATTAAGTCATTGCGCTTAATTAAATCCTTCAATTAGACCCTAAATTAATTCTCGAACATAATTGCACTTTTAAATTGGCCAACGATTAAATCGAAATGGCCTATAAAAATATAATTATAGCTTTTGACTTAATTTTTACACAGATTTATCCAATAATAAATTACTTTAGCTTTGAATACATGATTTCCTTCATTTTTGGGCACAAAAGAGGTACGATCGAGCTCTTGAAAACATCCAAAATTTCACCTTGATTTTCCTATCGACACTAGCTCCTTTATTTAATTTTTTTTTGTTATTTTTGGGTTGTTTTGAGGAATAACCCAAAATTGGGTTATGACAATAAGTAAGGAAAAAGTGAGGTAAAGGGCATAACAAGATTATTAGAGTGAAAATCTTGAATGAATTGTGTGAGACATGACTGAGCAACATTAAATTGATTGTAAGCACATGAGGAAATATCAAAGAAAGTTTCTTTATTACAAACCTTTATTGCAGTTACTCATAATGATGGTGGAATTGATGGACATAATGTATAGATTGTGTAATAAGATTGTCATAACCCATTTATGGGTTATTCCCCAAATTCTACCCAAATTCAAATAAAAATAACAAAAATAAAATAAAAAGGGTTGATGTAGGTAGAAAAATCATGGAAATTTTGGACATTTTTGAGAGCTCGATCGAACTTCTTTTGTGCCAAAAAATAAAGAAAAATGCAGATTCAAGGCTAAAATATTTTATTATTGGATAAATCTATGTAAAAATTAAGTCAAAAGGCATAATTATATTTTTATGAGTCAGTTTGATTTAATCACCAGCCAATTTAAAGTATAATTATGTTTACAGATTAATTCAGAGCCCAAATTGAAGGAATCAATTAAGCACAAGGACTTAATTATACTTTAAATGGGTCAAATTAATTTTATGAAGGGCTTAATTGATGAAAAATTAAGTTTGGAAGCCTAATTTAGGTTAAATTGAGAAAATTAGAATTTCCAGTGATAAAACTTTTTGGGTGAAATCGGAAGCCAAAATTGATGAAAAAAACTCCTTTTTGTCACAACCCATTTATTTCAAATTTTCAAAAAGAAAAAAAAGGCTGAGGCAATACCAGAGCCATGCTACACCAATGTCGACAGCCATGCTGCAACCTACTCCCACTCCTGCAACACACAATACACCATCCCTGGACATCACCCTCATACTACAAATTGCATACATTGAGTCTACAAAAGGGGAGCAAATTTACATAACATGAGGGAAATGATTGCTAAACTAGGGAGAAGTAAAATATACAAACAGGGAGACCATTTAAACTAGAGAGAAACACTAAAAAAATACACAGAGATTGCATACGAGAGGGACAACGGGGATGATGCCGTGACTAAAAACTTGCACATGACAACCACCAACTTTTCCCTTGGCACCGACAGGACAATATCACCAAAAGCAACAACCAGTAACATTGAGTCACCATAGGCTAGCATCTCTCCCTCTCTCCCTTACAACATCAATTCTCTCTCTAAAACTAGTTATACCCAATTCTCTCTCTCCCCCAGCTAGCTCCTGACGAACACCAATTTTCCCCTCGGCATCGACAGTTCTCCCCTAGGCTAGCAGCTCTCCCTATTGTTGGAGATTAAGCTATTCATTTAAGTTAACAACAACACATGCATAATAGATAAAGTTTATAGAAGAGAAGCAGAAGTTGCAGTCAATTGTTGTTCTTAAAAATGAATAACTAACTTTTGTGATTCTGTTATATGCAACAAACTCTAAAACTACAGAGAGAATGTGTAATTGAATTTTCTAGATTAGACAATTACAATGTGTCTAGCACATGCACTTCATGTGATTTAGCCTCAAGAGTATAAAAGAGGCATTTCATCAAACAATTGTAATATAGTAAATGTCAATACAAAAATTACTTATCTATTCTCTATAGAAACTCTCTCTTCTCGAATTCTTCTTGTTCCTTCTTCTTGCCTCATCAATAATTCAAACTTGTGATTTAAAGAAAACAAAAGTTAACATTGTATCAGAGCTAGTTGTTTGATCAACAAGGGACATAAGAACTATGAATTAAAGAAAGAAGAATGGTGACAGGTGGAGATTTATGAACACCACAATTCAATAGTGTAAACTGTGACTTTTGTGTAGCAAAAATGGAAACAATCCTTATAGCATATGAAATCAACCTCTGATTTGATAAGTGAATCTAAGAGAGAAGAAGATGAAGTTGAATCCACACTTAGAAGGGTTGTTTCCATATAAAGCAAGATAAAAAAACGCCAAGGCATTGAGTCTTATTCAAGGTGCATTATCTGATGAACTTTTTCAAGAATTAGAAATGAAAGAATAGCAAAAGGAGTCTGGAATGCATTGAGAAGAGAATACAAAGGAGATAAAAGTTTAGGGCTGTGAAATTGCAAGCTATAAAGTTGAGTTTGAATACATGAGAATGGGAGATAGTGAGAGCTTAAATCATTACCTAGCCAAGTTTTTTGAAACTGTGAACAATTTAAAGTTACATGGAGAAGAAGTGCCTGGAAAAAAAATTGTATTTAGGTTATGAATGAGCCTAAGTAGAAGATATAGATCTATTGTTTCTATCATGGAAGAACACAATAGATATTGATGTACTAAGAGCTGAGGAAGTTATAGCTTCTATCAAAGTATTTGACAAAAGAGACGACCTACATGATGAAAGAGAAGAATTACAGGAACTGAAAAGGCATTTAGCAGCCTTAAGGTTAGTTATAGTCATGGATATGCTACTGCAAACAAGTTTTCACATGGAAGAATTAATCAAAAATGGCAGAGACAAGATCAAATCCATTGAAGTTGGTCTTAAGGGAGAAATATAAGTAATAATCACAGTATGAATTGGAATCATAAAGTAGAAACTAGCCACAACAATACCTTCAATCCACAACATAGAAATGTGACCAATAGTCAAGCAAATGCAAAACCACAGTGCAACACATGTCAGAAGTTCCACTTTAGTATTTGCAGATACAAAGGAGAGACAAAGTGTGGAAGATGCAATATTTTTGGACACAATACAAAAGATTGCAATAATTACAAACAATTAGCAAATTTTGTAAAGAAGGAAAAGGTTTCAACAGGAACCATGCTCTATGCATGTTATGTTGCTAGTGTGAAAGATGAGGATCTGTGGTTTATGGACAGTGCATGCAACAACCACATGACTTCATAGGAATCAAGTCTGATCAATATTGACAGAACCATTACTGCTGGAATGTTAGGGGGTTGAATAGTTCCCTAAAACAACATGAGGTTGTGAATCTCATGAAGAAAAAGAAAGTTGATGTATGTGGTTTATTGGAAACCAAAATGTCTTCGTCTAAGGTTGAAACTATGCAAAAGCTTAGATTGAAGGACTGAAAGTTTTTAACAAATGCGGCCATGTCTTTTTCATCCAGAATCGTTGTTTTTTAGAATCCATTTACTATTAATGTGGATCTTGTTGATTGCTCCTCCCAAGGTATTCATGTCACTCTTCGCTGCCTTTTGAGTCATATCAGGTTTCATGTCAGTTTTGTTTATGGTCTGCATACCATTGTTGCTAGGAGGGCTTTATGGTCTTCTCTTCATAGTTGGTCCCCTGCTAGTCCTTGGATTATTTTGGGTGACTTTAACTCTATTTTGTCCCAGGATGATAAGTTGAATAGGAGCGTTGTTTCTGTTTATGAGACTGTTGATTTTCATAAATGTCATCTTGAGTTGGGTTTGTGTGATCTTCCTTATACGGGCTGTCATTACACCTGGTATAATGGTTCTATTTGGAGCAAAATTGACAGGGTCCTGGTCAATCCCCTTTGGTCTTCCCTTCACCAATCTGCTCATGTATATTTTGGTAATCAAGGGGCCTTCTTTGACCACTCGTTTGCAACTGTTAGGCTCAATCCTTAGGAGACAGGTCATCGCAGTTTTAAATTCCTGAACATGTGGTTTTCTCATGCTGATTTCTCCTCTATTGTTTCTAAAGGTTGGAACAGGGAAGTCTTAGGGTCTGCTATGTTTTCTTTTTGCAAGAGGTTTAAGTCACTGAAAGCCCCCCTAAAACGACTAAATGAGAAGCATTTCAATCATATCTCTGAGAGGGTGTCTCGTGCAGCTATGGATTTGGATATTGTACAAACTGCCCTTCATGGAGATCCCAATAACCAGCATCTTGCTTTTGAGGATAAAAGGCTTCGATTACATCTTCTTAAGCTCAAGTCAGCAGAAAAGATGTTTTTTGGCCAAAAGCTTAAATATACTTTTCTGAAGGACAGTGACAGAGGCACTAGTTTCTTTCATGCGTTGATGAGTCAGCAGCATAGTCGCAGCTATATTTCAGCTATTCAGAGAGGGGATGGTTCTATTACTTCTTCGGAGAGTGAGGTTGGTGCTGAATTCGTCCAATTTTTCCAGAATCTCTATGGAAACTCTAGACACACCTTGCCTCCGGATAATGATGTTGTTCTTTGAGGCCCGTGCCTTTCTAATAGCTCTAATGAGATCCTCTTAGCTCCTGTCACTCATGATATTATTCAGAAGGCTTTGTTTGGTATTGGAAATGACAAAGCCCCAGGGGCAGATGGTTTCACATCGTATTTTTTTAAATCTACTTGGCATATTATTGGAGAAGATTTTTGTGGGGCAGTTCAGGATTTTTTTCAATCTGGGAAATTGCTTAAGCAGATCAATCATGTTGTCATCTCGCTTATTACTAAATCAGCTCATGCAGCCTCTCCTAGTGACTTTAGGCCTATCTCCTGCTGCAATGTGCTATATAAGGTTATTTCCAAAATCCTAGCTGATCATCTAGCTTTTGTCTTGAAGGATATTATTAGCCCTATGCAAAATGCCTTTCTTGGTGGTTGGGCGATGTCGGATAATATTAATCTTGTGCAAGAGCTGCTTTGGCAGTATGGCAGGAAGCGCACTTCTCCAAAAGCCCTCATGAAGATTGATTTTAGAAAGGCTTTTGACTCAGTCCAGTGGCCCTTTCTTCGCGATCTTCTTCGGTTACTTGGTTTCCCAATGTAGTTTACTCACTTGGTTATGCAGTGTGTTGAGTCTACTTCTTTCTTAGTAGTGGTAAATGGTAATCTCTATGGCTTCTTCCCGGGGAGGAGTGGTATTCGCCAAGGTGAACCCCTATCTCCGTATCTCTTTATCACTTGCATGGAGTATTTTTCCCGTATGCATAAGGGAGTTTCAAGGCAGCAATCCTTTCGTTTTCATCCTCGCTACAAGCCTCATGATATTTCCCATCTTGCGTTTGCTGATGATATTCTGTTTTTGGCTAGAGGGGATAAAACTTCTATCACTGCTCTTCTTCACCAGCTAGAGGTTTTTGGGCAGGTTTCTGGGCTGTAGATTAATCCTTCAAAATCATTCATTTATTTTGGTGGGGTTGGTACTGCTTTGAAACAAGATATCCTTCTTGCAACAAATTTCTCTGAAGGATCTTTCCCCTTCAAATATTTGGGAGTTCCTCTCAGTCCTCATCGACTGCTAGTATCTCAATACTTTCCTTTTATTTACAAGTTAAAAGCCACGGTTCAGAGCTGGGTGGGAAACATCTTTCCTTTGCAGGAAGATTGGAACTTTTGAGATCGGTTCTATATGGTATGATTCAGTTCTGGCTAAGTATCTTCCCCCTTTCAGATACTGTTATCAGGGACATTATTCGTGTTTGCAGGAACTTTCTTTGGTCTGGTACTGTGGAAAAATCCCACTCTGTTTTGGTTGCTTGGAAGATTGTTTGCTTACCTAAGCAGGAAGGTGGGTTAGGGCTTTTTGATATTAAAGCCAGGAATCACAGTTTCTTGGTTAAACATATCTGGAATATCTATTTACAAGCAGATTCTCTCTAGGTTAAGTGGATAAATCATTATTATCTGTTGGGCCACTCCATTTAGGATGCTCGAATTTCGAAAGTTGATTCCCCTCTCTGGAAGGTATTAGTCTCCTTAAAAAATCAAATTGTGGAGGATCTTGGTACTAGTTCATCTGCTATTGCTATGATATCTTCTTGGCATACGGGGGAAGGATGCCTCTCGGCTAAGGCTTATGACTATTTTAGGCTCAAAGGCAGAATTGTTCATTGGGATAGGGTAGTGTGGGAGCAGTGGTCTTTGCCAAAGCACTGCTTTGTGTTGTGGCTTGCGGTGTTGGGAAAGCTCAGAACTAAAGATCGTCTTCACTTCATTCCAACAGATTCTAGTTGTGTTCTTTGTAATCAGGATCAGGAATCTCATCGGTATTTGTTCTTTAAATGTTCTTGGACCACTTCTTTGTGGACCAATACGGTTTACTGGCTTCACATTCAACACCGGATGGGCTCCCTTTCTAGTGCTCTTCGAGTTCTTCATCCTAAGTGAAAGCTTTTGATCTCCCGGATACGGAGAGCCTCTCTCACCATTTTGGTATATCTTATTTGGGAAGAGAGAAATAAAAGGCTTTTTGAAAACTCTTTTTCTTCGATAGAAAAGGTCTTCAGGAGATTCCAAGTGTTGTTCTTCACGGTGTTCCATTTTCATGAAAAAGGCTTGGTTTATCCGTTGTGAACCGGTCGACCGCTTGATATGACAGTTGCACTAAAACGGCTATAAACTGCTAGTTTCTCTTTGAAACTTATAAATAGGCCTCTTAATTGCAAAATTAAGAACACGCAACTTCTATATCATATAGTGAGGCTATTAGTAGTGCAAAAACGCCTTCATATCATCAATCCTCATTAATACTCATATTTGTGTTTAAATCTTCATATCCTAACACAGAGTATTTCTCATTCTCACTACACTTAAACACCTTCAAATATTCTAAGTGCTATTAAGTGAGATAAAGAGATCATAGATCTTCATTTGTAATATCTACACTATTAAGAGTGTATTGTTGTTTTACAAAAACAACCATTGTGAAACTCTTGAGAGTTCAGTATAAAACTCTTGGTATTGGTGAGGGAACATCACTAAGGAAAAATCTTGAAGAGGGTATATCTTAAAGTGGAAAAAAGGAAAATCTTGAAGAGAGCATATCTTCAAGTGGTGTAAAAGTCTTGGTGTGGATTCATCAAGCGGGAATTGTAATCTTGTTACTTGGACTAGTAAGAGAGTACAATACTCAAGTACGGGTTGATACTTGAGTCGTGGAAGTAGGCTTGCCGAACCACGTTAAAAACCGAGTTAGCAATCTCTCTCTCGTATCTCTTTATTTTAAAGTAATTAATTTTTAAAATTGCATTATTTATTGTATTTACACCTAACCCTTCTTTAGGTGCATAGTTGTCTTAATTCGTGAACAACAAAGGAATCAATGTTTTCCTCTTTCACTTGAATCCTTGGTACTTACAGCAAAAGAGCATTAGTAATTGAGAATTCCTGGACTTAGCAAAGAAGATTTGGACATCTAAATTTTGATGGTACGAACAAAATACAAAAAAGAAGAAAATGGTTACTGGATTACCAACACTAATAGAAATGAATGATGCATGTAAAGGATGCATCATTGGGAAACATCAATTAGAGAAATATGATAAGGAAGCTGGAGAGCAAGTAAACCACTATTACAGTCCTGAACTTGTGATGGAGTTACAGGGTGAATGACAATGAAATCTATTTGTAAGAACTAGTGTTCACTCGACTTTCTTCTTTCATTTCCATGTTTTTACTTACAATTTAAACACATTGTATAATAACTGACTCCTACAAAGATGGTGCCACTACTGCACTATCCAGACTACTTCATAATAATGGAAATAATGGTTATATGACATGGAATTAACTTGACAATTACAGAATTTAAAGCTACCATAAGGATTGTCATGGGAACTGCTAGCTCAAGCATGATACTTGGATAACTGCCATGAGAACTGTCATTTGAAGCATGATGCCACATTCCATTTATCAACTTTTGATCAATTGCTTGCCTACTTGGTTGTGTTGTTGCCTATAACATTACTACCTCCATTAATGCTGCACTTGTTTGCAAGTGAAAAATAAGGAAAACGAATTTGAAAAAAAAAATCTCCCAAGAAGAATTAGTCGGAGACAATCCCTCCTAATGAATTAAAATTTGGTGTTGATTATGCAGCACTCGAGAATCAAGAACATCTTTGGGAAGAGGATGAAGTTCACCGTGAGTAAGGACAGGTAGAGAGGGTTCAGTTGGAACAGAAATGCCATGGAAAGGCTTAAGATAGGAGACATGAAAAACAGGGTGAATTTTGGAAGGAGGAGGTAAGTCAAGTTTGTAAGCCACCGTGCCAATTTTCTTAATAACAGGGAAAGGGCCATAGAAACAAGGTGAGAGTCTAGTGAATTTAGAGGACATGAGGCTGAGATGGCTATGGGGTTGTAGTTTAAGTAAAACTTAATCACCAAATTCAAATTGAACATGATGGTGTTTAGTATTGTACCTAGCTTTCATGGAATTTTGAGCTTGAAGTAAGCGGTAATGAAGGTCTTAAAGAACCAAATCTCGGTCATGTAACTCTTGATCCACAGCTTCCAGTTTAGCCAATCCAGGACAATAAGAGAGCATTGTCAAGGGAGAGCGACCATACACCACCTCAAAAGGTGTTGCCTTTAGAGATGAATGAAAGCTAGTATTGTAACAATACTCTACCTAAGGCAGCCATTGTAACTAGCAGAGAGGACGATCAATGGAGAAGCAACGTAAATACATTTCGATAGTGCGATTTACAACTTCAGTTTGACTATCACTTTGTGGATGATAGGCTGAGCATAAGCCCCTAGCTCGGTTGTCCTCCATCTCCATGCGACTAAGTCTCTTGAAGGTTCTTTGGTGGGAAGTAACAGATGGCGTAATTGGCGATGATTTAATCACAGGTAGTATAACCCTTTTTGCTCCACCCCATCGCTCATATAAACGAGCAAGACTCATTGAACTGGTAAGATCTATGGGCCTATGCAATTCAACCTTAATTGCAATGTAGTCCATCAACCCACTTATGAAAATCTCCACTTCTTGTTTTGTATTAAGAGGGCCTGCTCAAGCTGCCAATTGCTTAAATTTTTATTGGTATTCCTCTATGGTGCTCCCTTGACGCAATTTGGAAAGTTCTCCCAATTTATTGCCCTGTATTAATGGGCCAAAACGAAGATGACATTGTCGTTTAAATTCTTCCCACGTAATTCCATTTCGATCTCGTTCCAATTTGAGGAACCAGACTTGACCATCCCCATCTAAATGGTAGGAGGCAATCTCCACCTTCTCTTCCTATGGAATATGTTGGTGGCAAAAAAATGATCACAACGACTTAGCCAAGCCAACGAGTCAATTTTCCCATTGTAAAGAGTAAATTCCAACCTGTTGTATCTAGGCATGGGTACATGCCCCTCGAAACAAATTCTAGTCTGGGGATATCCCCTGGGTCCCAAATTAACGCTTGCATTCTCTCCCTGTTGACCCTTTATCCTGGTCATCGTTAACTCTCGGGACAGTTCTTCGATGCGAACTAATAGTTGTTCTCGATCTGCTCGATCTTGTTGGCGGTGCTCCTTATACATATTCATGAATGTCTCAAACTGTATTTATATGTTGTTTGAGGAATCACCCATAACTTCTGGCTCTGATACCAATTTACTACGGTCCTCAACTTGTGATCGAGTTACAGGGTCATTGATAGTGAAATCTGTTTGTAAGAACTAGTGTTTACCCGACTTTCTCGCTTTATGACCTATTTGAAAGATATGAGGGCTCGTTCAAGAGATAGCCCAACGATCTTAATAAAAATAAAAATTAAATTTCTTCTTGCATTTCCCATGTTTCTACTTTTAATTTAAACACATTGTTTAATAATTGACTCCTACAAAGATGGTGCCACTACTGCACTATCTAGATTACTACATAATAATGGAAATAACGGTTACATGAAATGGAATTAACTTCACAATTATAGAATTTAAAGCTACCATAAGGACTGTCATGGGAACAACCATCTAAAGCATGATACTTGGATAACTTCTATGAGAAGTGTCATTTGGAGCATGATGCCACATTCCACTTATCAGCTTTTGATCAACTGCTTGCCTACGTGGTTGTATTATTGCCCATAACAACCATTGGAATTGATACACATTGATTTGTGTGGGCCAATGCAAAATCAATCAACTTGAGGTAATAGATATTTTATTACATTCATGGATGATTATTCAAGGATGTGTTGGGTGTATTTTCTCAGGAACAAATCTGATACTTTTAGAATGTTCAAGAAGTTTAAAGTGTTGGTTGAATTACAAAGTGGCTATAAAATAAAAAATTTAAGAAGTGATAGAGGGGGAGATTACACCTCAATTGAATTCCAGGATTTTTATGAAAATCAAGGGATGGATAGGCAGTTGACCATTGCATACTCCCCTCAGCAGAGTGGCATAACTAAGAGGAAAAATAGAACAATATGTGAGATGGCTAAGTCCATGATGGAGAGAAGGGAGTACATGTTACATTCTAGGCAGAGGCTATTAGGACAGTAGTGCACCTGCAAAAATAATTAATATACAAAGGCAATACCAAACAAGACTCCATTCAAGGCATTTATTGGCAGAAAACCAAACATTAAGCATTTAAAGAATTTGGATGCATTTGTTATACACATGTTCCAACCTACCTAAGATAGAAATTTAATGATAAAGTTGAGAAGGGAATATTCATGGGGTATGAAAGTTGTGAGAAAGGTTATAGAATATATATGATACAGTCTAACAAGATTGTGTTATCAAGAAGTGTTGTTTTTTATGAAGACAAGTCCTATACATGGGAGAAAGGGCAACAAAAGTTCATACCTTCACATTTTGTATCATAAGGCATTGAAAGTGGCAGAGCTTGTGGAGTAGAAGAAGAACAAACTAAATTCCTCTAGTTTGATGATGGTGAAAACTCAACTGACTTACTATCAGGAAGCGCTAGTAAAGAATATAATCAACAATCCTCAACCTGTTCAACTCTTATTAAACTTAGAACTATTGAGGACATATATGCAAGGTTTTATATGTGTTACTGAACCTAAGAATTATCAAGAAGAAGCAAAAGACATAGCTTGGTTGGTAGGAGGCTATGAATGGAAAATTGGAAATTATTGAAAAGAACAAAATTTGGGAGCTTGTGGCTAGACCTGCTGATAAACTTGTTGTAGAGGTTAAGTGGGTGTTCAAGACCAAGTTAAATCTTGATGAAACATTTCATAAACATAAAGCTAGGCTTGTGGCAAAGGGGTATGCACAAAAACCTGGAATTGATTACGATGAAACCTTTGCTCGAGTAGGAAGGTTGGAGATTATCAAAACTCTTATTACTCTAGCAACTCAGAAGGGATGGAAGTTATTCCAACTAGATGTTAAGTCAACATTTATTAATGAGATGCTTGGTGAAGAAGTGTATATGGAATAATCAAACGGTTTACAGTTACAAAAAGCCATATATGGACTCAAACAGGCTCCTAGAGCCTGGTATAGTGAGATTGACACATACTTCACAATATGTAAGTTAAAGAGAAGCAACAGTGAAGCAACACTATACACAAAGGCATATCATGAAGGCAATCTCATATCATTGTTTCTATATATATCGATGATATTGTTTACCCAGGTAGTAGTGAGAAGATGATGCATGATTTCAAAAGAGAGAAATGATGCAAAGATACGAAATGTCAGATCTTGTCATTCTTCATGATTTTCTGGGAATTGGTGTGATACAAACTAAGCAAGGTATTTTTATTCATCAAGGGGAATATGTCAAGTCATTATTTGCAAATTTTGGACTTGAGGATTTCAAACACTTGCAATTCCCCTACTTGTTAGTGAAAAGCTGAAGAAGGAAGATGGAAGTGACAAGGTTGATAAAGGTCTTTACAGGAAGATTGTGAGAAGTTTGTTGTACTTGACACAACTAGGCCATATCTAATGTATTCATCCAGCCTGCTATTTAGGTTTATGAGTAACCCTATGAAAAAACACATGGGATTGCAAAAAGGATAGGGACACGCAATTATGACATTGAATATATTAGAGACAAATCAACAACTCTAATTGGGTTTTGTAATGTTGATTGTGATGGTAGTGAAGATGATAATAGGAGTGCTTTAGGGTATGCTTTTAGTTTTGGAAGTGCGGTGTTCTCCTAGGCTTCAGTAAATCAAAAATCAGTTGCTCTCTCAACAATATAAGCTAAGTATGTCTCAACCTATAAGGTAACAACATAGGCAATATGGTTGAGGTATGTCTTAGATGATTTTGTTGAAATGCAAGCTGATGCAACATCATTGTTCTGTGATAATATGTTAGCAATCTCTATGGCTAAAAATCCAGCTTTTTATTAGAAGACCAGACACATAAACAGAAGATGTCACTTCATTAGGGAATCCTTAAAGGAAGGATTGAAAAGCATGAAGTTTTGCAGAAGTGAAGTGCAGCTAACAGACATCTTCACTAAGTCTCTACCAAAAGATAGATTCAACAAATTAATATTGAATCTTGGAGTAAAATCAGTCAGCAGCTTAGGAGAGGATGTTGGAGATTAAGTTGCTCACTTAAATCAACAACAACACATGCAGAATAGATAAAGGTTGCAGAAGAGAAGGAGAAGTTGCATTCAATTGTTGTTCTTAAAAATGAATAACTAACTTCTGTGATTTTGTTATGCGCAACAAACTCTAGAACTACGAAGAGAATGTGTAATTGAATTTTCTAGATTAGACAATTACAATGTGTCTAGAACATGCACTTCATGTGATTTAGCCTCAAAAGTATAAAAAAGGCATTTCATCACACAATTGTAATACAATACATTTTCATACAAAAATTACTTATCTATTCTCTATAGAAACTCTCTTCTCGAATTCTTCTTGCTTTTTATTTCCTTATTAGTAACTCAAACCAGTGATTAAAAGACACAAAAAGTTAATGCCGTCAAAACCAGCTCTTTTTCTCCAACTCTGGCAATGCAAGCAACCACAGCAAAGTAGAAGGGACAAACTATAGCATGACAAGCAGCTTTCGGTGCTAATATGACCATATTATTTGATAGTTTCATCCATATTTACCTAGTGTTTTGCATATGTTTTGTGTATAAAATGCCTTGATATCCTTTGTTTTATGTTTTGAAGGTATTTTTTGATGAAAGATGCAGAAAGGAGGTAATTGGAGTTGATTGACATATTTGACCTTCAGTCGGTGTTTTGTGCAGAGCGGAAGCTCTAGAGATCAAAATGAAATGATTCTAGTGGCATTAGAAATCTAATAATCATAACTTTATGGAAATATAAGGAAAATGAAATAAAATAAGGAAGATCATGGAAATCGTAGTCTTCAAAGTCAAATCTTGCAATTTGTCGATGTCGACCTTTGTCCATTCCAACTTCAATATCTGGATCTATAGAAGTCTGATTGATACAAACCCAATTTTTTTCGATGCCGGACTCAAAGACCTATAAACGTTGAAACTTTTTATGAAGGATTGATACCTACTGACCATAGTATCATTGATGTTGTAAGTGGAGGAGCATTGGTAGATAAGACACCCGATGTTGCATGCCAATTAATCTCAGACATGGTGCCAACTCAAAACAATTTGGCACCCGTGGAGACTTCTCAAACAAACGAGTGAATGAGATAAGTATTTCTAACCTTGAGAATAAAGTTAATGATCTTACTTCTCTTGTGTGTTCTTTGGCTTGTGGAAATGTACAACAAGTAAAAGTTTGTAGCATATGCTCACTATAAGGACATGCTTTAGATATGTGTCCAACAATGCAAGAAGATTACATGGAACAAGCGAATGTGGTTGATGGAACATTCAATGGACAAGCCCAACATAAGTATGATCCCTTTTTTCACACGTATAATCCTAGATGGAGAGATCGTCCCAACTTCCGCTATGGGAACCCACCTCAACAAGGCAATCAAGGGAGACAGTTCCATGCCCATGGATTTCAACCACAACCCCAACAAAATTATCAAGCGAGACAGTCCCTTCTGTTCACCAACTCCAATGTTATGGGGTCATCATCCAGTGATGATCTTTGTTGCTACCCAAATTTTGACCAACTTATTTTTTATGTTTCGAAAAAAGGAAAAAAATAGAAAAAAACCAAAAATCCAAAAATATCTTGTTACAGGGGCTCAATTGAACAAAATGAGGATTTAACAGTCAATGCAGGGTGAAATCGCACAAATTGGAAATGAAGAACCAAATTGAAACAAGCACAGAAGCTAAGGGCTGATTTTGAATTTTTATCTTTTGAAACCTCTATAAATAGAGTTGTCCACCCACAAATAAAAGGGGACCAAAAAATTACACCCCATTCAAAAACCCTAAAAAAAACCCTAAAAAGGGAGCATTGTTTTTTCCCCAAGAGGGGCTGTAGCCGCCAGCTCCTTGGCAGCGTTGCAGCCCCCCCCTCTTCTCATCCCCATCTTCCCTCCCCATGAGCCCTGGACCCTCTCTTCCGTTTCTCCTTCACTCCGGCCAACACCCCCGTCTCACTCTCTCCACCGCCCAGCTCAAATCAACCATTTACAGCCACCTTCTCATTTTCAGTCCCCCTCCATTTCTCGGCCCCTTCTTCACCCTATGGTCTTGCAACCAGCAAAGCCACCATCCCTTTTGTTTTCATCCATCAGGTAGCAGCCTTCCCTCTATTCCCAGCCGACCACCGTTGCCCCCCAGCTCCTCGCCGTCTCCCTCCTTCACCAAGCCTCAACCATGATTTCCAGCCCCAAAGCCTTAGCCACGATCCCCCTCATTCACTCTCCTCTGCAGCTTCAGCCATCACAACACTAGCTCCCATTGGCCTCCCCTCTCCATCTTCTCTCAAGCCTCCCTCTAGCGACCTACCACCTTTACTCTCCTTTTCCCCATGGTCATTTTCCCCTTCCTCCATAGCACTCTCAACCACCCGAAGCAGGGAAGAAAGTGGTGCCGAAACCCAAAAGAAAATGGAAGATCTGAAGGAGATAATGAGCTGAAACATTGTGGTGTTTCGAATTTTAAACCCAAAATTGCAGATCCGAAAGGAGGGAAGAGGGAACCGAAACATTGATTTTGTGCTTTTCTGTTGTTGTGTTGTGTATTTGTTGATCTTGCAGGTCACCGTTGAAGACCCTCGCCGGCGAGAAGAAGAGGAAGAGGAGGAGGAAGAAGAGGAGGAAGGGGAATGGGAACAGGTCGAGAGGAACAGATCTTCGATCTGTTTCCTCTTCTCGGCTTCATCAGGTCGAGAAGAGCAAATCTGTAAAAAAAATTGATTGTTTGCGGTTTGTGTTTTTCTATTTGTTTGCAAGTCACCGGGAGGTCGTCTCCGGCGAGAGAGAAAGGGAAGAGGCTGGTCCCCAACCCCTATTTTGCATCATCTCCAGCGGCGCGTGAGGCCACGCGCCGCCAATGACGGTGGCACGTGGGTAGACGCGCCACCAGCCCCCAGCTACTACCACTATTCCAGCATTATCCGAAAATCTATGATTGATCTTTATGAACTCCCATTGGTTTATGAGAATATGAGCATTATGTGTGAAAATTAAGTGAGATGGATGAATATATAAATTGAATGAATGAGTGCATGCAAGTTTTAATGTTTAATTAGTTTAGGGATTGACTCTGAAAATATATCATGTTGACTTTATAGTGTTATACCAATGTAAGCTTTTGAGCCTTCAACATTATATTCTTTGATTGTTTGTTCTTTCAATGATATGTATATCTAGAATTTGCTTCATATCTTGTTGAGATTACATTCGTATTACATAGATGCATGAAGATGATAAAGGCATTAAGAATTTTAACCAGTTAAGCCAAAAAGTCAACCTCAAAATATATTATCTTTATTGAGCCCCTTTTGAGCTTGTTTATCTTTTCTTTGCTTTATCCATGTATAAGCCTCAAACTTTTTATATGTTTTCCTCTTTTCCCCTGGCCAAGGATTAGTAGAGCATATACTTTTGATATCTCATGGAATTTTGGTTGCAAAAGATGTGAAAAGAAAGAAGAAGTGATGTTTGATGAAAAGATGGGCAAAGTTGCCAAAAGTGAAGAACAAAAAAAGAAGAAGAAAAAAATAATAGCAACAAGCTTGAAATCAAAAATAGCTAAGCAATGATGCTTAAAGATTGAAAATTGATGTGCTTTAATGGAATATCTTGTTTGAAATATCATTTTTCAGAATGCTCTACTTTCTTTGGTTTGAACCATTTCTTTTACTCTCTTTTACTCTCTTTTACCTCACCTTAAACTTAGCCCCATTACAACCAGAAAATAAGACCTTTTGATTCATGCATGATTTGTAATATTTTACTAATGGAAATAGCATTGAAGAGCAAGCTTATGGTAGAACATATTCATTAATTGAATTTGAGAGGTTTAAATACATAATCCCTAAACACATGAGTTTTGGAGTGTATATTAATGAGAGGACCTATCACTTTGGCATGGCATAGATTTCTTTTAAATCCCGAAGAGTAATTAAGTTTTGAAGTTTGCATGTAAACAAATTTATGAAGATTTATATTCTTTATCCTTCTCGATTGTATTCTTATTTATAATGCTTGAATTCTTGGATATTGATGAGAGATAAAGAGATTGGTCATGGTTATTTTTAATTTAAATTTTTTTACCTATCCTTTCTCGAGAACGAGCAAGAGCTAAGTGTGGGGGCATTTGATGTGACCATATTATTTGATAGTTTCATCTATATTTACCTATTGTTTGGCATATGTTTTGTGTATAAAATGCCTTGATATTATTTATTTTATGTTTTGAAGGTATTTTTGGATGATACATGCAGAAAGGAAGTAGTTGAAGCTGATTGACAGATTTGACCTTCAATTAGTGTTTTATGCACAGTGGAAGCTCTAGAGATCAAAATGAAGTGATTCCAGTGACATTCAAAAGATAACATCCATAAATTTATGTAAATATAAGTAAAAAAGAAATAAAATAAGGAAGATCATGGATATCACAGCCTTCAAAGTCAAATCTTGCAATCTGCCGATATCGCATTTGTGTATTCCAACTTCAATATCTTGAGCTACAAAAGTCCGATTGATTCAAACTCAATTTGCATGGATTAAGGAATAAAATAAATATAAACACTCCACACTTCAGCTCCAAATGATGTGATATAAATGAGATATTTATTTACAAGGGACAACTAAATTCTGTCAACTTAAGGAAGAACTATTTTGTAAAATAGATACTAAGGTTTCTAAGCATATATAAAAGAAGAGAGGAGCAAAGATTTCGGCCAACAAAAAAGAAAACACAAATTTTTCCTCCTCCAAACCCTAAATCATGTTTTCTTCCATCTTTTTATTTAGTTGTTCAATAAACATGCAAGGCTAGACTCTTTTACTTGGTTGCAAGGACACGGAAACCTTCAGATTTCAAGAACTGTGAGATCTATTTTTACCTCAATTTTTTCAATTTATATGATGAATATGTTTATTCTCCTATGCTTATTTTACTATAATTGTTTATTTAATTGCCAAGAGCAGACTCTAAGTTATTATTGTAGACAGTCGATTGCTAAGTTTGATATCAAAACCAGAGTTGTGGTATATGAACTTATGAAGCAACTAAGTTAATAATTGTTGTTGCTACCCAAATTTTGACCAATTTATTTGTTATGTTTCGGAAGAAAAAGAAAAAATTAGAAAAAAAACAAAAAAATCCAAAAATATCTTGTTAAAGGGAAAATTGGACAAATTTAGAGTTTAATAGTCAAATCATGCAAATTGAAAGGGATGCGCAAGCTGAAGACTGTGTTTGGAATTTTGCATATGAAAAGTCTATAAATAGAGGTTTTAATCAACATAAGATGGGGACCAAAAAAATACATCCATTCTAAAAAAGCCTAAACCCATCTCTTTCTCCCCTTCTCTCAGTAGAGTGCAGCTCGCCACTTTATCAGTGCATTGCAGACCCGGGTTTTTTCCTTCCCCTCCCTCTCTTCACTTCTCATTTTGATCTTCCACTTTCCCTCTTTTCCCGTCTCACTCTCTCCTCCGCCCAGCTCACATCAGCCCCACCCTCTCGTTGGAGTCCCTTCGGCCAGCCTCTCTTCTCATCACCCCCGTTTTCCTCCACCGGCCAACCTTCCTCTCCATTTCCTTCGTTCAGCAGTCCCCTTCTCCCCAAAACAGCCCCGTTCTTCCCCTGGTCACAAGCCTACAGCCACCAGCCACCCATCTTCCTCACCTCAGCACCCAGTCTTCAGCCTCACTCCCACGGTCACTCCTTGCCATCAACAACTTTGACTATCAAAATCAAAAAGGTATATCTGCGGAAGAGGGACGAACGAATTGTTTTTTGTGTGTTGTTGTGTTTGTTGTTTGTGTTGGGTTTCTTCGCAGGTTACCAAGAGTATCACCGTCGGCGGAGAAAGAGAGAGGAGGGGAAGAAGACAGTTGCGCCGCCCCTGTTCCATTTTCCACCAGCCCCTGTGCACGGCAGCACAACTCTTCCCCAACAGATCGGTCCCAGCAACTCTTCCCACCGTGGTAGAAGAGGAGAACCAGCCACCGTCGACCCACAACAGCTCCCCACCATGGACGAGCCCAGCTGCCCCTTTAAAGAGGAAAATGAAAAAGAAAAAACCGAGAAGGAGGAGAACACACCCGAGATTGTTGAACAGACCCGAGATGTTGAAGAGATCCCAGATTCGAACAGAACCGAAACATTGATATCTTTGTGCCTTTGTACTACTTTTGCGTGTTCGCTGTGCTTTGCAGGTCATCGGAAGGCCTCGCCGGCGAGAAAGCAGAAGATGAAGAAGAAAACAGAGAAGAAGAGAAGGAGAAGAAGAAGAAGAATCTGTGACTTTGGGGAAGAAGCCGAGAACAGATCTAAAAATGGCGAAATTGATTTTGTTTTTGCATTTGTGTTTGCTTTGGATGTGTTGCAGGTCCGGTGAAATCGTCTTCGGCGAAAGAGGGAAGAGAAGGGACAGATCTGCCCCCTTCTGGCTGTTCACAGTGGCGCGTGAACCCACGCGCCACCAGTGACGGTGGCGCGTGGGAAGTCGCGCCACCAATCCCCTGCACTGCCCCACTGTCCCGGGCATGCGGCACTGTTCCGTGAGCATTTTTTTTATTATATCTATGTAATTTTCCTTTTTATGTTTATGTGTGTATTTGAGTTTATTGTACTACAATTATTATTTGTAAAGTGTAAAAAAACAATGTGTGTGTGAGTTGTATTTTATTTCTTTTCAATTTGATAAAAAAATGAATGAAAAAGAGATTGTGTGTGTGTGTTGTGTTTTATTTATTCCGTATTATATTGTTTTGTTAAGAAAAAGAATATAAAAATAAAATAAAAAAATGTATTTTCTTTGTAAAAATCAAAAAGTTATCGGTTAATATTTTAAAAAATGTAAAAATCTTATTTTTTAGAAATTTATTATTCACCGTCGGTATTTAGATAAATAAAGGTAAGGGGATAATTTGAAAAGTTTAAGGAGAAATAACAATAGTTCATATTAGTAATAGAAATAAAGTATGAAGAGCTATATATATATATATATACATATTGGGTTTAAATTAAGATTTTAGCAGTGGGCATTCCCTTAGCAGTGGCTACCCCAAGTCTAATGGGCTTTTCAGACAACAATATTCACTGAAATAAAATATAAATGAGCTATAATTCCGAAAAATGCAATTATAAATAATGCAACTTAGAGTTTTATAAAGAGTTTGATGGATGCTGGCAATATGTTTAATATATATATATATATATATATATATATATATATATATATATATACCCCTCTCTTTCCTTTTCTGTCACCGAGTGGGAAGGATAACCAGTTCATGACTTCGGTTGTACTTCACGGTCGACTCATAAACGAAGATTTTCGTACACATGTTGTTTTTATATATATTCAAATAAAATGCCAATTTTGCACTTGTAATGTTTTTATGGACTTCTAAAAATAACAAAAATCTATAAGATAAAATAAATGCACATCACAAGTATCACCATACTTAGATGGGAGAATTAACGTGAAGCCCTAATGGAACGAAGCAACAAAGACAAAAATAATGCACATGACTATTTTAGATACGAGTAAAATTAATTTATAGACATGTAAAAGTGTTTTGGAAAAATAAAATTGTAGGCTTACCATTTGAACAGGATAGTGTTTAGCACTATGTTTTAAAAGTATTTTTTAAAAAAAATAAAATTTTTATTTTTATTTTAAATGATTTATTTTGTGTTTTTAGATAATTTTCACGCGCTGATATAATAAATATATTATTTTAATATATTTCTAAACAAAAATCAATTTTCAAAACAGTTTCGATCACACTCTCAAATAAATATATATCTCTAATTATTTTCTAACATTTTCAGAGTTTGGAATGAACTACGAAGAAAATTTTGGCCTGTTTCTTTGATTAGAAACAAGGATAAGATGAATAAATAAACAATTGCTATACGTTTATATTCATGAGCACATGATGCGAGCAGATAGTGACCATTTTGGCAGCGTAGATCACGCCATTAATAAGCTTCTTTTAATACCTTGTAAGTTCATGGTGGAGGTACGGGTCGTCACCAAATTTTAAAGTTGATATAAGAAATATTTATATGGTAAATCATCAATATTATCATGTGGCAGCAGCTTGCTTCTCACATGGGATGATTTTGACGGCTTGGATCTATCTGTTTTGTGGCAGGAAATGTGTAATTACATTGGTATTCGATATCATGATCTCAAGTCAAAAGCTCGAGGATTAATTTCATTTGAATTGTGTTTTTTTAGGATATTTTTAAATTGATTTTTTTCATTCTTTAAATTTAGGATGTTTGACCTTCAATCTTGATTCGATGAAATTATTAAATATCTCGAGTCACAAATTAATCTGAATTAATTGTTTTTTTAATTTTGTTTCTTACCATTAACCTTGCTTGAGAGTTGACTTTTATTGTCTCATTTAATTTATTTTGTACAAGATTATCTAAGTTTTAAGACCAAGCCATGAGTTTGAAATGTTGACATAGATATTTTTTTTAGTTTATGTATTCAATGTTTGATTTGTTGGTAATTGAGTTTTGAATTGCTATATTTCTTTTGGTCTGTATAAGGTTATAATGTTTTTATTCATTCTTTTCTTTATTATTAAACATGATTTTTGCGATCTTTCAAAAATATTCAAATAGTATATTTTAATAATATTGACAAACATTTATTTTCTTTTTAGTCACTATTTATTTTAATTGTTTTTGATGTTTTTATAATTACATTATTAAATTAATTGATTTTATCAAACTTAATTAAATCAATGACTCGTGTCTCAAGCTTTTCTTGCTCCTTTAACATCACTAGTCATCAGATACGCATCCCTTTTCATGCTTGAAAAAATGTGACCACAACATATTGCAAGTCTAATTAATTAACTTATTAAGTTAAATTCACTGATAAAAGAGCAATTGATTGATGTGCAAGTGTTCACTCATATGGTAAAAAATAAATAAAAGATGTTTTTATTTATAATAAAACTAGTTTACATGTGAGTGGCACACTACAAATCAAAATCAAAATATTTTTTCAAACAATATATTCAGGATATAGAAAACTATTCAATATGATTCTATTTAGTGTGACCTAGTGAATCAATATTCAAATTTCCTTATCCAACTTTAAAATTTAAAATTTAAATGTGTGACATGACCCACTTGAATGTGCTTACCATCCACTACTAGACTTTCATTCGAGAGATTGGTTGACTTTTGGCAACCACTTGAGCTAAGAAAAAAAGCCCTTTCGTTGTTTTAAGAAATATGGCTTGAGCTTAGAGCCCGTTTTATATTGTTTAAGAGTCCATTTATATATGTCCGACTATAGTCTAAAATAATAATTCTAGTTTATGAAGTGGGAAATTTGGAATTAATCGATTAAATAATTATAAAGAAGTTATCATTGTGTCCATCGAAAATTATTAATTTCAAACAAAAGACATCATGCGGTTGACTCGAAATTTCCAAATTGAAAATTAGGGCATGCCAGCGAGAGAGAATTTGCCGTCAAAGATTAATTGCTAAGCACACACATATTCAGGTTTCTTATTTTGCAATTCAAACTTGGCTGAAGAAGGCTAAGAGGTTGTTTTAGTTAACTTTTTAAAAAATATAATCATATTCATGCTTTCGAAACTAAAGAGTCTTGATTTTTAACTAATTTTTTTATTAATTATTCTGTGAAATGAATATTCAAGTAAATGTTTTTTTATGTTGTTGATTACTTTCAAATTATGTCCATGAATTTTCTGTTTATTTATTAACACTTTTAAAAACTAATTCTTTTATTATAGTAGAAATTAAAAGGTATAAAAATAAAATACAAACATGTAAATAAATTATAAAAATTTAAACAATGCATTCTAATTAAAATCTTAGCTAATATCTCCTTGTGACACATCTCATAATATTCAATCAAATATCTAGAGATTGAAATAAGAATTGTTTATCTTTAATTTTTTGATAAGTAATTTCTTGATCATGGTCGTTGTCATGAATTTTTTCCTATTACACCTTATTGTTTAGTTCATTTCCATATATTGAAGTCATGCTAGAATTGATTCATGCCTCCATAAAATAAATATCCTCTATCTTCTTAAAGTTGCTAGATTATTATTATATAGATCTTGAAATGACATAACGACTAGATTGGAGCATTGAACAACTAGCTAGATTGTAATCTGCTTATGATAGTTGTGTATTCTTGTTTGGACCCTTTAAACATGAGATTGGTGAAATAGTCTATCACCTTAATATTTTATTATAAGTAATTGTGAAAAGAGATAATGTATAAAGAATAAAAATGACAAAAAATCAATGCAAGTATACATTTTCAATATCAAAACTCTTTTTTATACAAGAGTGATGCATAATAAAAATTTATATCATTGATCTTAAATGGTTATATTATAAAAGGAAACAAAAGCTTATAACAATATAGCAACTTTCTATCCTTGATAGTGACTTAAAATGCATTAAATTGGACTTAGTTCATTAAATGCAAAATATCTTGATACTCATAATATCAAAATGGAGCAAACATAAAGAAAAAACTTATTAAAACCATAGTTAAGTTTGTGATTCCACCATTATATGAAGCAGCCTCATGATAAAAACTAGTCCATTTTCATAAACTATTGTTTTTATGACCAAAACATTTACCATCATATCATTAGATAAATAAAGACCAAATTTTCATTTATTTTATCTAGAGCCTTCATATAATAATCATAGAGTATGAGTGTTTGCTTTTAATTCAAGAAGATGATATGAATAATTATAATAATCATATATATGACAGTAACTAATGATACAACAAAATATAGATAGAATTAGGATTTCAGAACAACTATGACATGATCAAATAATTGATGAATAAATAAATCACACATAAACAAATCGGCTTGACACCACCAATCAACATCTAAGAGTAGCAAACTTTCAGGATTTATTTATATTAGTATTCATTAATTGAAGACTAATAAAAAGTTTTGATGCATTTTAAAACAAGACTTCAATTATTGTTTTTAAATAATCAAATTACAAGCCAGATGTGTTGCTCCTAATCAATTACTTATTATAAATTCATTTGCCTTAAACATTATAGGTGAGTGATATTTAATTATTTTAATGGAGATTAAACTAACATGATTTAGGAAAAGGAAGTGTTTAGGAAACAATTAGAATGTTAGAGTTTTGAAGTTTTTTTAACATGGGTTGAAACCTTAATGAGTTTTATAAACATCTTATAAGACCCCAAACAGATATATGTATGACTGTAAATATTATTCACGCATAGATAATATAAAGAAATGACCAAGAACATTAAACATCATGAAGATGCAAACTTTAAACGATTTGACCGATTTGACCTTGGTTAGTGGTTATGGCTTTTCGTTAAGGGTTTTTGGTTAGGGTTATGGGAGATTGTAGAGAAAGAAGATGAGGAGTGATCACTTGTTTCTCTTTTTTATTTCTCTATTTATCGTCTAGCCATTTTTATATAATTTTATCTATATTAATTTGTTCCCATTGAATTTTGATTGGGTCCCTCATTTTCTTGTTTATTACTTTAGCCCCTTACTAATATCACTCTTTAATTTATTTTTTGTATTTTGGTTTGTTTTTGAAAAACAATGTTAACGTCAATTTCATAAGATATCAAGAATTATAAAACGGATGTGCAATGATAACATATACTTTTTCAAAAAGGCTTTTTCAAAAAGGCTGACAAGAGAAAAATAGTTGAAAATTATAAAATGAATATATTTTTTTGGTTTCTTTAATTTGTTTATCTTTTTTTTAGATTTGTGGAAGATATTTTAGGATTAAGGTTTAAATTTGGGATCATGACACTTGTGATGTTTTTTAGGTCTTTACAATCGAAGAGGAGTATTAAAATGAGTGGATTTGTTTTTGCCAAAAATCAACCTTGACTAAAATTGAGACTAGTGGTCAACACATCATCTACTCTTAGAAAACACAAGTAATACAGGGTAAATGACATGTTGAATTCAAATAATTAAAAGACAAGTGTAAGAACTAATTTATAGAAATTTTCTCTTAAACTAATATATAAACAAAAATGATCTAACATGCCATAACTTTTTCTTGCAATCATTCTGTAATAATTATAAACTACGTACCCTGAATAGGAAGAAAAAAAATCGAAATCACAACTCTTGCATGGAGTTGATCAGAAAGCTTGCAGCCTGCCCAGCCACGTAAGTAAATATACTCAGACATACCTCGCTGACATTTTTATTCCAAGTAATATAGTGTTTGAACTTATTATATAAAATTGAAAAACCATCTTCATTTCATTAGGCAAGACCAACTCTATGATACAATTACATTGCTCCATCTCTCATTAAATAATCATCATGCGAAGCATACCATAAAATAATGTAAAATTCTTTGGTCATTCCTGCAAGACAGTCAAGCGGTGGTTGTTTTTAATATGGAACGATATCCTATGGTGGACCAATCCTTTGGTACTCCACGAAATGAATTTATTAGCCATCAAGGCAAGTACTGTTCATGAGGGAGGGAGGCAGGCAGGCCTCATCTATCTCTCCAACTGGATTCATTAAGCCGGCGGTATCAAATGTCAGAAGCTAGATTTCAGTCAACTTTCCAACCTAGCATCGATGGCGAGAGATTGGTTATTTTTATTTATAAAGATATTTTATTATTATTTTTAATATTAGTATATAAAAATAATAGAAACATTTCTAAATTGTTTTTTAAAGTATTTTTTATTTAAAAATATATTAAAATAATATTTTTTTTTAATTTTTTTTAAAAACATTTAGTACGTATAAAAACATATAATTTAAAATAAGAGATTATAGCAACATACGAGGACATTTAGCTATTCGGATATTTCACGGTTTATTCCCCAATCATTGGAAGTTTTTTAATCATCTGCTGCAACGCTTGGTCTATGATGATTATATTCAGAAAAAGGTGTGACAAAGATTCTTGTATAGAATAGTGTGGCCTGTTTATGATGAACAAGAGATTATATTCTTTGTTTTTTCCCTTACAATATTTGGATAATTTCTTCTTCTATAAATTAACCCTGCTTGGAGTCGTCATAGGCGACATCGATTATTGTAGTTTTCTGGACATGGGGTTTATTTAAGATTAGAGAAGCTAGGTTAGAATTCAAGGGAATAATATATAAAAATTATTCATGTTGAATTATCAAGAGCGAATAAATTATTGAATGGAAATGTACCTCAATCTATATCTAAAAGTCACTCTTTAAAGTCATGCGAATGACCTTCCAGTTTAGCACATTCTCTTTTAAGAACCATTTGATTTTCTCTACCGCGTAACCTTATTTTCTCTTTGATTTTATGATGTCAGAATAAGAATGAAACCAGATATGTAATCTTGAGACCATGATCATATATGTAGGTAACAAGCTACCCTTTGGTATTTATATCGTTTGACATTTCTACCTTTTGGTATATATTAAATTCTAGATAAAATTAATATATATTAATTTTATATATTGAATTTTATATATTGAATTTTTTTCTACCTTTTGGTATCTCTTCCTTTTGATATATTTATTTTAACTCATCAATAAAATATAAATAGTTATTTAGTCTCTACACATCAAAGGCTCATATCCTATTAGATACACCAAAAATCCAATTGCTTAAAAATAATTAAAGGATTATTTGGATTATTTTTAATTAGGTTTCAGTTTATTGACAGCACTCAAATACATAATTATTGTTATATAAACCAACGATTGGATTAGTTACCCAACAAAAACTTCTTCGAGCAGTAGCATTACAATTATAAAAGTGGAATTTATAGAGAACTCGCTTTGCAAAGCAAGAAAACAAGAATATAAGAAAGTGAATTCAATCTGATTTGCACCAGGACGAGAGACAAACCCCACTCTGAAAGAGGTCTTCGTCATCTAATATAATCAAAATGGCTGGAGCCACCAGAAAAAAAAAAAGTGGAGACTACTAACGTAGAGGAAATTCAAACGCTTGCTGTCTTCCTTTGTTCCATGAAATTATGTATTCTCTTGAGTGCCACTTCAAGTGTCTCCTCGCTCATGTTAGCGAAACATACCCTAAACCATCCAGGTTCAGAGCAATGGCAAGAAGAACCTGGAGATATATTTAGCATCACCTCATGAAGGATAGACTTCCAAAGAGCCACTTCACCTTCTCGTGTTCGTGTCTCCAACAATGGACTTAAATTCATCCAGCAAAACAGCCCGGCATTGCCTTTCGAACACTCTATCCCGTCATTTCTCAGTCCTTGGATTATCATTTCATATCTCTTCCTTAGCCTCTCTCGATTTGTCTTAATGTAACTCTCTGTGAATTTCTTGTCAGACAGCATGGAAGACAGGAGATGTTGTGTTTGAGAAGAGATCAAGGTGAAGCTAGACATCCTCCTCGCAGTGGTGACAACTTTGTCATTGTATGAGTATATCGTACCAACTCTAAAACCTGGAAGACCAAGATCCTTCGAAAGACTGTAAACAATGTGAACTCTTTCTGAATCTTTATATCCACGAGCTTCAAGAATTTCAGCGATGCTTGTGAATTCAGATGAATAGAAGGTGGATCCTGAGTAGATCTCGTCGGACACGAGATGGATGTTTTTGCGCGTGGAAAAATCAAGAATTTCTTCCAGAACAGAGCGCTGGATTGTGGCTCCCAGTGGATTTGAAGGATTGGTTATGAGTACCCCTCGTACGTTGATGTTCATGGCTACTGCGCGCTCATATGCATCTTCCAGGGCTTGAGTAGTGACCTGGAAATTGTTTGAGGATTCAGTATGTACCGGTACAATTTTTGCACCAGTCCTCCACCTTAAATCCCTGTCGAATCTGAAACAAGACCAATTGGAGATCAAAAACTGATGGTCATGAAATGATGTCCTTTCAAGAGAGTTCATCGACGAGAACTTCTTACCCAGGATAGTATGGAGTCGGAACTAGCAAGGCATCACCAGGATTGGCTAGAAGGAAGGTTAGCAGCTCGTTGGCAGCAGTTGCTCCTGCCGTCAGCACTAACCTGTCAGGGTCAAATTTTGCTCTTCCACCTCTGATCTGCTCCATGAAACCTGCCATTGCCTGCTTACAAATTAAAATTGGCATGTCATGGTTTCGTTTCTACTATAAATTTGATTTGGAATACAAAGCTGCAAGTTATTATGGAAAAAAAAATAAACACGAAGGCAATACCTGTCGGAAAGATTTGAGTCCATGGTAATCTTGAAACAAGGCATTTTCTCTAAATCCTGGCGATCCTTTTCCCCAGATAGATGCTTCTGAATGCTGTCCCAAGTAATCTTCTAACATATCAAACGAAACCTGATCAAGATAGAACAACAAGTGCATTAGCTCAAGTGAGAAACTTTTGGCAAGGTTTAAAATATATAAGCTTTAGTCGTTGCTTGACATATTGCCTTGCAGCGACCTACTTGATTTTCTGCCAGTCCCATCTGTATGACTCCTGATGGATTAGATGATTCATCGTAAGGATTTTCATCATATGCTTTCCAGCCTGCGAAGTAAGGGGAGTCCTCTCCGTGAGTCTCGGAAACTGCAACTTTTGATAGTACAACGGAGGGTAGCTCAATCTCTATGTCCATAATTCGATTTTTTTAGCCTAATTACAAGCTTTCTTTCACAAGATAGTAAGGGCTAAGGCCTCCACTCTTAGGCAAGGATGTTGAGAGGGAGGAGGAGAAGGAGAGGGAGAAGAGCAGAAACGGAACAGAATTGTTGATTGAAAAATTTGTCACTGACCCTCTTATATAGAGAGGTTCTTGAAATTACAAATTAAAAAAGAAGCAGCAAAATATTAATCACTGATTCTATAATGCAAGCAATGAATCTCACCCTTTTTTTCACACCATATTTTTTTCTCCAATGACAACTGTTCATTTTTGTCATCTTGTTAAAGCTTCCTTCATATAAATATTTCTATAAGATCGCCACCGACTATGGTGGTTGATGGCGAGTGGGTGTTAACCTTTTTTTTTAAAAAAAAATAAGGCTCAAAATTAACAATGATCGATTCTTTTAAGGCTTTCTTGTTATAAAAATAGTGGTTGTGTTAACATTTCTACAAGTCCCCATTTCCCAATCTATGACTAACCAAATCCCTGATGAAGGAGCTTAAGACTTCAAAATTCCATTAATTCTAAAACCAAAATCATGTGCCATGAAGAAAACACATGTGCACATCTCTACACCATGCAAATATTTCAAGAGATCTAAGAGTAGTTGAACTCTGATGATCTGACAAAGATACCAATTTACACAAGATTAAGATTCTGATTTGGGAACAAAGTTGGGAGAAAATAGCAGGTTTGAGAATATCTTATGGGCCTACATGCAGCAGCACTAATAACAGGCAACAGATTTCATAACATCGATCATTAGATTTTTAAGTATCGTAGTTTCTAATTATCCTGTATGCTGATCCAGTTTCGCAAGCCCTACTCGTGTCTTGGCAAATTAAGACATATTTTTGGTAAATATGTGCAGAGAATTAAGGTTGTCATATTTAGTGTCACGTAGAGATGTGGGATCATCCAGTGTCGCTGAAGTCAAGGCGGCATGCAGGAAAGTGTACTGTCAATGTGTGTGCGTGCATGCTCCATCAACAACATAATATAATTAATGAGCACAGGTCATTAATTAACTCGCTTAATTAATTACTTAGCCGATGGCTTATATAATTAATGCATGTTAATTAAGATGCATATCTATAAATTGCTATAGTTTGTTGTTACATTAGCGTGTCAGGGTTAAGATACTTGTCTAGATTGTGTTGTGGATCTCAACTTACAAATCCGGAGGATAAAAAAAAACCATTTGACAGGGAAGAAATAAGAACAAGAAAATACTGTGCTTCCTTTTCTTTTTCTTTTGGGATGGCATATATTGTTTCTTAATTTAAATCATCGACGTGGGGTTGGATGAATATCCATGTGTAAATATATTCATACATACATACATATATATATATATACATACATACATGTCCGGAGTCATACTCTTGCTATAATTACCGGTTGCAGCGTTACAGTTGTTTAACG
This sequence comes from Salix exigua, assembly GCA_032356905.1. Lineage (NCBI taxonomy): Eukaryota > Viridiplantae > Streptophyta > Magnoliopsida > Malpighiales > Salicaceae > Salix > Salix exigua. The sequence continues at coordinate 10,132,148 of CM063593.1, read as the reverse complement.
TACGGATGAATCATGTAATTTCAAGAGTTTGAACCCTTTTTCAAAGAACAATAAACGTTATATAGAAGAATAAGAGTGACATCATCGAAACTAAACTATGAGAGGGTGTAGCTGAGTTGTCAGATCCTGAGTTTACTCTCTTAGATATCACCAGTTTGAATTCTTAGCCAGTTTGAATTTTATATCAATTAATGTGATTAAATATTTTAATAGGTCATTAATTTTAAATTTATAGAATTAATTGAGATATTGATTCGGACTCCAACATTTCAAAAATAAACTAATTAATAATTAAATAAATCATCATTATTGATATGTGGGTGTGGGTGTATGGTATTGTATATTGTTGGAACTAGCCAATACCCTCTTAGATCTTACCAAAGTTCCCAAATGTTTTTTTTTTTTGTTATATGCATAAAATGGATTATCTATCAGTCCTCAAGGGTCATGGCATGACAGTAAAAAGTTTAATATCTGCACAGCAGATCTCAAGTTTGAGTCGGGACATATAGTTTTTGAAAAAATCTAGGACAATCAGTGTTTTACCTATTCATCTAGATCCATAAAATATATTTTTCAGAAATAGAATTTCCTTGAATCCAAAAAAAATATAGATCAAAACCATGTATTTTTGTAGCCCTATTTTGCCTCCTATACATGTTTCCTCTCCTAGTAACCAATCCTGCTCTTGTTCTATCCTCTTTGAGACCACAAACACCACAATACCCCGTGACTACATCGTGTTCTAATGCAAGCTTGTAAGTCTCACTCGTGCTTTGACTTTACACTTTCTGGTATGGCTTCACCTACTGCATGCAACGCCATTACTGAGTACAGCTCATCCCGGAAGCAGCCTGGAAGTTAGGACTTGGAAAGGAAAAGGACTGGTCGAAGGGATCAATATATAGGACAGCTTACAACTGGATTGCTTTGAAGCAGGCTTCAACCCTGCACTACGACTGTGTGTATTTAAACAAATTACTTTTGGATTATACTCTTAATATAAACCTTTTTTTAATCTTCAACATCTCATTGAGTCAACATCAGTTTTGTAAAGTGCTACTCTCGTCACTTAATGTCGTGGTTAAGGGCTACAAAATGTTTTCCTGTCTGGATTTACGGGAAACTGCCTCCCAACATTTGCATGGTAAACATGGATTCCATACAGTGCCAGCATCAAATTAATTAGTCTAAACGTGAGAAAATCGACCAGACTATAGATAAGATAATGATTCTATTCCTATAATCTTATTTGAGTGAAAATGGATACCAATTACTAATTGACATATTTCTTAGCACTTCTGTACATAAAAATGAATATTCGTTGAGAAATAACCAACTTATCACATCCCTTGATTTTGTTGCGTTTCCATAAAAATAAATATATACAACAAAAGTAAAGTAATAAATTTATTTTTTATGAGAGTCTCAAAGAATCCAATTAGATAGATCTAGCCTTATTTTGCGTTTATATGAAGATTACCTGAAGATCAAATATTATTTTCAATTTTAAATAATTGTTTCAAGACTAGATTGTCGCAAACTATAAATTATCTAAGTATCCATACTCTAGCAGTAATCCATACAAACAGCCAATAAAAAATATCTTAAGCCTTATTAGGAGAGACAGAATGATATATATCTCTTTGAGTGGTAGCTTCTTTTTTGTGTGTTTTTCAAATGTTGTATAAGTATTTACATGGTGTTTCTCTTTGTTCAAGATTATACAAAATCAGAGGTATAATATTTGATTACATAAATAACTTCATCGATTTACGTTATACCTGATATTTATCTATTTATTACCCTTGATTAGGAGTACGTATAGCAAGATCAAAATATAACACTCATTATACGAAATAACTTAATGATTTCAAATATAGTTATCACCTATACAACCACCATGATGTGAACCTTTCTATAGATAAAAATAATCTCAGTATAGAATTCTCAAGTGGATCAAATTAGTGTACATGTTATCTGATGATAATCACCTCTATATTGGTTATAGATATCTCTCATATCTTAGTTTATGAAAACAACTATTTCCTTTCTTAAAGAAAAGAATATAATAATATACATTAGTCTCAATATTTTTAATTAATATTCATTCTCAATAGAGCATTGACTAGAAAAATTTTAGAGACATTATTTTGATACAGTAGAAATCCTATAATTTTAATAACTTTATAATTTTCTTTGCAGAATATTTTTGTCATGAGAACTTTATATTTACTCTAGATTAATTAATCAAATATTAGACTATAGTGTACGAAATATTAAATTAAAATTGACGGGCATAATATAAACAGGGCTTTAGCTACGCTTCAAGCCATATAAGAATTAATGATCTTTATATATGTGTGTATGTGAACTTAAAATAGAAATCGATCCACGTCACTCCCCTTGTCATAAGAGAGAATTAGAGATTTTATTGGGTATGGGTTAGCAAAGCACAAGTGAGGATCCAAAATCGGGATTAGTTTAATCACTTAAGAGTCATTAATCTAGAAGGTCACTGGTACTAAGCTCGGTGTGATTCTCATGTTGAATTTATTTTTTTGGAGTATAGTTAAGATTGTTTTTAAAAATATATTTATTTAAAAATACATCATAATAATTTTTTTAATTTTTAAAAATTATTTTTTATATTAGAATATGAAAATTATCTGAACTATAATAAAATTTAATTAAAAATAAAAATATTTTTAAAATATAGTGTGAAATATCCCTAGGCAGACGCGGAGATCGGAGAGAAGTGATGTCTGTGGGTTGGCGATGGGGAGATGGGAGCGATGTGATGTCTGTGGGTTGGGGCTTGTGTGGTGTGAATTGCAGCCGAGATGTCATCCACAAAGAACCAGGAGGCAGAGACGCAATAATCATGGACGGACGGACGGACATGTAGGGCAGAGGCTTGCAAAAAGTGAGAAACATACTGAAGTGAAAATCTGAGATTTCCATTTGATTCCAGTAATTATTATCTGCCTCAAATTTCAAGTGGACGACGTACTCATTTAAATCTCTCTTTTAAAACAAAAGGAACAAGGAGAGATATGTTCCCTTTATTCCATTTCGTTTCGTTTTTATTTAAATAAAAAATAAAATACTGTTTTTATATAATAAACATCGATCTTCCATAAGAGATCGAGCATTGACTCTAAGATCTTATATTTTCCCATCGATCCACCACCTTTTGATAACCTACTCATCAATCGAAGCTATATATATATATATATATATTGGCTGGTCACTGGTGGTTTATTTCGGGCAAGCATAATTAGCAGGAGAGAGTAGCGAACAAGCAAGTCTGCTTGCCTCTGATGAGAAGGCATCCATCTTCTTGGAAGTTGCATGGAGAACTACCGCGGAGGAACCTTTACACTAATCACGATGATGAGATCATTTCAAGGAAAAGATAAAATGAGAATATTGGTTAGGTCAGATTTCTACTACAACGATTTTTGTATGATGTCTTGCAATGTTTCTTCTACCTTCTCTCAGTATGATGCCTTTCTTTTTCCATTATACTTTTGTTTTCATTCGTACGAACACGTTTTGTGAACCCCAGAGAAAGAGACCTGTGATGCTCATGGCGGTGTTCGTTGTACGTAGGGTTTACTTGCCACCTTTTGAAAAAACTGCAGAAAAGCTTTAATAATTATGCTGGAAATTTCCTTAAGCTTTCCATTGAATCAGCACACCGACGGTAGCTATAACATTAGCAATAGTAAATGGGAACATATAAAACAAAAATCATCACTTCAAAGCCTTGCTATATGTCAAGATTAATTTCCACTGAATATCCGGCTTTGGATTTCTCTGTAATTAATAACTATATATACTCTCTTCCCCGACCAATGTATGATGTTTATGTTACATCGACCACATACAAGTTGCTAGGCTTCAGCTTCCACGTGCCAAGAATCACCATCTCATCATCCACACATGTGACTTCAAAGAAAAGATCGAACCAGGATTTACAATCTAGAAGCCGATTTTAAATTACAAGGAAAATTCAGAATATTTCAAATTAAATGGAGGCCAAAATATGAAGACAAATTAACATTCGTCTACATGACTTATCTACTCTTAATACGACATTCGAGGAAAAACCTTATTAAAATTTATAATTTTCCCACTAATTTTAAGTTATCAGGAAGGTTCAAACAAAATAAATTTAATGGAAAATTAATATTCACATATGAAGTCGACTCGCTTACCTTTAATGCAAAATACAAAAAAAAAAGAAAAAAAAAACTAATTAGGATCTATAATTCTTGGATCATTTTTAATTTATAAGAAAAGAAGAAAAGGCAGGCAAGGGGAATGTTTTGAATAACTATAGCCATTTGGCTTGCCAACGATTCAACTTCTCTTGGGCTTTAAAATATTTCAATGACTCGTGATTGGTATGGATCACAAACACTTTGGTCATAAGTAATATCGTCAAGATTTCTCAATGCTCTTACAAAAGCTTAAAACTTCTTATTATAAGTAGGGTATTCAATGCTATATCATTGAGCTTTTCACAAAAATAAGTTTGGGTTTTTTTTATCGTACACTAAACAATTCTAATACTTTCCCCTAAAGCATCACGTTTAATCTCAATTTTTATATAGACAGTGTAGACCACCAACATTTAAGATGCAAGATTAGTGGGTATAAAGTTTTGAATAGCAGAAATATGGGTTACTATTGTGTAGTAAAGAGATGGAGCATTTATATTTTTAGATGTGGGAAAGAAGGGCTCGACTATGTTATGCAAGAGATGGGTTTGCATTGATGTCGAGGTTCTGGTATAAAAATGGTTGTGGCTAGCGTGTGGATATTGAAAAAATGGCTTGGACATCGAGACTAACAGGTGTTCGTATCTAAGATGACTGATTGTTGACTATTGTGTCAAAATTAGTAAAACACCAATATACATATTATAATTTTCAAATGAGTTTAATTTGTTAGGTGATTTGCCAAGAGAATTTAAAATTTGGTAAAACAAAATGTTAAGTAAATAGCCCCAATATAATAAAATAAAAATGGCTTAAAATTATTATTTGACCAACCTGAACATGAGAATTTACTTTGAAATTATTAGTTAACCAATGTAGATATTAAATTTAAAAATGAGTTGTTTGGTGAGTAACCTTAAAATGAGAATCTAAAAAAAGGTCAAAAAATTTAGGTGATCAATCTTCATATGATAATTAAAAATGTATCACTTAAAATTTATGAATCTCTAATGCAATCCAAGCATAAAGGTTTAGTTGATCTAATTTAGATTTGATTGGTCTAGTTACTAAGCTTAGAGCTAAGAGGTTCAAACAAGCTCTCAATGGACTTCTTTAAAATATATGGGCTAAGGTGGACTTTAAGAGATATTAAATAATGAGGAGAAATTAGTGATTAATCTCATTCATGTTCAAGAGGGGTATGTTGGTGGAACAAAGACCAATACATAAGCGTTGGGAGAAGAAAACTAGATTCGGCCAGTTTGCTTTTCATTACCTCTTCTATCATAACTACATCTACAAGTCAAATTTCAAGGTGATTAAAGTTGGGATTAAACTAGGCGTCCATACCTTTTCATTGGTATATGACATGCCTTCTAATTCTTTAAGATGAGATAGAGCCATGCATTTGAAGTTGAGTTTTGTAGTTGCTAGCCAAAATATGGAAATAACTGAACGTGTCTTGTTAAATTAGATGGCCAATTATATTTTCAGAGCAATATAATGTAATATTACTTATATGGCAAGCCTTAAGGGGCAAGATATAGACACATTTTCAAGTGAAAAAGTGGTGTGTCTAGTGAAAATCTCACTAAAAAGAAATAATTTGTTGCGTTCAAATAAATAGAGTGACAATGGTAAGATGATGGAGGAAGTTCTAAAGAACAAAGGAATGATTAAGAAATTATGGTTACTATATTTTAAAAGGGTTATGTGTCAAATAAAAATCAATTACTTATTGATATTTAGCACTTGTTATTATTAGTTCTACCTAGGGTACTTAATTTGTAAAACTTTAGTAATGACATTGTGTGTGTCTGTGTGTAATCTTGAGATGTACCTAGTGAATTAACCTTTTGAGTAATGTAAATAATTGTGTAATTATGTAATAATAAGTTTAATTTTAAGCAAGATTGTATAAACTTGTATTTATATGTTATATTAAAATGTTGCAAATGGATTTGAGGGATTATGAGATTTTGGATCGCTTTGATATGGGTCCTGATTTCATGAGTTATATGGATTGAAATCACAAATGTGATGTGGGTTGTATAAGAGAAGAAAATTTTAGGTAGCCTTGAACAATAAAAACTCTATTGAAATCTTGTTAAATTAAGAAAAATATATCAATTTAAAATAATGGATCATAGGCTCAAGAAGAGTTTAAAGAAGAGTTTAACCAGCCTTTCTACAAAACAAATTTTTTATTGGATTATCAATACTTCTATAATAGAGAGTCAAAAACAAAATGAAAAAAATTGTCCTCTAAAATCATACTTTATGACCAGTTAACCTATGGGGAACTTGTTCTATTTTCAATGTTTATTTATTTGTGGTGTGCATGATTGTTAATTAAAAGAATTATGCCTAAGAGAAAGGAATTTATATATGTATGTAATTGATTACAAAGGCAATAATGTTTATTTTATAGAGATGAACTACAAAAATGGTATCATTTTGTGATGTGAAATTAACAACAATAGTAGTGTCAAATATGACTGCAAGTAATTGCAATAGTGATAATTAGTTCGTAATTAGGTGTAAATTAGCCACATGGATAAGGGCTATAGTTTGGAAAGTATTTAAGTTGGCCTCAGGAATAAGGGCTATAAGTGGAAATGATTTAAACTTATTGTCTGAGGAGGACAAGTGTTAAATCAATATGCTATAAATATTTCTATAGGAAAAGAAAATAAATTATAGGTAAAATATGCATATAGAGTGGGAAAAATATATGAGAATTAAATTAACTACATAGAATTTGAATATGAGAAAATAAAAATTAACAATGATGGAATTTAATGTGAAAAATTAAATTAGCCACAATTAAAAGCCTAGTATGTTAAATATCAATCCAATCATGTTTGTTGGCCTAGTAAATTAGATGTTAATCCAACCACAACGGTGAGGGTTATTATGCTTGAAGTGTGAGTTATGGATTATTAAAAAAGAATTAGTGATTATGAATATTGTAAAGTACAAGTTGGAATATTAAAATGGATCAAATGAATCCAATACATTGATAAAAGTATTGATCAAGCTTATAGATGAATGTATAAGTCTAAAGGTGTGATGAGTAAGTTAAGTGAAAAAATATAGTAAATGAATTATTGCAGATGAAAAATTAGATAGATGAGTCCAAATAAGCTTAATGAATTATTGTAGATGAGAAATATATAGATGAAACCATAAATAGGCTAAATGATTTTTTGTAGATGTACAATTTTATAGATGAGTCATATATGGGCTAAAAGAAATATTGTAGATGAACAATTATATAAATGAACCATAAAATAACAAAATAAAAACAAGAAGAAGAAAGAGATAAATAAGCCATGAATGGGCATAGGTAATTATTGAGAATGTAAAATACTATGGATATCATTTATTGTGATACAATATATGAAAGTTCAAGAGTATTATTGACAAGCCATAAGAGCATCTCCAGCGGGAGTGCTATTTTGGAGAGGCAAATCTCTAAAATGGCACTTTGAATAGTGTATATATGGTATTTTTGTTGATGTATGCTCTAGTGGTAAAAGCCATTTTAGAGAGCCATTTTTTTATATTATTTTAAATATAGTAGAATTATTTTGTATGTAGTTTAATTATGTCATTGATTATACAATTAATAGAAATAGGTTATATAATTAAATAATTTAAAAAAAAAACCCTCCAACAATATAATTATTAATTTTATATATAATTTTTTACTCTCTTGTTAAGGTATTTTTAAATAAAAATAAATATTTTTGATATAATTACATTATTTTCTAATACATATATATATATATACACACACACATTATATATATATATATATATATATATATATATATAGTATCTAAAGTAGGGCTACTATTTATAGCTTGCTCTCTGAAGTGCTATTGGCCACCTTTTAGCTTGCTCTCTTGAGCTGCTATAAATAGCAGCTCATGGAGGGGGTGCCATTTTTTGCTCTGCATATACCTATCCCACTGGAGCATGAATAGGAACACAAATATGCTAAAAAAATTAATATTTTAACTTTGTCTCTCCTTATGTTTTCTCGGCTGGAGATGCTCTAAATGACACAAATATTTCAAAATAAATAAATGGAAATAATCGGTCAGAAAAGACAATATAGGTGATTAAATGAACTCATAAAATGAAGTTTTAGCCAAGGTGTGACCCTTAAGTAAATAAAGGGTAATTTGGAATTGCAATTAAGAGTAATTGTGATGATTTTTATAGAAGTGGTTAAGTTATAGTATAAGTGATGATTGTAACGGGATTAAGAATATATTATTAATAAGATAACTAGTATAAGTTAGATGAAAATAGTTCAAGGTATATAAAGAAGATTAGGATACTCCGTGATTTTCTTAAGAATTTTTTAAGAGCATACATTAAGTTGATAGGTTGTCATAAATTTGACATGTTTAATAATGTGTCAAAAATGTTGTGTCTCTAGGTATAGTTTTGTTCTTTGATAGAAATTTCATAATCCCATGTGTGTTTTAAGGTATCTTCGTTCAAAGGCTATGGATCCAAATGAAGTAGTATTAAGCTACTCAACTCTTAATGTTAGGAAAGTCTTTGTAAAATCGAGAGGTATTGACAAAAGATTTTATGACACAATGCTTAGTGTCATGTCATTCCTAAAATTGCTAAAGTAATTCATTGGAATAGATGTTTTATAGGTGTTTTTCATCCATTTAGGGTACATTGAGATTGTATTCAAATCTTCGATGATTATTTTTATTTTAGAGAAAAGTTTGTAAAATTAGTTAAAATTAGAATAAATTATTATATGTATATTAGGAAAGAAATGGCATAAACATATATGTTAAATTGAAGAAACTTTTTATGAAATTATAAAGATAACACCAAGTTTCTCAACTTTATAGCCCATCACAAATTTTGATTTAGCCATATTCTGTACCAAATGTGCAAAGATAGAAGGCACTTATAATTTGTCTCATAAGAAATATTATCCCACTTTTGGAGGAGCCTAACTCGATAGTGTTAACTCAGAATATGAAGTGGTCCACTAAATCAAAGGGCTAGAAGTCTAATTTCACATGTAATTTTTAAGGTGTCACAGTAACCAGGCAGGTTCTCACATTCTTGTAAATATTGGTGAATATTTGTTTATAGTAACTAGATTGTCGTTAGGTCTCATCAAATTCAATGCTTTTGAATTTCCTAAATGTCTGTGAGATTGAAAAAGGAGGGTTTTAAAGTTTTTCTATTATTGTTGAGGGAGATTAAAAACAGAAGGCTGATGGAAAGGAGAGGTTATACAAAATGTTGTTGCTGGGTTTAGATGAGAAAAATTCGATGTTGAGAAAAGATAAAGATGGTAGCTAGTTTTTTTTTAATTAATTGAAATATTTAATATAAGGGCATTTTAATCATTGAATAAAAAATAATAGTAAACCCATAAATAATTTTTTAAAACTTTTTTTTATAAAAATATTAAGTGTTAGGGCATGTATAAATTTCAGGATGCTAACTATAATTTCTAAGAAATGAATAGAGAAATACAATTTCAACCACACTATAGAATGCTAGAGATATTTTTTTCAAAAAAGAATATATACTTGATTGAAAGAAACAAAAAAAACATTTGGGCGGCACATTCTTTCCATAACGGCTAGGCTGTCTCGTATTCTGGCGGGCGTGAAGATTCGTACGCCGGAACCTCAACCAAAAAGACTCATCTTCTTCTCCAAGACTCCCAACCCAACTCCATAGTTGACCACCACTACTTTTCTAGTCTCTAAATCATGCATTGATATTAATACCAGTACACGAGAAACAGATCTATTCTCATGTTTGTTTATAGTGCAATTTGTGACATATTTGATTTATTACCCTTCTAAAACATTCCTCTGTACTTGATCCCTTTGCTGGGTATAAGAATAAGGGAGAGAAGGTGTAGGAATCATTACCCGAAAGTAAAATCAAATCACAATGCTACTCGAGAGGAAACCATGCAGATTTGTTTTCTTCTAGTCAACTTCCACAGAAATGGAAGTTGACTTTTATGAAAACAGTTGTGTTCCAGCTACCTAGCCTTGTTGAATGCTCCCACTACAGAACATTGTTATTGTCGATGAGATGGAAAGATGGCTCCAGCAATGGCTTTGTTTTGGCTATATATTGTTTATTCAGATGACATACCAGTGTGAAAAGTCATGCCAGGCAAATGTACATCATCAGATCAGTTAAGTGGCCATGGTGACCCCGCCATCACTGCTTCAATTTCGAAAATCTGCCGAGGGCATTTAGTCATGTTCTGACAACCACCCGCGGTGACATGCTGCAAACGTCAACAAGAAAAGAATTAACATTACATGAAATCCACTTCACAAATAAGCATGAAACTAGCTGATATACTGTTTTGTAATCGAAGCAGCATTGCATTTTTATCTTTACTTTTCTAAGGATAGCAGCATAGCATTTTTATTTTTATTTTTATTTTTAGCAAGGATAGCAGCATGGCAACTTCCTAAAATTTGTGAAAAAAATGAAACAAAGATAGTTATTAAAAAAAGTTAATTCAATGTTATTGGAGCATAGAGCAATATTATGATTGAAATATGGAACCAATAAGGCAGCAACCATCTCCATTGAGTGTCAGGAAATAAAAGTACCACGTCACTTTCAATTCGAACCCCACCAAAACCTTTAAACCTGCTAATTCCTTCACGATCGAAAAACTTGGCAGTATTTGAACCCTCCATTGCTGGAGCCAGCAAAGCATCAATGAAGTAGCAGCCAGGCTCCACTGTTATTACCTACAATAAGAGCCCTGGACTTAGAATATTTGATGGATTTTTTAAGCTGTATTTCATTTCTTACTGTATATGTTCACTGTAAAGGTCAACGCATCATTTTGTCATAGATCTTAATATCAGGAGTGTACAAGGCCCTCACTAACCATTCCCTCTTGAAGCTCTCGAATAGTGCGCAAAGATTTCAATCCTGGTTCTTTCAATTTCTCCAGTCCCTATAATTTGTTTCCATATCCTTAGAGAAAACGAAGCGAAATAGGAGGAAGATTGAATGCGGACCTTTGGCAGATAAATTAGCAACAAGTACCTTTAAGTAGCCACCAGGATCATGAGTGTCGATCCCCAGGAAATGCCCCAGACCATGAGGCATGAAAACAGCACCTAATCGCTCGACCATCATGTCATCAACATTGCTAAAACCAAGAAATCACACTTGCATTTAAATTGATATTTATCCTGATCATGTCAAATAGTTAGAAATGAAAGAGATGTCACTGGGGAATTTAAAGTTTACCCAACAATAATGCACCCGTTTTTCAGCGACTCAAGAATCACCTTCTCTGCTAATCTGCAAAGAATAATAACAAAAGTAATATACATGCAGTAGCATGGCCTTGAAAGTTACACAGCCCGGTAAAGTGGTTGCTGGAATTTCATTAATAAGACAGCATTAAATGTAAATGCAATATATGAAAAGCATCCAAGTAATGTATGTTTCCTTAACTTCAAAACCTCTTTCAAAATACTATATTGGATTGGTATAGTGGAACAATCTATCAATCTATGGAAAGATATTCTATTTTTGACATCTACATGCTATTTTTACAATACATAATGTCATACAACCACAAGTTCTCAATCATTCCTTTATCAAAATCAAAATGAGCTCAACTTCTTTTTTACCTTAAGTATCGAATAAAGCTTTCTTCAAACTATTTGGTAGTGTTGCTAATCATTTTTGGATCCCACACAAAAAAAAGGAATACAAAAAAATCAAAAAATTGAGAAACAAATCAAAAAATATACATCGTTCAAGAAATCATGAAAAACACTCAAAAAATGGCCAAAATCTGGTTAGAGAGGATCAAAACACCTAAAGTTGGAATTCGTTGATTTAATTTTGATTGATGAGAGCCTTGATGATAAGAGAAAATTTAATGTGGGAAGAAAAAATCCAAATTAGATGTTTAAGAACTCAATTGATGTTTTTCAAGGTTTAATAGAATTTATGGAGTAATTGCAAGAAAAACTAACTGAAAGAAATTAAAGTCTAGGAATTAAATTGGAAGAAATTATAGTCTAAGAGTTGAAATGAAATTTTAAGAAACTAACTTGATCAAATAAGAAGTTTAATTACATAAATATTAAAGTTTGGTGGTCAAAGGGGACTTGATTGAAGAAATTCCAAACCAATAATCAAAGTGAAAAGGATGTGTGAATGAAGGGACTAAGATCAGCAAAATTAGAGGTAAAATTGAAAGAAAATACTCAAGAAGATGAAGTAGAAGAAATTAGAAGTTTGAAAGTCAATTGAAAAAAAAAATACTTATGACCAAAGACCAAGTTGAAAAACTCGCTTAAATCAGGGGGTGTTTTTTATGTTTTGCAAAGTTGAAGTTAAATTAATTTTTAAAATCAGAATTCAAATTAAGGATCCAATTACATAAATCACATGACTAGGGGCAAAAATCAGAAAGGAGATTAATTACACTGTGTTTTAGCTTTGTTTTGACCAAAACATGTTTGGGTTCTTAGGGTGTATTTGTCAACCATGCCTTTAAAGCATTCTTAATGCCTCAGAGTTTAGACTATAGGCACGTTTAACAAACACATCTTAAGTCTTTTCCTTAAGTTTTAGTTTGTTTATATTTTTCTATCCAAACACTATTATGAATTTCAAAAAATATCTAAACAATTTTAGAGAGCATTTTGAAATTATTTGTGGGTCTCTCGCATGTTTTTTTTTCAAAATACCTGATTTTTCTCTAAAAATTTCAAAAACAAGTTCTCTTGTTTCAGGGCAAAAAAAAAACATTCTTTCTTCAAGAATTTCATTAATATTAGGCTGTAGATTTACACTATATTTGTCTGTCTAACCAAACTGACCCTTAAAAAACTCAAAACAAATTCAACGACCATTTTGAAATTATTTGTGGGTCTCTAACGTGTTTTTCCATTATTTGTCTAATATTGAGCTATAGACTTACACTGTAAGATATGGACCTTATATTAAATAATACTTTATTTTTTCTCCAAAAAGCAATTCTCTTGATTTAGAAAACACAAAAACGTGTTTGTCTCCAAGAATTTCATTAATATTATACTATAGACTTACATTGTAAAATACAAACCTAGTATTAAAAAATCTAGTCAAAATTCAAAATAATTCTTCACTCCAAAAATACCAAAAATAAAGAGTTTTTAGTGCATTCAGCCACATTCTATAAATTTTATTAGTGCATATTTTCTAAAAACTAAAATTGCATTTTATCATACAGAACAGATAGCATAATCAGTTTGCGATTATCCAAAAGAATTTAGCTAGAATTCCAAATAAAAAAAAATGAGCTTTAGTATAGTTAAGTTTTAATGTGATATGATAGAATCTTCTCATTGAGAAAGACTTTTCTTAAACCTTAAACAAACTTTTCTGATTTTCAAAATGGCTAGGTTTTAACACTATGAGATAAGAATCTCTTTAATAAGAACCTTTCTTGAACCTTTGATAACAAACAAATAGAAACACATGATTTAGAACGAACAACAAAGAAGTTTACCATAGATAGGATGCATTAGGGGTGATAAGTTTTCTACTTGCATAACCTATATTATTCCAAATAATCCAAGTCCGGAAATTCAATCGCCTCAATGCAGCACTCGTGCAAAAAAAACAAAATATTGCAATGCCATAACAATGGTATGAGTTTCTTTTTCTTAAATGTTTTGATCCACCTCACCTGCACACCAATTATTCTCCAAAGCATCTATATAAAGGTGAAGCTAGCTAACTAATTTTGTTTAAACTTGTTTATGACAGCATAAAAGCATTATTTTCAACAAAAAGAAAAGTAGTTTGTAATCATTAATGAAAGTCAACACATGTCTATTCTTACTTGTGCATATCTACCCAGCTGACTCCAGGTTTCATCTCAGCTATGACAGCATTGTGAGCATCAAGGACAGCCTGCAAAATGTGCCATATAGAAAAAGTTCTAACACAACTGACTTGCCAAGAGACTAAACATCTGAAAAGGCGCATGGGGGTATGCAAATTAACTTTGAGCTGCCTTACATTGTATATAAGGGATTGATCACTTGTAAACTTGCCATTCACCTGTATACAGGGAAAGATGGCACTTTTAGACAGAACATAGAATTGAGGAAGCAAATGACAGAAATTCAGGTGGCCTACCCTTTTGACTACCTTTTTAAACGTAATTTTTAATACCTAGAACGTATGAATCATTGTTTGCTTCCATGAAAGAATCTGTGATACTACTTAATAGTAGTAGTTAAATATGTTCAATTGTAGAAGTGTAGTGGTGGTTGTGCCGAAGAAGAAGAGGAAGAAGGTCACTATCTCTATATAGATGATCTAATCATTCAAAAGGTAAAACTGAACATATCTTCTCAATCACAATTCTCCAGGAAAGGAATAATCACTTGGTTATCCTTAATGCTCTTCATCATTATTGTTGACCTCTCCATTCACCAAAACATGTGAACCATCTGGACTTCCCAAAAGATAACAAGAAAGAACTGATATCATGTCCCCATAGGTGGTAAGATGTTTCAGAATAGTGCAGGTTAGTTTTGTATTTGACACAAGTAAAACACTAATCCTCATTTAAGATGCCTGCGTTAGCTTCTGCCCAAAAGGTGGAACAAAATACACTTGGAGATGGTGATTTAAAAAATGCTAATGGAAAATTTTATACTTACAGGGAATGAACAAGTTATGTCAGACCCATAGAAATGGTACTCAGCTCCCATATCAAACAATGCCATATCTCCATCATGCAGGATCTGCATAAAACTCATTATAAACATTTTCTAGATTAAAAGATAATTCTTCCAATTTAAAAATTTATAAACAGAACCTAACCTCTGACCACTAGGAACTATAACTTCATCTTAGCAGTTGCAAAATTTTCATGCAAGGGATATAATCATAGCAACAGTAGAATTTCATGCAGGTTATGGACAATGTTATCACCATCAATTTGCCACAATCTCAATTTTAAGCGAAGTCCACATCAATCATAGCAAGATGAAATTTTAATTCTTGGAGTCAGAAGCGTATATAAGAAAAGTTATCTTAATTGAAAACAAAATCAAAACGAATGTATTTTCAGATTTAATAACAGTGTCAAACAATTCCTTGAGACCTAGACTTTTTTTTGCATTCAATAAAATTTTGGTCCCCGTGGCGTGGGCATACAAACTACTGCTACAGTAATTATTAATTGTATATGTGATGGGAAAATCTTTTTAAAATAATTAAAGACATTCAAGCAAAAAAATATAACATAATACTCATTAAGGAAAAAAAAAACTATAGCAAAATCTAATAAAAAAAAATGTTAGAAGTTGTGTTATTAAGATAAAAGTACATTATTATATATTTAAATTTTATTTCTAATTTAAGATTTACTTTTTGAACTAAATTATTATAGTAAGTAACTTAAAAAAAAAATAGCATAGAGACCATATTATATTGCCTTATTTACCTAAACTAAAGAATAAAATAACAATTTCGATTACCATGTTTCTATAAAACTATAAAGGTTGGGCATGAATTTTAAATTGTTACCTTCACTCATATTAGGTCATCTTTTAGATTATTTAAATAATAATTTATAACAAAACATATTTAAATGTAATTATCTATTTTAGTTAATATATTAAAAAGTTGAGGTACTTAAAGGTTCTTTTCATTATTCAAACTCAACACACATAAATTCTTTCTCATTAAGCTATCAAGATTGTAGATTTTTAAACATACTATAGCATCTGATGCTATAAAACTTTGCTGACATTAAATGTAAATTTTTAAACATATTATAGCATCTCATGCTAAGGAAAAAAAATGAAAAATAATTCTAGTAAGCATTAAGATAAAATTATTTTCTAAACATTCTAACTATTATTATCAACAAAATTACAAGAATTTTACATCATAATTGTAAGCCATTACGTTTGTTGACATGGGAAAAGTTACGTATTATTTTCATTCTATATTAAAATATATATATATATATATATATAAAAAAAATTTAAGAAATGAATTAGAAAACTAAATGATATATAAATCATCATTTAGATTGTAAAAATAGATAAATATAATCTAAATCATTGCTAAAAAGTCTCATATGTATTATTACTTCAATCATCTAGAAGGAGATAACAATGTGATTAAAGTACAAAGCACATATCATAAAAATTATTGTTTGGAAATAAATTACAAGAAGCTGAGATAGATTCAGTAAATAAAATAAAATAAAAGACAAATCTAAAAAACTTACCTTATCATTAGGAGCAGCTGCATGCCCATAATGAAGAACAGCACTGTACAATGAAACATCAAGGCTGTTAGCTCCTGTTGGAAATACGTATTGAAAGTTCTACTTCATAGCATCCATATAACCATAGATTTTTCAAAACAACTATATATACAACAACAGCATGAATAAGAACTTCGCAAAAGATGATGCAGTATTCCTTATCCTTTCCAAATATTTGATTTGGAAATAATGACAATCTTTGCCTCGAATCCTATCTGCAAATGAACTGGTCAGGAGACAATTTCTTTCAAGTGAACTTACAAAAATTTTCTTTCAAGTGCACTTAAAAAATCAAATCAAAGATATAATTAGCAGGGTACTATTGTCTTCCAGAGACAACTTAAACTGAACTCTGATTATATTGATTATTAACGAGAAAGAGGAGGGAATTTATACCACTAGCAATTCACTCTTAATTAGTTAATACAACCATATAAACTTAAAACATGAACTTTACCTTATGAAAATTACTCTTGTATGAAATTCACCTTCATGTTTTAACCTCATTGCAAAAGCAACTTCCGTATACACTCTACATATGTATGTGTTTTCGGTTTTTGAGAAAACAGAAACACCTTCATGTTTTAACCTTGTGAAAATTACTCTTGTAACAAATTCACTCTGAGTTGTGAAACAACTTATGAAACATCTCGTGACAAATTTTAACATATGAAACAACTTATGTATACACTCTACACATTTAAAACATGAGCTTTACCATATGAAAATTACTCTTGTAACAAATCCACCTTCATGTTTTAACCTCAATGCAAAATCAACTTAAGTATTAACTATAAATTTGTGTGTTTTTTTCTGTTTTTGAGAATGAGAAACACCAAAACTCCTGAACCAAGTTCCAATCATCAAGGTGACTTGACTCGGGGACACATAAATTTAGTCTTTTAACCCCAATGGCCATGAAATCTACATGGCCTGTACCATATATGTTCTAACTGTTGCTTTCCACCTTTTATTGACCCACTCTAGATTGCCTTCAAAATGGGTTACCTATCTATTTTTGAGCTTTTCAATTAATATTTCAGTTTTGCAGTTAGTTTACACAAAAACTAATCCCCATACCGAATAACAATCACCAAGAACCTCACCTATTTTCTCCAGTAGCACATATACATGTGTATGAACAATGCCTACACCCACCATACATGTAGGTATGATGAAGAAATATGCTTTCCAATTGATACTCTTCCATGCCGACTCTAGTTTTTCTCATAACCTAGTCAAAACAGCAATTCTTTAGTATGACAGTAAACCATGATCTATAATTTGAAGAGTTGAATAAAAAATGAATGAACAAATATCATTGATGATAAAATAATCATCATTCAAAATGATGTCTCACATGTAACTCGAGATGTAGATACATGAAAACAAAAGACTCATGTTGCAAGCTCTTATTTTTATATAATCACTCTAAAAGATTCATGAGACAACAATCCCAATTGAAAAAACAAGCAATAGATGAGAAGAAGTTCCCACAATGGCAAGCAGCAGCATATATAAAATTGTAACCCATTTCTTTAAGTTTATGTGAAGAGTAATACCAAATCGATAACTATAATTTAAATTCTTGCAAGAAAATCCAGTCAGTGAGAAGTTTCCACAAATAGCTACCTCAACATGAGCTTCAGAGCTTATGTCATTGGCAAACTGAATAAGTGCTAGCTCCATATCTGACTTTAAAACACGGCATTCAGTCAAAATGGGATGCAATGTGGTCAAATCCTTCTCAAACTTTTCTATCCCCTGAAAAGAGATAAAGAAAAAGAAAAGAATATTGATATTTATTTCATGATTACAGATGTTGTAGCACTATGTGATGTAAACATGTGAAATGGTAAGGGCCAGAGGCTTAGAATGTAAGACCTCAAACTCTGCTGGTTTTGAGAAGTTATTACTGTCAGTGTTAAGTCCGCGCAAGAGAAAAAGCAAAGGTTTTTCCAATACATTGCTGAGCTCATGTAAGACTCCTACAATCTCATCTGTGTAATGGACCATGCTAACCATGTATTGTTGCTGCAAAAAAAAATGTAAAGAGTGGATAAACATACATCATACATTGAGTGCATCAAACCATGAAGCATTGAAGGAAGGATACCTGAAAGCAAGATAATGACTTTATTTCTCCTAACCAAACTGCATAATCAGCCGGTAATCTTGGAGCAAATAGAATAGATTTCCCTGTTGCAATGTCCTTGAGGACAGCACAAATGACAATCAAAAACCACAAATAAAAGGCTGTGAAAATTATAATGACTGAAAAAGTGACAAACAATAGAAAGCATTCAGTTTTAAAACAAGAAATGAAGGTTTGGGCTACAATGCCCGGGCGAAATAACACAGAATTGTAAATTTCTTAAATGAAAGGTGTAAGCTATCTAACATGCCAGCAGTTTCCCAGATGAAAGGTGTAAGCTATCTAAATTAGAAAATAAATATGCAAAAAAAGATCCACTGGTCCACTATAGGCTGAAAGCGTGTGTCCTTGATAGTACAATACAGTGATCTAAGAAATTAAACAATAGCATGATTTGATTTAGGTAAAGTCTACAAAATATTAAGTATGAACCGCAATCCATTTTCATTCCGGAAAAAAAAATATAACTAACCATGGCAATTTTCCATTGTAAGAAGAAAAGAAAAAAAGAAAAAGAAGGAAAAGCCAAAGCGAAGAACTTACAATAGCGCCATAGAAACCAGGCTCTTTTACTCCAAACAGATAAGCGAAATAACTCTCTTGCCTACACTTCAAAATATATATTTTGTTTCTAGTAAAATTGAAAAGCGAAGCAAATTGCCGCCATTACAATTTACATGTGCAAAGAAATTACCTGAAGAGTTCGATGTGATCAGTGCAGTAGCGAGTTTTTTCCTCGCCTCCCTGTTAATTCATAAAATAAAGTAATAATAGTAATAACAATAATAGATATCATCAACCAATCAACAATACATGGTTAGATACCTGAAGAAGGACGAATCCGTACAGAGGACGAGAGGTTTCGGTGAGATGTTGACGGAGGGATTTCAGCAGCTTTTCACGGTTCTTGACGTGAAGCTCCATCGGAACTTTTGGGGGGGAGAGACGAGACGAAGAAGCCATTCGCGAATTGGCTTCTGTGTCGTTAGGTTTCGCTTCCGCTCTCTTGTCTTGCTTTATTCATCAAAATCAAAAAAAAAAAAAAAAAAAAAGTGTTTGGTGATCATATCCACCATGAGAAGAAATTCCTTTTTTTATCCCTGATTTTTTTTATTGATTTTGAATTGGTTTCACGATAATAAAAACTACGTATGTTATATGCTCTTTTTAACTCTACAAATTCTTTTACTTTAAGATCAAGTCCAACATTACCGTTATGAGAAGAGTTATATCCATAAATTTGTACTTTAGTTTTTTATTTTCATTTCATTTTAGATCCCTCAAACGAAAGAGTTATTTTAATACATGATGTGAATATAATATTTTATAATTTCATCCATATTTACGTAGTATTTTGTATATGTTTTATGTATAAAATGTCTTGATATTCTTTGTTTTATATTTTGAAGCTATTTTTGGATGAAAGATACAAAAATGAGGTAAACTGAAGGTAATTGGAGGTGATTGACAGATTTGACCTTTAGTCGGTGTTTTGTGCAGAGTGGAAGCTCTAGAGATCGAAATGAAATGATTCCAGTGACATTCAAAAGCTAACATCCATAAATTTATGGAAAGCTAAGGAAAAAGAAATAAAATAAGGAAGATCATGAAATCGCAGCCTTCAAAGTCAAGTCTTACAATCTGCCGATATCGATCTTTGTCCATTCCAACTTCAATATCTCGAGCTACAGAAGTCCGATTGATGCAAACTCAATTGGCCTGGATTCAGGACTCAAAGATCTATAAACTCTCCAAATTTAAGCTCCAAACGATGTCATATGAAGGAGATATGAATTTTACAAGGAACAACTAAATTCTGCCAACTTAAGGAAGGACTATTTTGTAAAATAGACATTAGGGTTTCTAAGCATATATAAAGGAGAAGAGGAGCAAGGAAGTGGCGGCCAGCACAAAAGAAAACACAAAATCTTCCTCCTCCAAACCCGCATGTGTTCTTCCATCTTTTTATTTAGTTGTTCAATAAACATGCAAGGCTACACTCTTTTGCTTGGTTGCAAGGACAAAAAAACCTTCGGATTTCAAGAACCGTGAGATTGTGTTCTTCCATCTTTTTATTTAGTTGTTCAATAAACATGCAAGGCTACACTCTTTTGCTTGGTTGCAAGGACAAAAAAACCTTCGGATTTCAAGAACCGTGAGATTTATTCTTCCTTCTATTTTCAGTTTATGTTATGAATGAGTATGATTGTTTTCCTATGCATATTTTCTATGATTGTTGTTGATGATTGCTAGAGCGGACTCTAAGTTATTGTTGTGACAATCTATTGCTAAGTTTAATATCAAAACTAGAGTTGTGATATATGAACTTATGAAGCAACTAAGCTTGATAATTGTGACGAAACTACATTATTGAACTTAGAGAGAACATTTGAATAAATTGACACAAGTTGCGAACAACTTGTATGTTAATCTTGAAGAAATTATCTAGTTCTTAAAGCTACCATTAAATTGAATCATTAGTGCGAACACTTTGATTGTTTGTTGGTTAGGATTAGTTATAAGGTGGATCTGTTAATTAATCACGTTAAGAAAAGATAAAATTTCAGAACATAAACTGCATTTTTTGTTTCAAGGATCGGTTCTAATTTCCGTAGGTGGATGTATGCTTGTGACCAAGGTTTGTTTTCTTGATAAGTTTCGATTTTAATTGATTTTGTTTGCTAGTTTAATTGTTTTCATAGTTTAGATAATCACAAACCAAATCCCCCCAATCACATAACATACAACATAAAAATCTGACTTGAAACTTCCTCGTGGGATCGACCCCTTGCTTGCTCTATACTATTTTGTGTGTTTTAAGCTAGGGTAATTAATTTGTGCAATCGCGACATCGCAACAAATTTTAGCGTCGTTATTTTAATTGATTGTTGTGCTTGTACTGTTATTTTTGTTTGCTATGATTAAAAAAAACAGAATTTTTGCTACGGTACTGTTCACTTGCTGCAGCGGTACTGTTCAAAACAGAGTTTTTGGTGGAATTTGTCTTTTGTTTCCTGAAGGAAAAGGACGTTTTGAACAGGACTAGTGATAAATCAGTAGCCCCATCCTATTGAGGCCAAATTCAGCTTTGTTCTAGTGTTTTTAGGCAGTTTTAGTTTTCTACCGTAAAATTTTTGTACAATTTGCATTGTTTTAGCCCCATCCTATTGGTTACTTTCTCTTGAGTTTTCTTAAGAATTTACGTCTGTGACCCGTTCTACTAATCAAATTCAAGTGCAGATTGATCTTGAAATAGAAAGCACTTTACGCAGGTTGAGAAAGGAAGCTCGCCTCAACACCATGGCTATTGCACGACAACAAACACTCAAGAAGCTTGTTGCTCCTAACGTGGAAAATCAACCATTGTGCATAAACATTGACAATAATGTAAACCTTGAGCTCAAATCTGGTTTTATACATTTGTTACCAACATTTAATGGTCTTGCAGGAGAAGATCCTCATACTCATCTCAAGGAGTTCCATATGGTTTGTGTTGGCATGAAACCGAATGGAGTTGATGAAGAACAAGATCTATTGGAACTTGGAATACTATGAAGAAGATTTTCCTAGAGAAATATTTTCCAGTATCTCGAGTTGCCAATATAAGAAAAGAAATATGTGGGGTTAGACAATCTCATGGAGAGACCAAGTATTGGGAAAGATTTGAGCAACTATGTATTCAATGCCCTCATCATCAAATACCCGATCAGCTACTCATTCAATATTTCTATAAAGGATTGATGCCTACCAACCATAGTATCATTGATGCTACAAGTGGAGGCACATTGGTGGATAAGACACCTGAGACTACACGCCAATTGATCTCAAACATGGCAGCCAACTCGAAACAGTTTGGCACTTGTGGAGACCTCTTTAACAAACGATCAAATGAGGTAAGTATTTCTAACCTTGAAAATAAAGTTAATGATTTTATTTCTCTTGTGCGTTCTTTGGCTTGTGGAAATGTGCAGCAGGTGAAAGTTTATAGCATATGCTCCTTACAAGGATATGCTTCGGATATGTGCCCAACAATGCAAGATTACATTGATGGAGCATTCAACGGACAACCCCAGCGTAAATATGATCCCTTTTCCAACACGTACAATCCCGAATGGAGAGATCATCCCAACTTACGCTACAACATCCCATCCCAACAAGGCAATCAAGGCCGACAGTTCCATCCACATGGATTTCAACCCCAACAAAATTATCAAGCAAGACAACCCGCTCCATTCACAAACTCCAATGTTATGGGGTCATCATCCAATGATGATCTTCGTGAGATGATGAAAACTTTGGTTTTTAATACTGTTACCTTTCAACAAAATATCATGTCTTTTCAACAGGAAACAAGGTCAAGTATTCACAACTTGGAAAAGCAAATGGGGCAAGTAGTTTCAAGTGTAGGGAAATTGGAAGCACAAATAAATGGAAAATTGCCCTCCCAAGCATTGAATCCAAAAGAGAATGTTAGTGTTATTATGCTGCGAAGTGGGAAAGAACTTGAAGAGAAAAGGTTGAAACAAATTGAGATGGAGGAGGAAGAAGAGATAGAAATTGAATTGAGTACAAAGAAAGAACATCCTCCTCCTCCACAAAGAGAAACAAAGACAAACACTCCAAAGGTAACTTTTTACTCAATTAATTCCAGTTTTATAACAAATCCACCTTTTCCTGTGAGTTCTTCTAGGTCAAAGAAAGAAGACAAAGAAAAAGAGATCTTAGAGGTTTTCAAGAAAGTGGAACTGAACATTCCTTTGCTTGATGCTTGATGTTAACAAGCAAATTCCCAAGTATGCAAAATTCTTGAAGGAGTTGTGTACTATCAAGAAAGTTTTCAAACTGAAAGGTCATGAAACGGTAAGTATGGGTGAAGTTGTATCTGCCGTTGTGTCAAAAAAATGTGCCTTTGAAACAAAAAGACCCAGGTGCGCTTACTATCCCATGTGTTATTGGTAATGCTAGTTTTAAAAGAGCTTTTATGCGATTTAGGTGCATCCATTAGTGTTATGCCCAAACATGTTTATGATTCTCTTAGTCTTGAGCCTTTGAATAAAACTAGCATTGTAATACAACTTACGGATCGTAGTTTTGTTTACCCACTTGGTGTGATAGAAGATGTTCTAATCAAGATTGATAGTTTTGTTATTCCATGTGATTTTTATATTCTTGATATGGAACATGATTCTTGTGATTCATTAACTAGCACTCCTATATTGTTTGGGAGACCGTTCTTAAAAACCGCCATCACAAAGATTGATTGTGGTAAGGATACCTTGTCTATGGAGGTAGAAGATGAAAAAATTGAATTCAATTTTCATGATGCAATGAAATATCCTTATAGCAATGTTTATTCTATCACATGTTATGATCAAATTGATAAATATGTGCAACAAGTTTGTGATTTTGATTGCGAAGATGGATTAAGCATAGCTTTGAGCTATGGCTATGTTTCACCAAGATAGAAGAGATGGAGAGGCACGTGTGTGTTCCCCAAAACGTGCACGAATCAATATTGGCCTTACGAGCTTTGCAAACCGTTCCCCATGGTAATGTCTTTGTTGATTTAGTACTCTCACATAAAAAGCTTTTGCCATCTATTTTACAGGCCCCTGAGTTAGAATTAAAAGCTTTGCCCGATAATTTGAAGTATATATTCATTGGCGACAACAATACACTTCCTGTTATCATAGCAAAAGGTTTAACAAGTATGCAAGAGGAAAAACTTGTGAAGTTGTTGTGTGATCACAAGACGGCCATTGGATGGACTTTAGCCGACATCAAGGGAATTAGTCCCTCAATATGTATGCATCACATACTATTGGAGGACAACATAAAACCAACAAGGGAAATGCAAAGGAGGTTGAACCAACCTATGATGGAGGTAGTGAAAGCTGAATTTTTGAAACTATTAGATGCAGGAGTCATTTACCCCATCACTAACAGTAAATGGGTCGCGTCAATCCATGTGGTGCCTAAAAAGACTGGAATCACATTGGTGAAAAAAAAAATGATGAGCTCATTCTTACTCACATCTCGAGTGGATGGAGAATGTGTGTTGATTACAGAAAACTCAATCTTTCTACACGCAAATCGTCAATCACCTCCAATTTGTGAGCTAAAGTCGCCCAGTCAATGAGTTAATACCACGACATTGAGGGCCAGGTGAGGCCTGCATGCCTGTTAACTGTTTCCCACACTGCTCTGGTGTAGTTGCACCTAAAGTAAAGGTGGTCGTGCGATTCAGTCTCCTGTTGCAGAGGACACATAAGAGAGAAAGGGTGATTGTTGTTGTTGATATTCTATCCCTTGTTCTTAGCCTTTCTTGGACAACCATCCATAAGATGAAAGCATGCCGAAGGATGTGCTCCTTCTGCCATATAAGAGGGTGCGTGTCTTTTGCTGGAAAGTGGTCTCTTATGAGCTCCCAAGCCATTGCAATGGAGAATTTGCCCTTTCTGTGCGGACTCCAAAGAACTTGATCTTCCTTGTGAGGGTTTGGTTTGTAAGTCAGGAGGCAGTACCAGATGGCTTGGAGGTTCCCATCGCAAGTCTTCCAATTATCTCCTTCTATAATTGCTGAAACCTGTGCTAACCATGGAATACTAGACGTAGCGAGTTGCCGATAAGAGAGCATGTCCACTGCCCGTTGACCCCCAGGCATCCAATAGTCAAACCAGATGGAGATCTCTCACTTGCAAGATTTCCCTCCAAGCCCAGGTGGGATTAGAGGGCATCTTGGCTTGCCATAAGGATTTGCCCTTTAGCAATGTATTCTTTACCCAACTTGTCCATATAGAGTTCGGATGGTTGAGGATGACCCATATGTGCTTCATCGTTGCTGCCCTATTCCAGTCTTTTAATCTCTTGACTCCCAGCCCACCTTCTTTCTGTAGCCCACAGATTAGCTTTCAGGCCACCTTATCGCCCCCCATTGTGGGTCCTTTCCATAAGAACACGGTGAGGATTGACTTGATCCTCCGAATAATTTCACATGGTATAATGAACTTAGTTGTCCAATAAACCTGCATGGAAAATAAGATAACCTTTATAAGCTGTAATCTTCCTGCATATGACAAAGTTGTCGACGTCTAAAGCTTTATCTGTGCTGTAATTCTTTTAATCAAAGGGGTGCAATCTCGAGCCCTTAACCTTGTGGAGATCAATGGCACTCCTAGGTAGGTCACCGGCAGAGCAGGGGTTGCAAACCCCAAAATGTTTGTCGCCCGTCCCCGCGCGGCGTCCCGGAAGGGATCTGACTCTCGTAGTGGAGTTTTGGAGAGGAGTCGCCACCTGGCTGTTGAGGGTCGCTAGGAACACCCGATTTGTACTGGTCTGCTCAGAGATTCAAGGGTAAGGGACTAGTTGCGTAAAGGGAAGGTATTAGCACCCCTAATACGTCTTGCCTGAGGTAAGCTGCATTGTCTATTTCGATGTGATAAATGGTTCAATAATTCATATTTATTCACAAAAAATGTTAAGATGAAAAAAAGAAATCCATCACCGCTCAGAAAAAAGCATGTGAATTTTATTGATTATTATCATTCCCGTCGAATATTTTGGATAAACCCCTTAGAATTTATTTATCCAAACACCGAAAAGTAAATAATAGCATACTATTCCCGCCGAATATTTTGGATAAGATTTATTTATCCAAACAGTGAATAATAACATACTATTTCCCCGAATATTTTGGGTATAAACCTTTAAGATTTATTTATCCGAATATTAGCAGTGAATAATAAATTCCCAAAGAAAAATATTGATTTTGAATTTTTACAAAGAAAACATATTTTTATTTTATTTTATATTCTTTTTTCTTTATCAAAACAAACATAAAATTGAATCAATAAAACACATACACACACACACAATCTCTTTTTCATTGTATTTTTCATTATAAACAAATGTTCCGATTTGAAAAGAAAATCAATCACCGCTCAAAATAATCCTGAAAATTGTATTGATTATGAAGATATGCAAATGCTAACTTACTTGTAGTTTCTTCATTCACCACCTGAAATTAACCATGAATCCTCATGAATTAATTTTACAGTTGACCGATCCATAAAAGAAATCGACCACCGCTCGAAATAATCCTGACAATTTTGGTGGTTATTCCCGAATATGTAAATGTTAGTCTACAGGTAAATCCGGCAATTACTATCTAAAATTAATCATTAATCGCCATGAATTAATTTCACAATTTTTAATATTAGACCAATTTCTTAGAATTTAATAAACTTGTTATTAAATCTAGAGTGAATTTCCGGAAATACTTTGGCCATTATGAATAAAAGACATTTTTTGTTTTCACTTTATATGTTTTTTTCTTAACAAAAAAACATTAAATTGAATAAAATAAAACATAACACACACACCCACACAATCTCTTTTCTATTTCTTTTCATCACCTTTGAAAGTAAAATACAACTCACACACATTGTTTTTTCTTTATATTTTATAAATAATAATTAAAATACAATAAACTCAAATAAAAACACAAATATAAAAGAAAAATTACATAATAATAAAAAAAGGAAGCTCTCGGTATAGTGCCACATGCCCGAAACAGTGGGGCAGTGGAGGGGGACTGGCGACGCATCGTCCCACGCGCCTCCGTCACTGGCGGCGCGTGGAACCACGCGCCACCGGTGAACAGTGATGCCAGGGGAACCGGTAGATCTGCTCCTTCTCTTCTTCCTCTTGCCGGCGACGACTTCCAGGCATCCTGCAAACACAAACCAAACTCATACAAGCAACTAACAAACATCAAAATCCAAAATTTTCCAGATTTGTTCTCGGCTCCTCAGATTTTGGATCTGTTTCTTCTCCTTCCCGTTCCTCTTCGTTTCCTCGCCGGCGAGGGTGTCTCAAGCTGACCTGAGGACATAAACAAACAGCACACAACAAACAAAACAAACACAAAAACCAAAATTTTCTTCCAATCTTGGCTCTGCTCTCGATGCTTGTTCTTCTTCTGGGTTTCTTCTACCTCTTCTTCACGGGACGGTAAGGGCTGTCCATGGTGAGGACCAATGTGGGGGGGGGCGATTTGATGGCTGGCCGGAGGGAACTGGAGGGGAAGGAGAGCGAGATGGAGATGGGGCTGCTGTGCAGCTGGCGACTGAGGAGGGGAGAGCGGGCGGCTGTGGCTGGGTTTAGTGGAGATGGGGTCTGTCTGTGGCACAAGTGAGAAGGGAAAATAAGGGGGAGGTCCTCATGGCCGATCAGAGGAGAGAGTGAGAAGACAAAGGGAAAAGGTCTATGGGGTTGGTCACCGATTTGGTGATCGAGAAATGAGAAGGGGAGAAGAATCGAAAATGAGGAAGGGTTGCAGCGCCAAGGAGAGGGCTGGCGGCTGCAGCCCTTCTTCAAAGAATTTTAGGGTTTTTTCTTTCTTAGGAATTTTTGGATGTGTAAAATTTTTTGGTCCCTCTTTATGTTGATTAAAACCTCTATTTATAGACTTTTCATATGCAAAAATTCCAAACACAATCTTTGGCTTGCGCATCATTTTCAATTTAGTCCTTTGATTTACAATTTGCATGATTTGACTATTAAACTCTCAATTTGTCCAATTTTCCCTGTAACAAGATATTTTTGGATTTTTTTGTTTTTTTCTATTTTTTTTCTTTTTCTTCCAAAACCTAAAAAATAAATTGGTCAAAATTTGGGTAGCAACAATGTTCTTGATTCTCTGTTTGAGCCCATCATCTATACCTGCTGTAAAGAGAGAGCTTTTGGAATTATTCATTGCAAGACCCGAGAGGATGAAAAACTTGTCAAGACCATTTTTCATGTAATTTACCGACCCTTCATCTGCATTGTTGAACATCATCAGGTCGTCTACAAAGCTTACGTGGGTTATGCGACTATTTTTGCACCGCCAATGGTATTTGAAACCCTCATTATTAACTGCCTCCTTAATGACACCATTTAGCCCTTTCATGGCCATTTAACCATGACTATCATTGTTAATTGCAACAATGCTTTCCCACTACAATGATTCCCCTCCCCCCGTTTTTTTGCCTCTTTTTTCCTTATTATGTTTTTTTTATTTTTTTTTGCTTGTTATACTTTTTTATATATATATTTTTTCGTTTTCCACTTATATATTTTTTTCTTCTTTGTTTTTTAATTGGGGTGGCCGAGCTAGCTTAAACACACCACGATTAATCCTTAGATCCATTTTTTTTTTTATATATATATAATCAGGGTGTGTAGGCCAGCTCATGCGTACCAAGACAATCCCCAAAACCCAATTTTTTTTTCTAAAGTGCTTTCCCTCTAATATTTTTTTTCTTTCACTTATATATATATATATATATATATATATATAATCATGGTCTCTCAATCAACTTAAGCTTTTTTTTTTTTCACTTATACATTTTTTAAACTAAGATTTCTGGGACAACTTAAGCGCATCACCACTATTCCCTAAACCAAATTTATTTTTTGAGAATCAAGATGTCCAAGCTAACTTATTATTTTATTTTCTTATACTTTTTTGTTCACTTATATATTTTTTTATGACCGGGGGTCTCCAATCCAACTTAAGTGCATTATGACTAATTCTCGGGCTGCTTTTTTTTTTTTTTAAAAAAAACAATATGGATTGCTACAGTGCTTTATTCATTTATATATTTTTTATTTTATTCACTTATATATTTTTTATTTTATTCAATATGGTTGCTTCATGCTTATACTTTTTTTGTTTTTTTTATTTTATTCACTTATATTTTTTTATTATATCAGTGTCTCCAGATCAACTTAAGCTTCTTTTTTTTTCACTTATATATTTTCTTATAACCGGTGTCTCTAGGTTAGATTAAGTGCACCATGATTAATCCTTAAATCTTTTTTTATAATTGAGGTGTCCGGGTCAGCTGACGCGCACTACGAGTTGTATAAGTACATATATACCCCCTATAAGACAAAATCCAAGAGTTGGCTATAGGGGTGTATCGGTAATTTACTATTTTTTAATTATATTTTTTGTCGCGATGTTGTGGGTGTGTCTTCGGGCGTGATGTTAATTTCAGAGCTCATGCATATTTCGGATGACGCGTGCGGCGTCATAAAACTTCTAAAAACATATATTATTTTTTTATATATTAATTTTATTATGTAAAATGTGTTTAAAACAATATCATGATATTAAAGGTATTTCCATTTTTTTTATTTTTGTGCAAAATACAATAATCATGATACCCTCAAATAAGACAAAAATCAAGAATTGTCAGTGGGGGCGTCCCAGTAATTTTATTTTTTCAGTGCACGGTAAAATAACTTTTGTAGCATCAAATAAGACAAAACAAAAGAGTTACTTGCGGTGGTGTTTCAGACATTTCACATTTAACTATACATGCATAAAAAAGAGAGTTTCACTCTCATTTTACACCAATAAAGTTAAAGTTACTATGTTTTTTTAACGCGAGTTATATTTAATACAAATACAAATAACAATAAAAAAAATCTAAACTACGAGTAAAGGTTTATAAATACAAACAAAAAAATTAAAACTATTTTAGAAGGATCGAGAAAATCAAGGGATCGAAACTAAACTAAAAATAAAAGAATAAGAACCGAAATAAAAAATAAAAAATTATGTGTTAAAACTAGACAAGAAAATTTTTTAATCCCTGCAGCGTAGCGCGGGTTTATGGTTAGTAAAATCTAAATCAATTCAATATACAATATTTTTAATATAAAAAAATGAGTTAAAAAATTAAAGTTAAATTATTTTTTTATTATCAAAATTGCATCTATTTTGGAGATTTTATTGAGTTTTATCAAGAATTTTTTATTTTTAAAACTAATCTAAAGAAAGAATCAAATCCATAAATCTCAAGATTAATAATTTTTAGAAATAATTTTTTGTCACCCAAATATTTGTTTTACCATAATTGTTTTTTTACACAAACCCGCGACTCAATTGCTGCCGTAAAAACCCAGGGGCATCAAAGAGCACGAAATATTTAATTATGTGTTATTTTTTAAAGTATTTTTATTTATAAATATATTATAATATTTCTAAAAAACAATTATTTTTGATATTAGTATATAGAAATTATTTAAAAATATAAAAACATTAATTTAAAATAAAAAAATAAAAATAAAAATTTTAAAAAACATTTTTGTAGGTGATAAGCTTGCAAACAAATCATGCTGATGTACACATAAGTTTGAGATTAAAGGATTTTCTTGTAATTTCAGATTCGATTAATGTGATGCTAAGCAGAATAGGAAATCAAACTCCCAGAACCCTTCCGTTATTTCAACTTAACAAAACCCTAAGAAAACTCTCTGACTCCCCCTCCCGCCTCTTGTCAAGCAGTAAGCAAAACCCTAAAAGAGAAAAACAACAGGAAAAAAAATGGGCCGTCGTAAGAACAATCAGACCTCGATGAGCCTCAACAACGCTCAGCACCAGGCCACCAAAATCTGCTTCAACGACGACGACGACGACGAAGAGAACTCCAATCTCGATGACTCTATTGTAGCCACTGAAAAAGCCATTGCTATGGATGATGTAACTATGTCCGACCCCAACGGCTCCTTTGTCGATGGCGGCGATGACGATAACACCAGCGCCGATTATTACTTCGATTCTTACTCTCACTTTGGTAATAATACTACCCTGCTTGATTCGGTTTACTTTATTCATTTAGTTTTAATCTTCTCTTCTCCTTTTTTATCTGGTAATAGTATACCAGGTTCAGTTGACTTTAACAGAACTTTTAGACTCCTGATGAATGGTACACTGGCATAGAAAGTTTATTTTTTAGTTTTCTTAACCTTTTTTGTTTGTTTTTGTTTTTGCAGGTATTCATGAAGTAAGTGTCTCGTAGCTGGATTCAATTCAGCTCCTTACCGGATTTTCGTAATTTGGTGTTGTTTTATTTATATATTTATTTGTTGGGTTTTAGTTATGACTATATCTTCCTTGTGCATTATCAATTCATGATTAAGAAGCTCTTGTAACTCAATTAGTGTTGCCACAATTTTTTATTTCCTTACCTCACAAATTCCCCTTTTGAATCAACAATTGTTGTTATATGATGTACTTCTTTTGTTTCCGAGTCATTCTCTGCATTTTATCAATTGATATTTTATTGCCTTACCATCTTGTATCCGTAGGTTTATTGTTTTGACTTTGTGGTAATCGATATTATATCATCATTTTCAGCTGAGATCAATCTTTTCTTGTATGATTTTCAATATATCTTGAGATCTAGATTTCTATAAACAAATCATGGAGCTGATGTTTCCTTACCTTTCCTTACACTGCAGGAAATGCTGAAGGATGTAGTGAGAACTAAAACATACCAAAATGTTATTTTTCAGAATAAATTTTTATTTAAGGATAAAATAGTACTTGATGTTGGTGCTGGGACTGGAATTTTGTCATTATTTTGTGCCAAAGCTGGGGCTGCCCATGTCTATGCGGTACGCCTTTCCCCCCTTTCCCATCTGCACCCACCAAGTAGAGTTTATATATGCTTAAAATTGGTTTGCCAATGTTTCTATTTACAGGTTGAGTGCTCTCATATCGCTAACATGGCCAAAGAGATTGTTGAGTCAAATGGATATTCCAATGGTAATTCTATTCTCATTGCATGTTCAAGTATTTTTTTTTCTATCTCTTTGTTGCCACAAATGCCAAATCTCACTGCTTACTCATGTTTCAATGTCATAGTTATAACTGTTTTGAAGGGAAAGATAGAAGATATCGAGCTACCAGTTGCAAAAGTGGACATAATTATTTCAGAGTGGATGGGATATTTTCTGTTGTTTGAGAACATGTTAAACTCAGTCCTGTACACACGTGATAAATGGCTTGTAAGTTGCAAATGCATTTTCTTTGCATATTTATAGCTTGTTCTTTGATAATATTATATATCTAGAGAGATAAAGCAAACAGGCATGGCCAACTAACCTTTCAAAGTCATCTATAAGTTTCAGAAAACCTGGAGGCACATGAATGCCTCAGGAATCTAAGAAAACCATCATATTATATTTGACTTTGACGGGTTAGTCGGTTATGTCAGTTTGATTTTCCTATCTAGGTTCTTGAATGGGATTTCATACAAGTTTGGAAAATTTATTTAATTCTGAGGGAACTTTTCATTTGCAACTGCAATGAATTTACATCTGGATTGAAGGGGTTTGTTCACACTATTCACAACAGATCAGGGAATGTTTTTGGAATGAAAGTCTCTTGGATCAGAATAGATCTTTCTTGGGATAATGGTGTACTGGTATTGTAATATTCACAGAAATAAGTCATTATGTTCTTTGGCTTTTGGTCAACTGGACACGTACACCTTTGGAAGGAAGGGGGGGAAATGCCAACCAACATTTAGGTCACTCATGAGTCTAGAACAAACTATACTTTTTCGTAATTGAAAGATCTTCTGCTAGCTATATTATACTCCATGGGATCATCATTTGCGATGCTGAAAAACTTTGCTAAATCAATAATGTCAGCCTTTTTTATTCTATTATTTGCTGGACTCCAGGCCAATGATGGAATTGTTCTGCCAGACAAAGCTTCTCTCTATTTGACAGCCATTGAGGATGCTGAATACAAAGAAGATAAGATTGAGTGTAAGTAAGACTTGTTCGGTGTCATATGTAGATGAAATTCATTTTCATGTGGATCCATCATGTTTGGAAATTGGCTGCACCGACACTCCAGTGGAATTTCACTCACATGAGTTGCATGTGTGGTTTCATGTGCTGTTTGTTTTCGTTTTCAACTTCAAATGCTTTAGTTGGTCACATTTTAATATTTCTTTCTGTTTTTTTTCCTTGGCCTGCATGCTTGCTCCAGTTTGGAATAATGTCTATGGCTTTGATATGACCTGCATCAAGAAGCAGGCCATGGGGGAACCTCTTGTCGACACTGTAGATCAGAATCAAATTGTTACAAATTGCCAGCTGCTCAAGGTTGGATATTCTTGCATATGCATATAATGCATTTGTATTCGGGCATGCACATTTCTCTGGTTTGCTTTCTGTCATTGTCTTTGCTTGGCTGATGTTGTTTCTTTTTTCTTCTTTTTTATTTTTCTATTCATCCTTCCAGACAATGGACATCTCTAAAATGGCTTCAGGGGATACTTCCTTCACAGTTCCTTTTAAGCTTGTAGCAGAACGTGATGATTACATCCATGCATTAGTAGCCTACTTTGATGTATCATTTACAAAGTGTCACAAGTTGATGGGGTTCTCTACAGGTCAGGCTTTTCTAATTTTCCATATATCTTTCAGTGTAAAGTTGTGTTACTAAATTCCGCGAATCAATTGGGTTGAGGGAAGCCCTTTTTGTTTCCATGAATTTGCTCATGTCATAAGTAAATAGGTCACTTTGAATTCCATGACTTGATTATGGAAATATTATATTTGTTAGACTAGAAAGTGACTAGCTCTAACAGTGAGGCAGGAGTACCTACTTTTTAGTGTCTGAGAAGGTGTTCTCAGTGAAATCATATAATAAAACATGAAATCAAAATCACAACCAGCATTTTATGTTCTCAGTCGCATATATGCATCAGTTAAAAAAACAACAGTTTTGAGATCCTTCCTCTAAGAAGGAGAGAGCACATTTTAACAGTCAGGGGAAATGCTTAGATAGAGCCTTTCTGATGAATTTGGAAAATAATGCAGGGCCAAGATCACGAGCTACACATTGGAAACAGACCGTCCTGTACCTGGAAGATGTGCTGACCATCTGTCAAGGGGAGGCACTAACTGGGAGCATGACCGTTGCACCAAACAAGAAGAATCCTCGTGACATTGATATAACGATCAAATATTCATTGAATGGTCAACGTTGTGTGGCCTCAAGAACTCAACATTACAAAATGCGATAAGCTGCGTGAATGGCTCGTCAGAGTGCGAGTGTCACTGGGCAGAGATTGATGATGCCGAAAATGCTTTTTTAGCGGGATGTATTCCGAAACAAGCATGCATTTTCGAAGAATGAGAGGGATGTCTTTGGCTCACATAAATTTCACCTGTTTGAATCAGTACTGGAATTTTCAAATTTTGATTTCCAATATCTTAGCTGTAATATTAACGTGATGATTCTCTAACTGATAGGTAGGTGTCCTCATCGTATTCAGCTTGATCTTTGTCCCATCACTTTTCTTTATTGCCCTCAAAGCCACGCAAACAATTTCCTAACATCACCTCTGCTCTTATTTTGTCTTGTTTGATTTCCACCTCTGTTCATGCCTCGAGCAACAGGTATGCCATAAAGCGAAGGGAGTCAATTTATATAAACTAATCAATATATGCATGTAACAGTGAGCGATCCGAGAAAGGATGAGGCCTGCAGCCATTTGAACTGTCAGATTTTGTAATCGAAAAATCCCAGGAAAGCAAAACCCATTGGTTGCTAGCCGCAAAACGTTTGCTCTGTATGAGTTTAGGCGATTTGCACACAAGCCTTGAAATAAAACTACATTTTCATAGCAAATTGCATGTTGTATGATGATATCATACTCCCAACTTTCAAATCCACTTCAACTTGGAAGTCTCCAGATTAGAACATGGATGAAGCAAGCAAGCAAGCTAATGAGAGGAATAGGTGGAAGCTGCTGGAGGATCTCTTTGCTCCAACACTAAAATATATACCCCTGGGTTGGGGGGTAATAGTGGGACATGGTTGAGGCAAGTGAAACATACTGGTCAAGACATTCAAAAGGTAAAATAGAAAAAATACACATGGGACACTTGGGTGCGGCCATTACACATACAGTTGGGCTTACTTTAGACAAACTGGATATCTTAACCATGCTTGGCCTATCCACATCTTTCTTGTAGAAGAGACAGAATGACCAGTCAACATCATCTCTAGATACCCACCACGGTTCTCTTAGCCACAGTGCAAACTCATGTTGAAAGAGTAATTAAGGCTTGAAAAATATATTGTGTTGACGACAACAGAGTTTTATACCCGGGAAAATGTCTCAGATCCAACTTATTTTACAATGAAGAAGAATACTAACTCGTCACGAGTCCAAGTGAAAACGATAGTGCCTATCCAATCATTTATGATGTTTTGTCCATCAGCTGTATCGGGCTGAGAATGTTAGACTTGCTTGTCTCAACAATGCAACCATTCATGACCATCTCTTCCAGCATGAAATGAGCTTTTTCTAAATGGAACATGATGTCTAGCTCACACTGGTGATAAGAGAACAAATTAGAAACAGAAGTGAACTTCCATGCGAGAAGGAAGACCAAAAGACAACTTTATAGAAGGCAGGACAACGATTAGTTCGTCCTACATTCTCAAACGAGATGGAAAAAAATAATCCGTTATCACATTAGAGGACTTACCACATTGCCAAAATGGCGGTCCATGGTTTCAACTAAAAGATGTATGAATTCCAAAATCGCGAGCTCATTCTGCAATTGCCAGAAACAAGCAATATTAACTGAAAAGAGACAAATGTGAAGACAGTGGATTAAGTTAAAATAGCGATCAGGCATCAGAAAACTCCAAGAGTTGCTCAGTTTGTAAAACCACCCATCCATTTCCTCCAATATTGACATTGTTCTTGAACATCCATAGCCATGTTCAAAGGATATCATGAAGATAACTCGTGTAACAGCATAGAATATAAATGCGGCTGAATAGTAGTGATTACCAGACTTAAGCTACTGAAGCATAAAACTAATAAGTACTGTTGGCTAGAAAGGCACAAAATAATAAACAAACAAATAAAATTAGTGTTCTTATGGGTATTACTCCCACTGACACTAAAGTCTTACAGAAAAGAAGCATTGAATAGTTGAAGAGAGAGAAAACTTACTTCATCATTGTCGACTCCCACCAAGAAAAACAAGGATGCGTAGCGTCGGTACACAATTTTGTAGTTGCGATGCTCTACAAAGGAGCACTGTTATCAAGCAAAGGATGAAAGAAAACATGAGAGTTTGTTTCAAATGTTAATACCACTATAATTAAATAGTAACATTATTATTTGCTAGTTTTCATTAATAAACAACAACAACACAACTCTCAGATCAGATGACGCTCGTTCAAATTTCAAAGGAAACCCATAGTTTCTTTTCCGATCAGAAATTGACATAGATTGATGGAAGGTACCTACTCTAAACAGAAAGGAATCAACTTCATTCTTTCCAATAATCATAATCATAAAAATGAAAGGGAAAAAACTACCTGTTGGTCGTTGCGAGCAAGGCATTTGCGAACAATTTCTCCTTCAAGGGCACGGCGTTCTTCGAGGGTGAGCCACTCATAGTATTGGGCTAAACGAGTCTGTCCTTGCTTGTTCACCATTAATATGAATCTTATCCCCATTTTCTTCTATAAACCAAAATTGAACCAAACAAATTAATAGCAGTTGAATTCAGACACGGTCATATCGAACTTTTTTATCAAAAAAATTTAAACACCAATAACAGGATCTTTTAGATCCAAGAGTAAGGGGAGAGAGAGAGGACCTGGTGGTGGTGACGACGACGACAGAAGTGATTTCTAGAGAGAGAGAGAGAGAGCTGCAATAAATACGGGGATGGGCGAGTTTATTCTGTTCTTCTGATAAAAATCTTTTTTTCTGAATTTGTTAAAAATGAATGTTTTTTACTAATTGGATCCGTACTTTATTTATGAAACTCGACGAATGTTGCGGTAATTTTTAAAGTGTTTTTCGTATTAAAATATATGAAAATAATATTTTTTATTTTTAAAAAAATTATTTTTGACATTAACACATTAAAATAATATAAAAATATAAAAATATATTCATTTAAAATATAAAAAATCAAATTTCAGCAAAACACTAATTAAAACACAGAACCAAATGGGGTCTTGACCCTTTCTATTCAAATTCTAACAAAAAAAATTAATTGAATTTGTGCATTCAAGATTTATCTAGTTGAAGTCTTATGAGATCGATAATTAAGTTTTAAACAATTCCTAAGAAATCAATAGTAAAATCACTATTTTCATACAATATTTTTTATCTCCAGATGAGCACAAAAGCTATAATATCACCACAAAAATTAATTATTTTTTAAATAGAATAGTTTAATCCAGAAATAAACAAAAAATATCCTCATTTAAAGATAGGTCATAATCTAAAACATTAACTAAAAAAATAACATGAAAATGATAAAATAAATATTCTAAAATCTTATCCTATGGTGCCATAACTAATATCTAAAAAAATACAAGAGAAATAATTGTTTGGATGTAAAATCTCTGTTTGTCGCCACTTCTCTTTGAAAAGTATACTAGGAATTTTTTTGTCACAATAATCACTAGCATCCATAGTGATGTAAGCTTCTTTTAGAGAGAGAAGTTAGACAGAGTTTCTCTCAAATTTTCAAACCCATCGCCGAGGAACATTTTCCAGAAACCGATCCCAAAAATCTCGTCTTAATCCTACCAATACACACCAGACACTCAACCTCACCTCCCATCACAACCACTAAAATACAAACCACGAGATCCACCCTGCCAACTTTCATCGACGGCTACAACTCCAAAAAGTACACACGAAATGGCGACACGCAAGGAACCCGCAACCCAAAAAACTTCAGCAACCTCGCCGCAGCCTAATGTCAGACCAACACCAGCTCCACCCAGAACGCAACAATCATGGGCTGACAAAGTGAGGGTGTCTGATTCAACCACCAGATTCAAGCTGCAACAACTACCACGACAACCCACAGGAAGCAAGCTAGTTATACCATCTAACATTTTATTGGAGAACACGGAACAGTGGACAAGAAGCATGGCGGGTTTCTTCCCTGGTTACAAGATGCCATTCCATGCAACAAAATCCATCGCGAAGAGAGCTTGGGCAGGCCTCGGGTTGGAACAGGTAATGACCATGGAAGCTGGGTATTTGGTATTCCGTTTCAAATCAGAGATAGATATGCAAGGGGTAATAGCTAAAGGACCCTGGATGTTTGGTGGCAAACATATTGCCCTCCAATAGTGGCATCCTCAGCTTAAGTTTGAATGGGATCAAATCAAGGTCATGCCTGTGTGGATTCGTCTTTACGGGCTTCCATTTCCCCTCTAGTCCCATGAAGGTTTAAGTAGAGCTGCTAGCATGGTGGGAAAGCCCCTATCATGTGACAAACCAACATACCGAAGCACAAGGCTGGACTATGCCAGGATGTGTGTTGAAGTCATAGCTGATGATGAATTTGTACACAGTTTCGAAATAGAAACCCCTTTGTCAACAAAACCATGCACGATAAGGGTGGAGCATGAATGGAAGCCAACACATTGTATGGAGTGCAAGACCTTTGGTCACAACTGTCGAGCAAATGGCGGCACTAAGGATGGAAACAACCATGAAGAACTGGGGCATAGGACCACCACTCACCAGCAAACCCTAGAAATGATGAACACCGCACCAGACACAAACCAAAAAACCCCTCACCAAACTACACACCAGACCACCAAAGAGAGCCTACAACCCCAAAACATCACCCAAACTACTCACAAAATTCAAACCACCAACCCTAGCACCTCAACCATCTCGACCAAAGCAACAAATCCCTTTACTGACCCGACCACAACTGCACCACTGGATGAACCAGCCCTCACAACAACCACAAACCATCGTAAAAAAGGCAAGGAGCCCCAAGACAACAACCAGCCCATGGACAATGTTATACATCCACCCATCTCTCATGAGCCTGAGCCAAAGAACGCTATCCCCAGCCATATCAGTAGTCAATCAACCAGAAATATCATTTTAACCACCAAAACCCACAGTTTAAACCCTCCACAACAATCCCATCCCCATACTAGCCACCACACCACCAAACAATCCTTATCTAGTAAGAAACATATCCCTCCAAGCCTAGACACCGAAGAGCAAAACCATGAGGATGCAACTGATTCGAACCAGGATAACAGTGAGAAGCACCATAGGTGCACTGGACCACTTGCTTGTCTTGAGAAACGCATGGATTCTCTTCAAAGTAGAACCAAAATACAAGAGGATGATGACCTTAGAGAAGTTTCCTCAGCTAGGACGGAAACCTCTCCCTTGTCAGCTCAAAAAGCTTCCCCTCCTCAGCCATCTACAGTTCAGAAAAAAAGAGGTAAGAAAAAGAAAGGGGCCACGGGCCTCTAGGTTCTATGTTCGTCCTCAATTTTAATAATGTCAGCTATAGGAAGCTAGAATATTTGGGGGTTAAATCACCCTCGAAAACAGATAGCGGTCCAGAAATGGGTGCACCGAAATAATTTAGATATTTTTAGTCTTTTGGAGACTCATATCATTGAGAGCAATATGGAAACAGTTCAAAGAAGTTTGAACAATCTAGGGTGGGAATTTGTCTCTAATATTCAGGCAAATTCTCCATGTCGAATTTTAATTAACTGGAATACCAATAAGATAAGGATGCAACATTGTCAGGTTTCTGAGCAGTGGATAACTTGTGAGCTCCTAGACAAGCATCATAGTGAAGCTCTCACTATCTCCTTTATCTATGGGCGTAACACCCCAGCTGAGAGGGGTCCTCTATGGGAATATCTTCGATCTAGAAGCAGCAGTGCAGCAAATTCCCCGTGGATCGTGATGGGTGACTTCAACGTCATCCTTCGGCCTTCAGACAGACATGGGGGAGATATTAGATGGAATACCCATCATGAAGAGTTTAGGACCACTGTTTGCCAAACAGGTCTCTTTCAACCTCCTTACACAGGGGTTCGGCTTACATGGCATAATGGTCAACAAGGGGATAATGCAAGCCTCAAAAAGTTGGATTGGGTATTTACAAATACCATAGTGATGGAGAAATGGCCTCATGCCCATGCTAATTTCAACACCCGTGATGTATCTGATCACAATGCAATGACTCTCACTCTTAAGGAACAAAACCGAAGGCAGGGCAATCCCTTTAAATTTCTTAATTTATGGGCTGATCAAGAGGACTTCATGGAGTTAGTGAGAACCAATTGGAGGGAATTAAGCCCTGGGAATCCTATGACCCAGCTTTATTCAACCATACGTCAGGTCAAGGAAGCTCTGAAGAAGATGCACAAGCGTAATTCTAGCCATATTTCCCAAAGAGTTGCTGCTGCCAAGATCCAAAGGGACTAGGCCCAATTGGATGTGGATCGCAACCCATGCTCTAAGGAGGCCAACCTGAGAGAGAGAAGCTTCGCATGCATCTACAATCAATTAGCTCGGGATGAAGAATCTTTCTTCAAACAGCGATCTCGGATTCAATGGCTGACATTAGTAGACAGAAACACGACTTTTTTCCACAAGTCCTTAATTCACAGACAAGCCAAGAATAAGATCATTGAGCTGAAGGATAGGGAGGGCATGGTCCACTCTAATACTGCAGATATAGGGAAGGTGGCTGAGAAATACTTCAAAGAAACTTTAGGGGGCCCTCCAAACAGGGAAGAAGATCTCGCCTCTCAGTTCTTTAAAACAAAGTTAACTGAGGAAGCAAAGGCCACTGCTTCGTTACCTTTCTCAGATGAAGAAATCAAGGGAGCTTTATTTTCAATTCCTGACAACAAATCCCCAGGGCCAGATGGATTTACAAGTTTCTTTTTCAAAACATGTTGGAATATCACCGGGGAGGTTTTCACTGCAGCTATAAGGTACTTTCTAACCACCAATGAATTGCCTAGATGGGTCAATGCTACAAGAATTGCTTGTGTGCCGAAAGTGAAAAATCTGTCTACAATGAATGATTTCAGACCAATAAGTTGTTGTAATGTGGTGTACAAGACAATAGCTAAGCTTCTGGTTTCCAGGCTAAAGACTGCCATCGAAGGGGTGGTTAGTAAAAACCAATCAACTTTCTTACCAGGGTGAAATGTTGCAGATGTTATTTTACTAACCCTGGAATTGATGCATAATTACCACTTAAACAAAAGGAATCCGAGATGTGCTCTTAAAGTGGACCTCCGAAAAGCTTTTGATACGGTGAGATGGGATTATCTTCAACAAGTCATGGCTGGAATAGGAATCCTAGCTCATCTGCAACAGATGATATGGAAGTGCATATCCACCCCTCATTTCTCAGTTAGCATCAATGGCGAGTCCCATGGGTTTTTCAAATCCCAAAGAGGTCTTCGTCAGGGAGATCCGCTCTCGCCATATCTTTTTGTTTTGGCCATGGAGGGTTTAAATGGAATTATGGAGAGAACAACAGCAAGACAGGAGTTTCACTACCATTGGAAATGTAAGACTAACAACATCACTCATGTTAGCTTTGCAGATGATCTGATGATGTTCTACCACGCGGATGAGGTTTCTGTGTCGTGCATGAAGGAGAGTTTGCATCAATTTGGGCAAATCTCGGGCCTCACCATTAATAACAACAATAGCTCCTTATACACTTCGAGAATTGATGATAACCTAAGACAAAATATCAAACTGAAGCTTGGGTTTGAAACCCCTTCCCTTCCAGTGAGATATCTTGGTGTCCCTTTGATTTCGTCTAGGCTAACAGCTAAAGATTGCAGACCTTTAGTGGAAAGAATCATGACCAGGATTAGACTCTAGACTTCAGCAACTCTTTCGTATGTCGGTCGTCTTCAACTCATAAAGGCTGTTTTATTTGCGATGCAGGTTTATTGGTCTTCCAAGTTCACCATCCCATGTGCCACTATCTCAAAAATTAAGAGTACTCTTGCAGCTTTCTTATGGAGAGGACCCTCTCTGTCGAGAGGAGGTAATAAGATTTCTTGGAAGCAAGTCTACAGACCTTTGACAGAAGGTGGGCTTGGAGTAAAAAGCCTTCGGGATTGGAACAAAGCAGCCACTATGAAGCATGTCTGGGAAATTTTGACCCGAACCAATTCTCTTTGGGTGGATTGGATAAAAACTCATCTGCTAAAGGGGAGGTCCGTTTGGCAAGTCAGTATGCCAGCCAAACCTTCCTGGACATGGAGGAAAATATTTCAGGTTAGGGACCCTTGCAGAAATCTTTTCACGGTCAAAATTGAAAATGGAAAAACTACTTCTTTGTGGTTCGACTACTGGATGGATGGTGGTCAACGACTAGTAGATCTTCTCCCTTATCGTCAGTTGGCAACATCTGGTCTCCCATGGACAACTAAAGTTTCCAATATTATTGAGGGGAGACAATAGAACCTCCCTGAAGGCTCTATTAGTTTGCAGACATTATGGAATAGAATTCCTATCATCACCCCAAACCCTCAAAAAGATGATATGGTAATCTGGGAACCTCATCCCAAAGGAATTTTCTCAGTAGACTCCGCATGGGAAATCATCAGACCCCATCATCCTACACTGGCTTAATTCGGTATTCTTTGGCAACCAGGGCATATCCCTAGACACTCGTTTATCCTATGGTTGGCTATCCAAGGAAAGCTGCGCACTATGGACCGAAGCATTGCGACTCTAGATTGCTCCTCCTGCATTCTTTGCAACAAGACAATGGAAACCCATGATCACCTATTCTTCAGCTGTGACTATGCTTCAAGAGTTTGGAACAATATCAATACCAGGGCTGGTCTTCACCGGCCCCATCTCCAATGGAATTCGCTTATTCAATGGGTTGCGACTAACCACCATGGGAGAAGGAATATCCTTAACAGGATTGCTCGTTCCATCCTAGCAGGCTCTGTCTATTTCTTGTGGCAAGAAAGAAATAGAAGAGTTTTCAGTGGCCAAGCACAAGGAGCCCAGTACATCTCAGACCAAATCTTCCAAACAATCAGGGCCCAGCTATCCTGCATGACCAGCTCGCCCATTCCAAATGCAATTCGAGACATTTGGAACCTGGCCATCTCCCCTTAAAGCCCAGTCTTGTAGGCTTGGATTTGTATTCAGCCTTTTCTCCCTTCGGCATCTTGCCCCGGCCTTCGGCGGAGCCTTGTTCGTCAGCCTCATCTTTTGAGGTCTTGGTTTAGGGAGGCCTCTTTTCTTTTCTCCTTTACGCTCTCGGCCTGGGGAGGCCTGTCCCCCCTGTTTTCTCAGCCTTAAGGATCTTGGTTTTGCCTTATGGGCTTCGGCCTAAGGAGGCCTATTCCTCACCTTCAGGCTGTTTGTAAAGCCTTTTGGGTTTCGGTTTGGGGAGGCTTGTTCCCCCTTTTTTTTCCTCAGCCTTCAAGCTGTATGTGAAGCCTTTTGGGCTTCGGTTTGGGGAGGCCTATTCCCCTTGTTTTTGCTTCTGGGCCGGTTTTAGCTGGCCCCCATTGTAAATTCCTCTTTCTAATATACATTAAATGTTCCAAAAAAAAGTCCATAGTGATTTTGAATTAAATTTATTACTCTTTTGTAGTCCAACTTGACTCATCTATCTTATAAAATCTCATTAAAGGTTTATTTCATCTTCTTTTCTCTAGCTTTTATGATTACACTTATAGAACTGTTAATGGTTCCTTTGATATGGATTGGGTCGCATCAACCAAGTTAGGTTTTAAAACTATGGTAATAGT
Source organism: Salix exigua (assembly GCA_032356905.1). Taxonomy (NCBI): domain Eukaryota; kingdom Viridiplantae; phylum Streptophyta; class Magnoliopsida; order Malpighiales; family Salicaceae; genus Salix; species Salix exigua. The sequence goes on along the minus strand of CM063593.1, from coordinate 10,087,977 downwards.
AGAATTTATCCTTATATTGATTTGGGTTGACATTCTTAATTCATAACTCATGTTGACCTCCAAATCAAGTTTACAAATTATGATAATAACCACATTTATTTTATATTGACCCTCTTAACACATGACTCAGACCTTAACAAGTCAACTCTAAGTTTGGGTTTTAAAACTACAATAATAATATTATTTTTTTGTTTTTACAGTGAGCCGAATCAATAATCAACCTCAATTGTGACTTGGACCTTGTATAGGTTGACTTCTAAATTAGGTTTTAAAACTATAATGAAAATCATATATATTATTGCACTAACTCGGATAAGTCTAACTATCAAACCGATCCTCAACAATTGACCGCAACTTTGAACTGGATCAACCTTAAGTTGAGCTTTAAAAAAATGACAATAATTATTTTTATTTTTATCTATCTTAGTATAATTTTGGAATTGAGAAATTCTTACAATGATATTTTAGGAATAGAAAACAATAGATATTATCTTTAAAGACATATCCTCTTTATATCTCTTGTTTCACTTCAAAATTGTCCGAGAAACAAATTAACTTTTATGTATTTGTCTCTTAAACCAAACACATTTCTATCTCCACCATCCTTGTCTCTAAACAATAACCAAACATTATCTATGTTAACAGTTGTGTCCTATAAAGGTGTTTAGGATTGTGATGTATGGTTCTTTTTTAAATATCTTCACTTAAAAATATATTTTAATAAATATTTTTCATGTTGACATGAGCACAACAAAAAGCACTAAGAGAAGAATCAATTTAATACTTTGTTTTAGACAAAAAAAACACTTTTTAAAAGTGTATAAAAATAGAAATATAAGTAATGCCAAACACCACCCTAAACCTTTTTCTCAATTGAGCCTATAACTTTTGGCCACTTCAGATCATATATGTCAAGTTTCACAAAGTATTTTTTTTTTAAAATACATTTCATTGACATTCATCATTTACTTCCATTAAAACACCATTATATATAACCAAATATATGTATAGAAAATAATGACTTTATTTGATCAAAAGATAAGACATTGTTTTAAAATCAAATCTAACTTGCTAAATGGACTCTTACCAAGTGGGTTAGTCCATAACCCAAATGACTTAAGACATAGGTCAAACTAGTCTTAGCAAAAACAGAGGGAGAACCAACTATGAGGATTCAATAAAAAACTTAAATTGACTCGCAATCTAGTTAGCCTAGAACACCAATTAAAATATGTTGACCTTTTCACTTCTTTTTTTAAAAATAATATAATTTTTATTTTTTTAATAAAAATTTGGTTGACCAAAGTCATCCTATCTAATCCTATGATCCAAAAATTATCCCAAATCAGGTTGAAAAATTATAAGATAGACTTAATTACCTTAGTTAGTGGTGATATGAAAGGATTACACTGTAATTGCTTGAGATTGAAAAAATGAGCTTTGTAACAACCCCCTAAAAAAAAATTTCTCTCGCAAATTCGATAGAGTCTCCCCTATATCGGGAGATCTCAAGTTATCAATAACACATCTTTGCACACAATTTGAATCACATCTCATCCACAATCACATCCATGTTTAATATAATTAATTGCATAATTCATTTCAGAATATGCTCATGACCATATTCATTCCTAAACTCCATCTTACATCACACGCAAAAGATAAAAATTAAAAGAGTCAATTCGCACACAAAGATTTCACATATATATATATATATATATATATATATATATATATATATATTCCACCATAACTCCCTAAGTTCCTATATTATACAAAAATAAATTAAGGCTTAAAATCTATTTCTGACGAGAATGGGAAGAACCTGCAAAATATAGATTTTTCATATGAGTAAAATAATCAAGTAAATACTAGCAATTTACAGAAGAATTTAAACAACATATCCATCAATCTACTTAAATCATATGAGATTCTAAACACAACCATATACACCCTTTTAAGGTTATATAAAAGAAATTTATTTCTTTTGACTGCTTCTTTCCCCTTTTCTCACATCGAAGAGACTATAGTCGACACTAATGACCTCCAATAGTGTCTCTAGTTGCTCGTCCTGAAATCAACTAATAAGTTTCATGAAAATGTTGACATGAACATAACCGTTATTAACTATTTTTTAAAAAAACCAAAATAGTTAATCTTTGTTCTATTATTTCTGTAGAAGGTTTTAGAGTATGCCGATGTCAACGATTCTCGACATCATTAGCTTTCATCTAAAAAAGTTGATCAAGTCTATAAATTTTGCTGATATTGACTTCACTTACCGATATCATTAACTATTCTGAAACCAAACAGCTAATCAAGTTTATAAATTATGTCGATATCGACGTCACCCGCTGTTATCGACGTCACCCACCGATATCATTAACTATTCTGAAACTGAATTGCTAATCAAGTTTATAAATTATGAAGATATCGATGTCACCAGCTAATATCATTAACTATTCTGAAACCGAATAGTTAATCAAGTTTGTAAATTATGCCGATATCGATGAAATTATGCTGATATCATTAATTATTCTGAAACCAAACAACTAATCAAGTTTATAAATATGTCGATATCGACGTCACCCGTCGATATCATTAACTATTTTTTTTCTTTTCCATCTCCTGACATTTCCTTTACTCCCTTTCTTTTCCTCATCAATAAGCACCCAAATTGTAACTTATAGTTCAATAACTAGTAAAGAAAATAATTATTATATAAAGAAGATATAGGTACCAAATACCTACCTGTTGTGAACGTTTGACTTGTGTTCCCCTGTTGTTGTTGTTGTTGTTGTTGTCCTCCTCGCGCGATTCCTCTTAGATGAAATCTTGACTTTAGTTCACAACTATGGAAGAATCTTAGACTGTTAAGAACCATCCACTCTTCCCCCCCCCCCCCCCAAATTCTTCACTTTCTTCTTGTTAATCCTCCCTCAAATTGTGTTTTTCCACTTTAGAATTCCTAGACTTTTATGAGCTTGCAAGCTTTTGGAGGTTTAATCCTAGTTTTTGTGAAGAAAAACTTAGGTTATCTCTCCCCTCTTTCTTCTAATTTCAGCCGGACATAGCCGAGGGAAGAGATGAGTATTTATAGTCTCATTTTTTCTTAATTATATTTTGACCCTGTTTTAAAAAAAATCTAAAACATGATCCCAAATAAAACAAATAGTAAAAAAATAAAGGGAAACACATTTGAAAAATTAAAAATAATAGGGATGAAATTGTTAATTTAATAGATTATTCAAAAAATTTAAAATATTAATCAAAAGACATAGATCAAATGTTTTAACATACATGTTAGAATAATTAAAAAAAAACACAATAATTTTAACAGCAATTCCAAATAAAATCTATAAAGTAACAAGTTTTAGAGTAAAAATACAATTTATGTTTTGAAGAATTAAAGTGGCCTGTACAAAGATTTAAATAATAAAATTTCATCAATTCAGATTTTAAAGAAATTCTAACGGATATGTTTTTTTTTCTTGTCACACAATAAAAAATAACAAATTAAATTTTAAATTCAACATTAAATTGAATCATCCAAGCTCAAAAACTTGAAAACTTCTATTTTGATCGATGACAACCATGTTTTATGCTTTGTCTACCAGAAAAATAATACACACACTGAATCAAAATATTTTTTAAATAAAATAAAATAATTAATTATATATACAATTTTTTTAATTAAAAAATTATTTTGTATTTTTAAGTGTGATTTCTATATAAATAGAGATTTAGAAAAATAATTAATTAACTATAGGAAGCTTGTTTTATTTAATTAAAAAATATAAAAAAAATTAAATATAGTACAATTATTGATTATTGATTTTCATCTAATGATATATATGATAAATGTTGTAAATTGTAGTCTACAAAGCTTATTGATAAAAAAAATGATCTGTTGTGAGATGACTGCGTAATCCTAACACCAGGAGTCTCAGCTATGGCGCTCTCCTTTCAACCTTGCATTTCATCACTGAACCCTCTTCTTTTCGAGCCACAAAACCCCTCTCCCATCACTTTTAAATCCGCAACTTACTGTCCTTCTAATCGCACAGTTCAGGTTCATGCCGCTAAGTCTAAGAGAAAGCCCAAGCCTAGTTTTTTTGAACAAATTCACCATAAATGGTCTCTCAAACTTACATCAACAAGAGACAAGTTTCCCTGGCAAGAACAAGAACAAGAGCAACAGCAACAACAGGAAGAGGAAGAGGAAGACATAAAAGAAGTTGATGCAGTACCATCCGTGAGTGATACCGTGAGTTTCAGTTTACCAAATCCCTTCACTGCACCTCCTTGGATTCATGGAGCCACACCCAAACAAGCCCATTTCGATTATCAACCTAGAAAAGGAGATAACTCTATTCATGGGGTTTTTGAGAATCGGGAAGATAATGTTGTAAATGGGGTTCTCGATAAAGAAGAAAGAATAGAGCAGGAGGTCAATTTGGATAACAATTTTAATGAACAAGTTGTCGACTTAGATGATTTTCCTGTTTTTCAGTTACCAGACGCTAAGGAGATGAAAGATTGTTTTGTTTATAGGTATACGGAGAATCGTGAAGAAGATAGTCGTGAAGATAATGTTGACAATAAAAAAAAAAGTATAGGAAAGAAAATTAATTGCAGTTTAAACAAATTTGAGGACAAACATTATTATAATTCAGTTGAGTTACCAGTAGATAAGGAGATGTCATTAGTTTCGGATTTAAATGATGTAAATTCGCTTACTGAGAAACCTTTTGATGGTGACGATGGAGATTTTGGTAACATTGAGGTTTATAATGGTGGTCGTTGTGATTCATTTGAAAATTTGTCATGCAAGGATTTAAATGATGTAGTTTCTGTGGCTAAGAAACAACCTGGGGATTTCGAAAACATCGAGGTTTCTAATAATGGTGTTAGTAATTCACATGAATTGCCATGGAAGCGAACAAGTGGACTAGACTCTTTGGGAGAAGATAAGAGAAGGAAGAAGAGCAACACGGATTTGGCAGAGAAAATGTTGCCTGAACACGAGTTAAAGAGGCTAAGGAATGTGGCATTGAGGATGCTTGAGAGGATAAAAGTTGGGGCCACAGGCATTACGCAGGATTTGGTGGATGCTATTCATGAGAAGTGGAAGCTGGATGAAGTGGTGAAGTTGAAGTTTGAATGGCCGCTGTCATGCAACATGAAAAGGACACATGAGATCTTGGAGGTCAGTTTTTGTATATAGCTTGTTTTTTTTACGTTTTTTACACCTACTTTGATATGCAACAATTTTGATTATCTTATAGCTTTCAGTGACTTTGGTAATTCGCTAACACTTGGTTGAATTGTGTTGTTTGAAACTTTTCTGAATGGAAATGAATCATGGCTTTGAAGTGGAAATTTCCTACAAACCGTACTAAAATCTCAAGACTCCGCTTATTCATTATTAAGGACATCCTGAATGTTTGTGTACTGATGCTGGTGGTAAGTGCAGTATATTCTGCTAGAAACTTATACATTTTTTTTTTTAATTTTCTCTATCAGAATAGAACTGGAGGTTTTGTTATATGGAGATCGGGCAGTTCAGTGGTATTGTACAGAGGAACAACCTACAAATTTCAATGTGTACAGTCATATAGCAAGCAAAATGAGACTGGTATGGATGTTCTGCAATATGCAGAACAAGCAACTAATGGTTCTACAAGCAGTGCAGGAATGAAGAACTTGGCTAGAACCATGGAATCATTTATACCTGATGCTACTAAGTATTTAAAGGATCTATCTCAAGAAGAACTCATGGACTTCAGTGAACTCAACCATTTGTTAGATGAATTGGGTACACGGTATAAAGACTGGTGTGGTCGTGAGCCATTGCCTGTTGATGCAGACTTGCTTCCTGCTGTTGTTCCTGGATATAAATCTCCACTCAGACTTCTTCCTTATGGGGTAAAACCTTTTTTAAGTAACAAGGATACAACAAATTTCCGCAGGCTTGCTAGAACAACACCTCCTCATTTTGTTCTTGGTATGTAAGAGCTAATTTGGATGTAGTTTTATTCATCATATCATGTTTCCTTAAAGAGTTTGTATTACTTATTTTTGTAGGAAGGAACAGGGAGCTGCAAGGGCTGGCAAATGCTATGGTGAAGCTATGGGAAAGAAGTGCAATTGCAAAGATAGCCATCAAACGTGGAGTACAGTATACATGTAATGAGATTATGGCGGAAGAACTGAAGGTGAGATGAAAAGAACTGAGATGCTTATTGAATGAAGATAGTACATTAATAGGGTTTTATGCTTCAACATATTAAAGTGGATTTGATATTCCAAGCAAATTTGTGTGATTTAAAATTACATTGCTACTTGTAAAACCAGTTATACCTATTCTCTCTTGCCTGTTGCAAGCATCAATGTAAAAGGAAAAGGCTGGGATATTTAGAGCTGTGAGCATACTTTTTTCTCAAGTTCCTCACAAGAAAAGGTGCTTTCTTGAAGATGTCAGTATCCATCTTCAGGTGGTTTAAAATTGCTTCAAGATTGTAGCAAATACAAGTTCATGGCTTCCATTTTCATGACACTATAAAAGGAAAGTTTTCTTGTGCACCAGATAAAATAATTGTTTAAAAACAAACCATTGCACTTTTTGTCATGGTTGATTTTTATTGGTTTTCGAGGTTCGATGTTCTCTTTTCTTTGAAGTAGCTTGAGGTTACTAAATATTCTATTCTGCTAAAGTTTGATGCTATTCTTCTGGTCTCGCCTGCCAATTCTAACTACATCCTGTAGCATATAAATTTCTGAATGCATTGTGGTTGGCAGTACTGTTCTGTTTTTCTATTATGAAAATTAGAATTCTTGCATGCAGAGGTTGACAGGGGGAACACTGCTTTCTAGAAACAAGGAGTACATCGTATTTTACAGGGGTAATGACTTTTTGCCACCTGCTATTAATGAGAGACTGAAAGAGAGGAGGAAACTAGCTTTCCTCTATCAAGATGAAGAGGATCAAGCTCGTCAGATGGCCTCAGCCTTTATTGGATCAAGTGTCGAAACTACTAAAGGTCCCTTGGTTGCTGGTACACTCGCTGAAACTGTGGCAGCTGTCTCTCGCTGGGGGAATCAACCAAGCAGTGAAGATGTGGAGGAAATGATAAGAGATTCAGCTTTGGCTAGACATGCTTCATTAGTGAAATATCTCGAGAATAAACTAGCTCAGGTATGTTAAGAAAGTACTAAATTGAATAATATGCAGAGTATTATGAGACACAAGGAGCTCACATTCTGTTTTCTGGGTTTTGAAATTGTTCTAGGCAAAAGGAAAACTCAAAAAAGTTGAGAAGGCTTTGGCAAAAGTACAGGAGAATCTGGAACCGTCTGAGCTCCCAACAGATCTGGAAACAATAAGTGATGAGGAGAGGTTCTTGTTCCGTAAGATTGGTTTGAGTATGAAACCCTATCTCTTTCTAGGTAAGAAACACCACTATAATTCTGTCCATGATGTTTAATTAAGGGGAAAGTGAAATATCCTTTGTGGTTTATATTTCAGGGAGGCGAGGGGTCTTTGATGGTACCATAGAAAATATGCACTTGCACTGGAAGTATCGTGAGTTGGTGAAGATAATTGTGAAACGAAAGAATATTGCACAAGTCAAGCATATTGCAATTTCTTTGGAGGCTGAGAGTGGTGGTGTATTAGTCTCTGTGGATAAAACTACGGAAGGTTATGCCATAATTGTCTATCGTGGGAAGAATTATATGTGTCCCCAGGCTATGAGACCTGGGAATTTATTGACGAGGAGGCAGGCATTGGCCAGATCAGTGGAACTTCAGAGATATGAGGTAAGAGAAAAATAGATTACTCTTGTAGTTGGTGGTTTTCATGGTGAAATAAGATACACCATCTGTCTTTCCATCTTATTTCCCTCTTTTCCAGGCTCTGAAGCATCATATCACAGATTTACAGGAAAGAATTGAGTTGGTCACGTCTGAACTTGTATGACTCCTTTTCCACATTTTGTTGATGTGCTCTGATGCATCTGAGAAATAACTGTGTTGAACAATGAAATTTTCTTATGAACTTTTAAATATCTTATGTTAATTCCAGGAGGAGATGGAAGCTAGCAAGAAATTTGAAGTGCACAAAGCCTTGTACTCAAAGTTTGATGATGGTTCTATTCCCAATGAAGATGAAGAGGTAAATGACTATTTAATATACCTTTCTGAATGGTGCATTTAGAATTCGTTTTCTGTAATTGTTATGAAGCGCTTTTATGTTTGTCACTGTCACTTAGTTTCAAGCCCCGCATGACTCAGCTGTGATCAGTAGTTGTAACTTGCGATTCTCTGTTTTAGCACCAGTAGCATTTAATCATTTTGATTTTGATTTTTTTTGCAAAAATATTAGAATATATCATCCTTGAAGGAGTTAAAGAGTTGTATATCATTCATGCAGTCATTCCAAACAAGTGGTTATGTTTGTGATGTGAAATCTTCGAATAAATCTTTCCTGGATTGGCAATGAACCTCGCTTCCCCCATACTGATGGATACTTGAATATCTAGGCTGGAACTTGCCCTCCTGACTTTTTTGTTTAATTAACATATTAGGGTAGCGTACTACAAACTAAACATAGAATTCACGGTAACTATCGGACATGAAATTTTATTTGCTATTTCGTAATATAGGGTGAAGAGGAGCCATTCTCGAAAGTACAGGACCCTAACAGCGAGGAGGACAAGCTGGAAGGCCAGTCTATGATTCCAGCTGATTGCAACTTGAGATATCAGGCATTGTAGATTTTTTGAAAGGACAAGCCCTATTTGCCAAGCCATGGACAAGACAGTAGTGAGCAAGCATTTGAAAGTAAAGGCTTTCCAAGATTACCGGATGCTATCAGTGGTAAGGGTAGGATACAGTGCTTTCACCTCCATATTGTGGGATGTGGGGTGGCACAACATGTAATTATCAATGTAAAATCTTGCACTCGCAGTGATCTCATTCAGTAAAGTGCTCGTCCCTTCTTTCACGCGAATAAGATCTGTTTCGATCTCTTTGATGAATGTGTTCACTGGAGACTGCAAGCGTGTAGGATCCTAGAAGGGGGTCCATTAGGCTTCCTAGCCACAGCAAATTGAAGGGGCATACAGCCGCGTGGGAGAAGCGCATGCACCAGTGAACTTCTAAGGTTGGCAGGTAATGCATGCAAAAACTCATCTTGTTTTAATACGTACTGTGGTTTCAAAATTAGAACTCTAATATTAGATTTATTTTCTGTCAACAAAAAAGTAGAAATGATAAGCAAAATGAAGTATTAGATTTGGATGTGTAATTGCTCTAATCAATTAATTTTGGATGTTTATCAAGCAGGTTACTAACGTATACTATATACTAAAAGGCAAGGCATTAGCATTTCACATAATCAACATTGAACTGTTTTGGTTTTTTTTTTTTTCATTTTTTCATTTTATTTTTATCCTTTATCATTAGATTTATTAGATATTGGACTTGGAGTCATAGATGGAATTATCTATATCTATATCTATATCTATATATATATAGACACAAACACACACACACACACCCCAATTCAGTCCACTTAGTTCCAATTGAGTTAAATTATTCAACCCAACCCATTTAAAATTATAAATCATGCTCTGGGTCCCATTTTATCAGATTGATTCAATTTAGACAAGAATCCAGTTATGCAATCCTCACAATTTAATCCTAAATTTCAATCTCTCAATTTTAGCTCTTTAATCTCGCTAATAGAATCAATAAAATCAATTCTCAGAACTCCATCAATCACAGTTAAAACCTTAGATTTCTAGCATCGAAGGCCCAAAACCTGAACACTCTTCTCCATTTTAAAAGGCCACATGAACAACATATAAATAAAAAGAATGGGGAAATCAACACGAGAACCAACCGGAGGGTAAGCAAAAACGAAAAAAACCATAAAAAAGCAAACAAACACACTAAAACCCTAGAAGCCTCCCACGACCACCAACCCCCCTAGACAAAAAAATCCCAGATCAACCCTTAATCCTTTTGTCAATCAGATCTCACCAATCATCATTATCATCATTTTATTTCAACCTCAACCACATGACATTCACTCTTACTATCATGATCCTCTTTAACCATAGAAACCACCATTATTATTATTAGATAACTATTGCCCATCATCACATCACTATTAATCCAATAAGCCATATATGAACCCATCTTTCTTTTTTCGACCAAATTGTCATTCATGAGAACCACCACACCAAATCTAATAAAAAACAGTTATGACATTACCATTATAAAAACTAATTGACCCATCTTTTTCCGTGACCATTCTCTTTCCTTTAATTCATCTCTTGATTGTCTCTCATCATAAACTTATCTAACGCATCACAACCATCTTATTATTATCCTAATTTCAAAATAGGCATTGGTAGACCGTGCACTAGCCATTACCATGGCAAAAATTAGAAACACCAACAAATATGCTTTTCTCTCCACTAAGAAAAGAATAACAACTTTTGATCCCATATCAAGAGCTGAAATAAAATACATATACAACTTTATTTGAGTTGTGAACCAACATCACCATCCAAACCCAAGACAATTCTCAATTGTCACCTCCTAGTCATCACATTAGTAACCCTAAACCAACTATTGTAACTTTTGAAAACAACAACCAATAGCCACCCATTATTATCGAAGCCCATGAATCTAGTAGCCCCTATAATAATATTGCTCTCTACCTCACTATTGCATAGACCTCACTATTGCATAGACCTCAACCTCTTATTCACCTAAAAACAAATGAACATTACCTCTTAAGGATCAAGAATTGACAATCCTTTTTGCTACGACACTACAATTCTTTTAGTCTGTATTGATACTAGAAAATAACACCAACCAACTAGTTTTAAACTACATCTTTATGCCATCAACCATTGCCATTCTGGTCCATAAGTCAAAACAACCATATAATTCATCATTCCTAATATTCTCCTTTTGTTTTTATCATTACCACTATCCAAAAAGAACAAGGACAATGAAATACCTCCATAGCCCCACCCTTAAACCATCTACAATAGTCAACCCTTCCATTCATCATCACCATAACCTTAACATATGAAAGACCATACAAAAGAGACACATTATTGAACACCATCACTATCAAACTTAATTTTTCATTTCCATTGTAACCTGTCGTGGGGCTCACAACATCTTGGGCGACTGGTCTGCTACCTAAGTATGTATGGAAAAACAATAATGGGTATAATTATAGTTTTTAGAAGTCGTCATCTAATATTAATGTCACTAAAAAAACCTAATGGTCTATGTAAATATGAGTAACAGAGCTTGTGTAAGGAAAAGACACACTTTTAATATACCCTGCCTAAGGTGCTCAATAGTTTCTTTATTCTTATGCATAACAAAATACAATTAAACTTTCAAATTTGTCCAAAATTGTTGGCTTGATCTTCCACCATGTTAGTCTTTTTTATTTATTTTTTATTTTAGTTGGATTTAGGGAATAATCCATAAATGAGCTCTAACATAACTTCTAGCCTCTCTCCCTATCTTTTTACTATCAAACCATTCCATCATCAACCCCCTTCATTGATAATAACAAATACCAAAAACCCTATCTCATGGTTTAACTACAACAAAGCAATCTCCTTTCAATCCCAAACTAGTAACTTCCCCTCCTAACAATAAATCAACCTCTTATATCTCAATACAAATTTGCATATAAAAATCCCAAACCTCTCTTACATAAATAAAACTATAATCACATAATAAAAAAAACCATCATTAAAGACCATCAAGACCAAAGACCACTCATCATTAAAGCTCAACTTTTCTCTCACCTATCCACTGTCTAGTAAGTCCATTACAACATCAAACTATCTTTGCTTCACTTTTGTTCCCACATGGCTCTCTCTCTCACACACACATAAGACCAAACAAAACCTGCTGACCTCTTGGTTGTCCCTTACATCATAGACTACCAGCCTATTCTCTAACATCATCTCCCTCTCAACTAATCAATAATAATTGTGTTGAAATTCACGGATTAAAGCAACTATGCACCTAAAGGCGAAATTGATGCAAATACAATAAATAATGCAATCTTAAAATTAATTACTTGAAAGTAAAGAGATAAGGGAAAGAAATTGCTAACTCGGTTTTTAACGTGGTTCGGCAAGCCTACGTCCACGACTCAAGTACCAACCCGTACTTGAGTATTGTACTCTCTTACTAAACCAAGTAACAAGATTACAATTTTCGCTTGATGAATCCACACCAAGACTTTACACCACTTGAAGATATGCCCTCTTCAAGATTTTCCTTTTCCACTTGAAGATGTCCCCTCTTCAAGATTTTTCCTTGGTGATGTTCCCTCACCAATACCAAGAGTTTTATACTCAACTCTCAAGAGTTTCACAATGGTTGTTTTAGTAAAACAACAATACACTCTTAATAGTGTGGATATTACAAATGAAGATCTATGATCTCTTTCTCTCACTTAATAGCACTTATGATATTTGAAGGTGTTTAAGTGTAGTGAGAATGAGAAATACTCTTTGTGTTAGGATATGAAGATTTAAACACAAATATGAGTATTAATGAGGATTGATGATATGAAGGTGTTTATGCACTTCTAATTGCCTCAATATAAGATATGAAAGTTATGTGTTCTTAGTTTTGCAATTAAGAGGCCTATTTATAAGTTTCTAAAAGAAACTAGCCGTTTCTAGCCGTTTTAGTGCAACTGCCATATCAAGCGGTCGACCGGTTCACAACGGACACAACCAAGCGGTCGACCGGTTCACAACGGATAAAACAATTTGTCTTCCAAGCGGTCGACCGGTTCACAAAGGATACCTCAAGCGGTCGACCGGTTCATGCAGAAATCTATTTTGACAAATTATCTTTTCTGAATTTCTTGAACCGATTGATTATGACTTAAACCTTTTAATCATCAAATCCTTTTAATGCATGCACTGTGATGTGTGTGAGTTCATTTTAATTTGCTATCAAGATAGAAATTGAGATTTACACAAAGCACTAAAATGAACACTTATTCTAAGTCTTCACTTGCTTGCATCTTGGACTTCTTGGAGTGATTTCTTCTTGAACTCCATTATGCTTGTTGATGTATTCTTTGAATAAAACCTGTTTATAGCTTAATCTCATCCAAGCATATTATTAGCCCATTTTCTTTTTATTGTTATCATCAAAATATATAAAGCATACAAAGTATGACATTATATGTCAACAAATTGTTGTTTCCACCATTTGCAATGAGAATCTCAACCATAACAATGTTATCCTCTCTAGTTGAGACCTTTCATCTCATCAACCCAAATATAGATCATGTATGCTATTTTTTCTACCTACTTTTTTTTCCCTATTCAAGTGTTACTAGTAAAATCCAAAACAAAACAAAAAACACTACCCATCATAATAAGCCCAAGAACAACTTTCCCTCACAATGATGACAGTCGCTCTCATAATCATTTGTTTCCTCTACCAAAACATGTCATTGTTGTTTCTTCTCCATAGTACCCATGATACTAACTCTAACCACTTGTAAACACTAATGACAATATCTCTCACTAGCCTCCATATCTTTCTCGTAATCGACCATCATTAAAGCTTTGTCTGAATAACCTTTAATAAACTAATAATCACTAACCTCTATCACGTGGTATCTTTATTCCAGTCAACAACAAACCGACCTATTTACACACCTTAGCCACCAGAAACCTTCATTTTTCACTAAACCATCAAACTCTGCTACCAACTTCCATCCATAACCTAGTAAAAAAAAGATAAAGGAAGAAATTTGGGTTGAGTTAATTAGGTTTATGGAGAATAAAGTCATAAAAGAATAAGTTTTTCTTGTCAAATTATTTCATTTTTATGCTGGTTAATAAACTATGCATGGACACATGTGCATGTCTTTTTAAATAACCAATTGACAAACAACGAGGTACATGCACTTGACATGATTCCACAAGATTCTCTCAGCATTTTTGGGCTATTCCATCATGGAGGTTAATGTTAAACCCTAAAGATATATTTGTTATTATTTATGTATTTGTTATGAAAAGAATAAATAATTCACATAGAAGAGCATAGACATCAAAACATAATCAAAAGAGACAAGAGAGAAATACCTTGTTTAATATGAATTCTTCTATTATTTCAAAAGTGTGTAGAATACAAGACACAAGTGGTCTATTTATAGGAGAAGTAAATGAACTCAAGGGTTATGGAAATCCAAGAGACTAAATTCAAGAGTAATGAACATTCAATACATATAAATATAATTTAATATGTATTTATAACACTTCCCCTTGAATGACCATGTACTTTAAAATTTAAAGGAGGACTTTATATAGATACTTTAAGATCCATATATGAATACTTCAGGATTAATTAAAACAATGTCAAATTGCCTCATTTAAACCTTGCAAAGGAAAACCTAGTGGGAAAAAGCCTAAGCAAAGGAAAAAAAGTACAATTTGCATTGACTTCCCCTCAAAAGTACATGTCTTATGACAAATCTTTAAGATGTCGCATTCCAATATATAGACAAGTTTCTTGAAAGTTGAGACTGGTAAAGACTTTGTAAATAAGTCTGCTAAATTATCACTTGATCTGATTTGTTTGATATTAATTTCTCCCTTTTGTTGGAGCTCGTGAGTATAAAAGAACTTTGGTTAGATATGATTTGTTTTGTCTCCTTTTAATATATCCTCCTCTGAGTTGAGTGATACAGACAACATTATCTTCAAACAATATTGTGGGACTATTGTTAATGGCTGACAATCCATATTTTCTCTTAATGTGCTGGATAATTGATCTTATCCATATACATTCTCGACTTGCTTCATGTATCGCAATAATCTCTGAATGATTTGATGAAGTAGCCACTAATGATTGTTTGATAGATATCTAAGAAATTGCAGTACCATCATAGGTAAATAGATAACTTGTTTGTGATCTCCCTTTGTGGGGATCAAAGAGATAACCTGCATCTGCATATCCAATCAATTATGAATTTGATCCATAATAAAATAACCTCATTTTGGTTGTTCCGCGGAGATAACAAAATATATGTTTGACTTCATTCCAATGTCTTTTTGTGGGAGTGAAACTATATCTTGCCAATAAATTTACTGCAAAAGATATATCCGGTCTTATACAATTTGCAAGATACATAAATGCTCCAATAACACTAAGATATGGCACTTCAGGACCAAGAAATTTCTTCATCCTCTTCTCGAGGTCGAAAAGAGTCATTTTTCACATCAAGTGACCAAACAACCATAAGTATACTCAAAAGATGAGCATTGTTTATATAAAAACATTATAGGACCTTTTCTGTATACATTGATTGATGTACAAATATTTTATTTGAAAAATGTTCAATCTATATACCAAGACAAATTTTTGTCTTTCCGAGATCTTTCATCTCAAATTCATTTTTCAAATAGGTTGCAGTTTCTGTGAGCTCTTCCATAGTACCAATAATATTTAAATCATCAACATATATTGCAATAATAGCAAATTCAAATATTGTTTTCTTAATAAAAATACACGGACAAATATCGTCATTCTCAAACCCTTTTTTTAAGAGGTATTCCTTAAGACGATTATACCACATCCGACTAGATTGCTTTAACCCATATAAAGATTTTTGTAATTTAATAGAATAAAAACTTCTGGGTTCATTACAAAAAGCTTCAGGCATTGTAAATTCTTCAGGGATTTTTATATGGTTGTCTTTATCTAATGATCCATATAGATATGCTGCAACTATATCCATTAAACGCATATCTAACATTTCTGAGACTAGTAAACCAACTAAAAATCTGAAAGTGATTGCATCCATCACTAGAGAATAAGTTTCCTCATAATCAATGTCGAGTCTCTACAAGAAACCTTATGCAACAAGTCGTGCCTTATATAGCACAATTTCATTGTTCTCATTGTGTTTTCTAACAAAAACCCACTTATATCCAACGGGTATAACACCTTTAGGTGTATGGACTACAAGTCCAAATACTTCACGTTTTGCAAGTGAGTTCAACTCTTTTTGGATTGCTTCTTTCCATATTGGCCAATCATTTCTATGTCGACATTCTTCAACAGTTTGTGGTTCAAATTCATTATCACTTCTGGTGATGCCAAAAGCAACCTTAAATGCAAATACATCATCTATGATAATTTTATTTTGTTTCAAAATCTCTCCTATATGAATATAGTTTATGGATATTTCATTATTTCAAGGTACCTGGTTCTCTTCAAGAGATCCCTCTTCAGGAAGATCATTATTAGGAGATGATTTGGACATAAGATTTGATGTTTGTTTTATGGATGAGGACTCTTCAAGAGTACCATCATCTATTCGTTGGAGTTTTTGTTTTCTAGGATTTTTTTCTTTGGCTCCAATAGGTCTTTCGCGCTTCAGACATGGTATAGATTTATTTTTTGCTATATTGACCTTTTTCTCTTCAGGAATTTCAATTCTAAATGGAGCATTTGCAGCAGGAATATGAGATTTAAGTACCTTTTCACTAGTGGTGAAAACATCTGGTAATTGATTTGCCATATTTTATAAATGAATTATCCTTTGAACTTCAAGTTCACATTAATTTGTCATTGGATCAAAATGAGATAACTTTGGGTTATTCCAAGTAATTTCTTCTTGTGCTTCAGGCACTGAATTTACTTTCTCTAATGATGAGAAAATGTTCTCATCAAAATGGCAGTCTGCAAAACATGCCTTAAAAACATCACCAAACAAAGGTTCAAGGTATCTAATAATAGATGGAGAATCAAAACCAATATAAATTCCTATTCTTCTTTGTGGACCCATTTTAGTCCTTTGTGGGGGTGCTACATGCACATATACCGCACAATCAAAAATTCATAGATAAAATATATTTGGTGATATACCATAAACAAGTTGTTGTAAGCACTTGGTCTGATTCTAACTAGTGATGCAACATGTAATATAGCATGTCCCCCAGACAGATGTAAGCAATTTTGATTTCATAAGTAATAGTCTTGAGTATGTACATGAGCAACAGGATGTTCAACATCAATACCAATAGAAGTACAAAAATTATCAAATGCTTGGGAAGTAAACTCACCAGCATTGTCCAGTCGAATTTTCTTGATAGGATAATGAGGACATTGTGTTCGTAGTAGTCTTATAATTTGTGCTACTAATCTAGCGAATGCAATATTTCGACTCGAAAGCAGACAAACATGTGACCATTTACTTGATGTATCAATCAATACCATTATATTCACATGGTGGATGGATAGGCCCACATATATCTCCTTGAATTCTTTCAAGAAAAGATGGTGATTCTATAAGAACCTTTGATGGAGATGGTTTGGTTATTAATTTATCTTGAGAACATGCAACACATGGATTTTCACTTGGTAAAAGAATCTTCAGGTTCTTTAAAGGATGCCCATGTGTATTCTTAATAATTCGTTTCATCATTATTGATCCTGGATGATGTCCAAGTCGATCATGTCAAAGCATAAATTGTTTTAGGTCGGAACACTTTTGGTGTATCACAACGTTTGATTCAATAGATTTCATGATCGTATAATAAATTCTAGAAGAGAAAGTAGATAGTTTCTCAAGTACAAGCTTCTGACCTGAAATACATGCAGTAATATAAAGATATTATTTTCTATCTTCATTTGTGTGTTTCAATATGATAACCATTAACACGTATATACTTAAAACTGAGTAAATTTCTTCTAGACTCAGGTGAATATAATGCATCTTTGATGCTTAATCTTTTGTTATTTGGTAACACAATAGTAGCTTTTCCAAAGCTTTTAATCATGTCTGTTGGACCTGATATTATTGTGACATTAGCTTTCGTTAATGTCAAATACTCAAGCTATTTATTTTCCTTAAGAATTGTGTGCGTTATTGCACTCTCTACTAGACATAAATCTCCATTATGAAAAGTCATACCACTATTCATTATGTCTCCACTTCTGGTGGTATGATGGTTTACTTTTAGAAGAATAATCTTTTCTCCTTTTTCATTTATTTCTTCCATTCTTGTCTTCTGGATAAAAGTTTCATTCATTTTAGGGAATAGTTTAGAAGCTTTTGAAATTATGCACTCTAGATTGTTGTTGCAAGACAATGTTTGAGACATGAAAAGTAGAGAATATTTTCTCTAATATTTGATCGTATGTGATATCTTACCACACAATTTCAGGTATGAAGTAATTTTAAAAAGAGTAGAATTATATTCAATAATCGATTTAAAATCTTGCAACTTCAAGTGCAACCATTTATAATGACCTTGAGAAAGTATGATAAACTTTAGTAGTCATATCTTTCATTTAAATTTTGCCACATATTATTTCCTTCCTTGATAGTTTTTTAAAGATTCATAGCTTCTAGATGAATCTCGGCGTCAATATTTCATGACAAATAATTATTTCTAAAAATATCAAGAGCATTAAATTCCAGTTTTGTCATATTTGACATTATCTTTATCTATAAAAACAAGAAATAACTTATTAAATAAAATCATGAAGATAAACAAAAAAATCAGTCCTTCAAGACTATTATTTATTCAGCTTTAGAAATACTAGTTCTTCAGGAACTACATTTAATTTATTTAATCGTTCAGGAAAAATATTAGTTCTTCAAGAACTGTTTTTAGTTTGTTTAATTCTTCAGGAACATCAAATCTTTAAGACTATTATTTATTTAGCTTTAAAATACTAGTTCGTCAGGAAATATATTTAATTCTTCAAGAAAATTGTGTTACTAGTTCTTCAATAACTATTTTTAATTTATGCAATTCTTTAGGAACTTGTGATACTAGTTCTTCTAGAACTGTTTATAATTTATTAATTCTTCAGGAACTTGTGAACTTGTTCTTCAAGAACTTGTAATACTCGTTCTTCAGGAACTGTTTTTAATTTATGTAATTCTTCAAGAACTTGTAATACTGGTTCTTCAGAAACTATTTTTAATTTATTTAGTTCTTCAGGAACTTATAATACTCGTTCTTCGGGAACTATAAATCTCTTTTTATGAATAATAGTGAAAGAAAATTTGTCAAAAATAATTACAATAATGAAAAGCGAAGATATTAAAATTAATATAAGTTGGTTAGAGCATCGTGATGATAATGTGTTATAAAAAGAATAAATAATTCATACAGAAGAGCATAGATATCAAAACATAATCAAAAGAGACAAGAGAGAAATACCTTGTTTAATATGAATTCTTCTATTATTCCAAAGGTGTTTAGAATACAAGACACAAGTGGTCTATTTATAGGAGAATGAAATGAAGTCAAGGGTTATGGAAATTCAAAAGACTAAACTCAAGAGTAATAGACATTCAATACATATAAATATAATTTAATATGTATTTATAACAGTATTTAAATTTTAGTTATTGATTTTATTCTATTTTGTTAAAATTTGGTTTTTCTAGCTAGGGGTATGAGCATAGTAAAAAACACAAAAAAAATAAAAATAATTATAGTGATCGTAAACATGAATAAATAAAAATTATTTTATTGATATGAATTTCATTTTTTTGTGTTGGGATTAGCATCATCTTGTCAAAGCTCATTCATTAAGAATGGAAATTTTCAAACTTGTTTTAAATATTTAATTACATTTAAATAGGCCAAAATCTAAACCAATCATTTTTTTACCATCCTTATAGGTCTGATCCTTATTTTTTAAAACATCTTAGTTAGCAAGACCTTTTCTTACAGGGACTGATGTCAAAATTTAATGAAAGACTGGTCTCCTTTTTAGGGAGCAAATATCAATTATTATTTTCTCATGAATAAATGAAATGGAAAGTCTCTTTTTGATAGGGATTGGTGTGAAGATTTGATTTTGCAACTAAATAGATTAACGAGTCTCCTATTTTTAGTGGCCGATGTCAAATTATTTTTTCAAAAAATGATTAGAAATTAAATAAAAAAACTAAAAACAATTAGGGTATTAAATGGTGATCACAGCGATAAACTTAGGATAAAACACATAGCAAAGGTAAGTTTTTGTAGAAAACAAATGCTATAAGATTCACATTTTATTTGAATCTCTAGAACCGGTATATATTTTAGGATCTCTAATTTCTGTTAAATACTCAACGTCTAGTTTTAAACCATACTCTATTGCTTGAATCATCAAATGAAATTATTAATAAATAAATAAATAAATATAGTGGATTGAATAATCAAATGAAATTATTAATAAATAAATATAGTGGATTGAATAATCAAATGAAATTATTAATAAATAAATTTACAATTAAGGAATTAATTGTCACCATCCGAAAATCAAGTAAACTATTTGATACGTGGGAACACATCCAGACGGGATACTTGGTCTTCATCCTTATGGAAGTGACAAAATATGAACAACTTGAATGGTCTTTGGATCAATCACGAGCGAAGAACTCTTCCAAACACTTCATATCGTATAACTCGCAATTCTTTCTTATTTTAGATTCTAAATGATATTTATTCATTTTCTTTCCTTGATGTTCACATCTGTCGTTTCATACGAGACATTGACTCTTAGGGTTCCTTCCGATTCTCATTTTCGTACCGTCGGCGTCGTCTAATAACAAGCAAGGTGGGCTGAGGATGGTGAGAAGCTAGCATGCTCTCAGGTAAGGGACCATTAAGAAAACTATAATTTCGTTGAGTTTGGAAGAAAATCCATAAAAAAAATATGATTCTCCCACGTTGTCTCAATCTTAGTTTCATTAAGAAATTAATATATTCACAACCATAACATATTAATTTATATAAACATATCATTATTGAGAATAGCAATAGTCTAATTAATATTGCTGCGGAATTGCAAATTAGTTAAAGATAGCATTCAAACCTCAAGGGATACGTGTGTAGGGGTAATGATTACAAATTATTATTATTATCTTATGTTTATATGGTTTTATGATAATAAAATAAATTATATTTTAGAGTTTCACCTAACCGTTTAAGTTTTTAGCTGAGATAGTTTCTAAACATGTTATCAAAGCAAGAGTTCAAATCTCGTCATTCTCATTTCTAAATGATAAAAATCAAGCACAAGTTAATATGAAATTATATATTTCTGCAATTTTATTGAGTGATAAGTAATGATATTTGTGTGGGAGATGCTGTCTTCCAACAATATTATTACTTTAAATACTATTCTATTTATATTTCTAATCTCATCGAGGGCTATAAAAAAAATTCTTGTAAATTCACGGGTTCGATTGTGGTTTATTAGAGACCTACCCAAAAAAGACAACTAGTTTTACTGCATGGAAGCTGATGAGACGATATTTCAATTATTAAAGCTAATAAATTATAACATTAAACTTGTTGCTACCTGATTTTTACCCTTAATTCAAGTTTTTTTTTTTTTTTGCTTTGACTCGATGTTAGTAAATTATAACATTAAATGTTATTTTATTTATATTTTTTCCGTTAGCACTCCATTAGTATTTATCTATCACTATTATAAATTTGGATTCTTTTATATTTTTAAGAACGCTACAAATTATGTTTGTAAAATGTATATCTTTGAATTTAAGTCATGCGTTAAAGATAGTGTTCTCTCCATCTCAATATTTGTAAACCTGAAACTTCATTCAATAAATTAAATTAAATTAAATTAAATTAATTATGAAAAAAACTACATTGCACTCAGCATACAGTCACATGTTATGAATTCAGGGGATTATGTTCATGGTAAGCACCTAATAACTAATGGTCCTCAAACTACTAGAAGAATAACGCATAGTTATTCTTTTTATATGCTAATTTGATTTAATAAATGTAAAGTATAATTATACAAGCTAGGACCTAATTATATTTAGTGGGGTGAGAAGAATTTAGAAGAAATTAAGCAAGAAAAATAGAAAGTGGAAGGAGACACACTGCCTTCCTCTCTTGACTATTTTCAAACCATCTCCCAAAGGTGGACTTTGACCTTTACTTTTCAATCCCTGCCTGCATTATACAATACTTTTCTCTGTCCGAAACTACTGCTCTTCATACTTTTCAAACTCTTGCAACCCAGACAACCTCCTCTCAAGTGACCTGTATTATTATTTGCTTGAATTATTCTGTTCCTTTCCTCTTCATTGTTCATACATGTCAACTGGTGGTCCCTTGTAATCCCTACCACCTCTACTTTTCAAACCTCCTCTCTTTCTTTCTCCAACCCCAGTTTTCTTCCCTCCTTATATAATTTTCTTACCTTCCAAACACGATCATCCATCGATCCATGGAGAAGATCGAATCACGGGAGGAAATTTCCAAAAAGCAAAACAGGAGAGCATAGGATAGAGATCCAAGTTGAGGGATCTCTCCACTATGCATCGACATTATTCTTAGCCCAGGTTTTTGGACTTTCGTGATGGACGCCGTCTTCCTGCTCAGAGAAGTCGAGCGTGCCAACTTTCTCCGATATTTCATGCAGTATTTTGGCAGCACTTACATCTGTCTCTGGTCATATTTTCCTCAGCCATCCAAGTATGTTTTGCATCCCATCCCTCTCTCCTAATCACCACAGGTTTACTGTCAGTGCTCCTATATATGTATGTATTTACAAGTAATTACATTAATGTTTAATACTTTTATGTTCAGCTATTTGTTTTTCTGGGATGGATATTACCACGAAGAAAGCCATCAGCCCAGCTCTTCTTCAGGGAGTGTTGCCAGGATGCTTTTCGATCAGTATCGACAGCAACGATTCTTCGCCGTAAATGAGTATGAATCGCATGTTCAGCTGTAGTTTATACCTATATTTTCTCGTCTTTTAATTAGATGTGCCGCTGATGTGTCGGTTTTTAATGCTTCTTTCTTTGTTTGCTGGACCCCGTGTGTATCAGCCGTGTTCCCGGACTGGCATTTAAAAACAATATTCCCTGCATAGAACTGAAGGAATTTGAGCTTCAAAGGTCGGCGACTACAGATGCACAGAGGCGGTTTTATCTGGTAATCATTTTAACAGGAAGAAAAAGATTTCATCATGTTTGATCTATGAATCATGAGTTCGATATGGGCAGCCATTAATACATCTCATTGTGTTGTTGCAGGAAGCAAGGATTAAGGTTTGCTTACTTTCTTCTGATCTCCAAGATGTTTCGTTTGCTTTACAGAGAAGATAATCGTGTGATCATCTGTAAGGTTTTCACATTTTCTTCTTCTGTGATCATTTTAGACTGCAGTTTTCATGGGGTGCAATAGTGGGGAGATTGAGTTGGGCTGGTCCAATGTAACTCACCAAGTAAGAAATATGAACTAAACCTCTTAATTTTATTTCAAATTAAGTTGTATTCTAATTAGTTATATACATGTGTGCGTGTGTGTGTGTGTGTGTGTGTATAGCCATTCCATTATTGAAAGAAATAAATGGAACCCTAGGTAATTTATTTTTCTGGTGATCATAGGAACCCTAGCTAATTGAAATTCAACAGGGCTAGCGGATTGAAATTCTACTGTGTTTTATATAATTTTTTTTCTCAGTTTAACATAGAAAATGAAATGAGGAATTGGTTCCCGGAGGACTTCTCTCGGCCATCTCCACTAAGAGAACTTTCGCTGGTGGTTGATCCAAACAAACCCTCATCATCTTCATCCTCCCTGAGATC
This sequence comes from Salix exigua, assembly GCA_032356905.1. Lineage (NCBI taxonomy): Eukaryota > Viridiplantae > Streptophyta > Magnoliopsida > Malpighiales > Salicaceae > Salix > Salix exigua. Next base: position 10,064,306 of record CM063593.1, on the reverse strand, counting down.
GCTATCCATGGAAAGTCCAGAGATATCTTCTCTTATCTTCACCATTCCAAGCTCGTCCCACGTGCACGAACCTCATCGAGAGGCTCCATCATTGCAGCCACCAATATTCCCTAGCACTAGCAGTCCACTTCCGACACCAACGGGTAATATTCTGCAACAAGTATTGCAGTCTTTCCATCAAAAACCTAGCCCAACCAGTCCACATCAGCAGACAATTCAATCTTCGCAACCACTGCCAAGCAGTCTATTTCAAGAAGCCGTGCAGCCTTTGCAAGCAATCCAAAGCAGCACTAGTCCACACCAACAAGCCATGCAAGCGTTTGCCCTAGAGCGAAACATTCATTTGCCAACACCAGAGAGTGAAGATGATGTGATGAAAAGAGCCATCCTTGCAGTCTTATCTTTTCCTTCCTCTTCTTCTTCACATAGTTCACCTCATGATCTCTACCCAGTATCCCAGGGAGCCAGCGCTTTCAAGAATTATGGATCGGCTCCAGCCCCCACATCGCAAACAAGATCCAGTTTACACAGACAAAGTATCCCTCAACGAGTAATTACATTTTACAAGCACTTGAATACTGAAAGACGTGACCAAATGCTCGGTGGCCGCCCAACAAGCACACAGTTGCACCATATGATATCAGAGAGGAAAAGGCGAGAAAAGATTAATGAAAGCTTTAAAGCATTGCGATCCATTCTTCCCCTAGAAGCCAAGGTAAATATGATCGATGAGCCAGTTTTCATTACTGCAGCATACCAATAGCCATTTAATTTCCTTCAGATTTGATTTTCCTTCAGCTATATATAGCTAGATATGCCTGCGTTTTAAGCAAGAAAAGGCACTGTAGAATCATATAGTAGAATTTATTCCAGTCTATACATTTAGGACTACAATTCTGTATGAATTGATAGCCGGTAAAACAACTAAAGTGGAACTAATAAATATGGCATGGATTTAAACTACAGTTTCACTAACTAAACTTTGGATCGATTACATAGAAGGATAAAGCATCTATTCTCACTCGAACAAGGGAGTACTTGACATCTTTGAAGGCTCAAGTTGAGGAACTTGGTCGCAAAAACCAGCAACTAGAAGCACAACTTTCAAAAGCTGCTGGTGCACAAGTAAGGGACTCTCCACACGAAAAACTTGATGTCCGGGTTACACACATATCCGAATCAACATCTGAACAGCGGATTACAGACTTGGAAGTGAATCTAAGAGGAGAAAGCCCCATTTTGGAAATGGTAATTACCAGGATATTGGAGTTCTTAAGACAAGTTACGGATGTGAGGTTGATGTCCATTCAAGCCACCACACACACAGCAGAATCAAATTCTTTTAATCGAGTCGTTCTAAGGCTCAGTATTGAGGTATGTATGCTTCATGAATTGCTTGAACCCTTTCTTAAGCGTGCAATATTGCATGTTTTTACATGAACAAATCATTTAATTTCTTTGCAAGAGAAAAAAGAAAGAGAGAATTAATCAATCTGTATTTTCTGAATGATCCGCTAATTACTTGAACCTTTCCAAGACGTTTTGTGATTGAGATACTTGGATGTAACATACACATACTTTAAATTCATTTCTCAGTAGTTGCATAACTTGAAAGTCTAAAATGGTCAAACGATCGACAAAATTGATGGGGTCTCTTTTTTTGAAGACATAAATGGGTTTCCTACAGGTTTCTATTTCCCTTTCTTGTTGATAGAGACCCCCCCGGGTGTTCCATCAACTTGGTGGAAGAAAACATTGAACATAACTTTCCCTTTTGTTTTCCTATAGAAAAATCGCAGGTATAATAAAGTTAGAGTGATATATATAACTGATCTGTGGTGATTTGTTGAATATAGGGGAATGAGTGGGACGAGGCTGCCTTCCAGGAAGCAGTGAAAAGGGTGGTTGAAGACCTGGCACGTTGACCGTCGGACCAATCCTTGAAACTGCCCGATGATAACAGCTACTTTCCACCAGCCAATATTTGAGATGACGTCGTCATCGTACCATGTTTTTATTTACCTCTTCAATTTTGGCTCCTTAGCTAGTGATTTGTCGCACAATTTTGATGGCTGGAAGCGAAAGCAACTTGTAGGGCACGTATTTTGACGGCAAACATACAGATTCATGCTACAAATACCTTGCTCTTCGATATATATATATATATATGTTTGGAACATGAAATGAAATTGAGGGGGTCGAGGAGACAAGATTACATTAATTTTATTTTGTTTACTTCTGCCTTCTCTCATCCTCCCTTTTTATTCCCAAACATTTAATGTTGATGAAGATCGATATGTATATATATGCTTTTCTTTTCTCGACCAATTTATTAAATTGGATCTCTCCGTCGACATGCGTGGAAGATTCAATCGAGAAACATCCACTATAAATAAATAAATAAATAAATAGCCATTTAATTTCAACTTTAAATTCATTCAAAAATAAGTAAATACCATTCATAAACACATCTTAAACCACACGAATGCTTTATATACGTTTAGGGATTAAATACAGAATCAGGTGATAATTTTGTAGGGTTTTGTTTATTTTACTACCATGATGGATTCGTAAGAACAGTATTAAAACCCATCGAATTAGGGGACATTTTTAATGTTTTCGGGGGAGGAGAAAAAAAGAAGGCCTTTTCAAAGATTGTCCTGGTCAAGAAGGCACAGGTTCCTGGTGTGGATTCGAAATAGTCTCCTCTTTTCTCTTGCAGGGATTGCTAGAGGAGACTTGGAGGCGGCGGTTTTGACCGGGCATTTTCCCATTTTTAATAGCTTATAAAATTAATTAAAACAAGTGAGGGCTAGGTAGGGTATCCTTATAAATGAAAAGCATTTTAATAAACAATAATAAATTTAATAATCATAAATCCGCTTGTTAAACATTTTAAAAAATAATAATCAATTTTTTTTAACAATTCATGTTTATATATATCTATATATATATATATATATATATGTTACAAATAATGTGGACCATCACTTCCGTGATACGAAAACTTAATTTTTTTTGAGCTACTGCAACGTGAACAACCTGTGCAGATATTTTTTGGTTTAAAAAATTAAGAGTTAAAACGTGTATTTTTTATAATAATCTAGAATAATTATAAGGATCTAGCTATTTTAGTGGAAAATAAAAGACATGTTTTTTAAGGTTGGATTAATTTCTTTTTATAAGGTTCAAAAGATCATTTTAATGTAATATGTTATTGAAAAAGAATCCATAAACATGATATGGAGTGGTGGATGGAGATTTTATCATATTCTAGTGGGTCTTTTCAAAAGTTGACGAGACTCATTGAAGAACACAACTATGAATAATGTTGTACCATCCAAAATTGTTAAAATCGTGATTTTGACAAGGTGTTTTGAAAAATCGAATCTTAAAATGGTACCCAAATTTGTTCGTATAAAAATCGTAAAATTACAGCTAAAATCGTGTGAGAAGAAAAATCATAAAATTGTATGTAGAATATTTTCAAATACAATATAACATAATCATGGCCATAAAACTTCATTAGTTTAGGATTTTTTTGTTGAATAGTGTATATATGGTTTTTTTGTTGATATGTTCTCCAATGGTAAAAGCTATTTTGGAGAACCATTTTTTATCTTATTTTAAATAAAGTTCAATTATTTTATATATTTTTTAATTATGCAATTAATTATATAATTAATAGGAGTAAGTTATATAATTAAATAATTGCTTTTAAAAAACCCTCCAACAATAAAATTATTTTTTAAAATTATATTATTATTATTATCATATATTTTATTTCCCAATAAGTTATTAATTATTCTTATTATTATTATTATTATAACACACACACAGAAACGTATTATTATTATTATTATTATTATTATTATTATTATTATAACACGCACACACAGAAACATTATTATTATTATTATTATTATTATTATTATTATTATAAGACTTATGCTGTGCCATGGAGGGTTTCACTTTATTATCTTTTTTAGTGAGTGGAGTTCTTTTAAGTGATTAGAGTAGAGGGAAAATCGAGATCAATCCCTGTGAAGGAAAGCCCCCCAACCCAAATTAATTTTGACATCCGTATATGAAAATGATCTTGAAATATTAAATAAAAAATTATTTAAAATAAAAATAATAAAATTTATTTTTTTTAAACGCAATGTCAATCATAGACTAATATGCAACACCACCTTAGTGCAAGCACACCACACTTTTGTTGCTTGTCCGGTGTGGTATTTGCTTAATTACAAAACAAATAAAAAGTGTGGCCGATTCACTGTAGCTCCTCTCACAGTTTACTGTGGACTGGAGCAGTGTAAGGGCTATTTTGCCCTTAATGTGTCGGCGTCTTGTGTGTGTCATTGGGGGCGATTTTCGTCTCTTCCCTCTCTTTCAAAACACCCACAAATTGCAGCTGGGTTTTTTACCTCTTTGTCTGGGCAGAGAGCGAGCGACGGCCTGGGGGTGTGTTTCGTCTCTTCCATTCCTTTCAGAACACAGATAACAAAAGGCTGGGTTTTTTTATCTTCGTTCGGTCTGCATCCATTCCCATCGTTCATTTTCGGTCAGAGACGACGTCGGTCTCTTTGTTCAGGCCTGGTCGAGCGCAACGAGAGGGGTGTTCATGGGCTGGTCTTTTATAAACAATGTTTTTTAATAAATCGTTATATTTTGTTTCGTATTGTGAAAAGAAAAGAATAATATTGTTCAAGAAAATATAAAATAAAAGTGCATAATATAATGATATATATATATATATATAATGTTTTCTGTATATTATATTTATTATTTCATATTGTCTTGTCTATTATTGAATATAGATATTGTATATCATTACCTAGCATGTGTTCGGTCTTGCTATTTCTTTGCTATATATATATATATATATATATATATATATATATATATATATGTATATGTATGTCATGGTGATGAATAAAGTAAGAAAAGATATTCAGGCACAAAATGTGATGGAAAGGTTTACAGTTCATAAGAAAATATATATTCTTTAATATTTTTTATGTTCATAATTAAGAAAAATAGAAATTTACTCAATAAAAAACATATTTTAGTGACTGGACCGGAAGCAGCACGAGTGTGTTATCAAGGAATCATTGTAATAATATTTACCATTCTTCAAAAAAGTAACATGGCGTGTACACTTTAACAGAACATCAGTCTGTATTATTATTATTATTATTATTATTATTATATTCCAGCATATGACTGACGTCTTGATCAAGAATGGAACCAATTTGTCCACGAATTGAAGTCGCTAAGAGAAAGTATACATTGAAAGACCATTTTATTCAGGCTGCCCATCAATCAGCATCTCATCAGTCTTGGAAAAAAATATAAAAAAAAATGATTTTTTTTATATTTTTTATTTAAATTATTTTTTTATGTATTTAGATTATTTTTATATACTGATATCAAAAATAATTTTAAAAACAAATATCATTTTAATATATTTATAAATAAAAAATATTTTTAAAAACAAATTGAATAGAACAATTTTTACAAGGGCGGACTATCTTACAATATACAATCTAAAAACATTATCAAAACCTTTAGATTAATATTATTTGTCGTTGGCCCCCTGCTTGCTTGTCTGCAAAGTTTTGCAAAATATATACTTACTTTTCACAGTTAGAAAGTCATAGCACATGGCCATTTCTTCCATCTATCCCATGGTTTTATGGCAAGGTGCTACGTATCTACCTTTACAGGTTACAAGTCCGCAGCTTCTTCTTACGGCGCGTCTAAAAAGGCACGTGCTGAATTGATATACAGAAGTGAGTGAGCGATCATTTCAGTAAATATTCTTTCACGTCATGGCTGATGGTTGGTGGGGAGTAATGCATACGCCGCCGGGGAAAAAAATAGGAAGAATTATGAGAAAGTTAGTGGAGGGAAGCAATTCAAAAAACTAAATTAACTGATGGTGATGAATTTACGTGAATGAAGTTGCAATGATATGAGAGTTCACGTGAATATGAAGTTACGAAATGTTGCTAACGATATCTATTTTGATTCAGAATGGGAGAGGTGCTTGGAGCAAGATTGTTTATTTAAGGAAGCAAGTAGGTGCAACGCACCTTGTCTTTTAAATTCATATAAGTTTGTAATTATAATTTTGATTTTTTATTGTTTATTGTTTAGAAATTTCAGTGAAATTAATTACAAGTAAAATGGTGTATACTTGTCCATCCATGATGGAATGAGAGCTTGTTGAGGAAACTGAGAAATGGTATGCTGGGATTATATTGAATATGGAATAAGAACTGGATGTGATTTCACAAGAAATGATAAAACTTAATAACCATTGTTTAGAAGGATGATTGAGTTGTTTTTTAATATATTTTGTTTAGAGCTGTATCAAAATAATATATATATATATATAAACACTAAAAAATAAATTAAAACAAAAAAAAAAGTAAAACATGATGCCAAATAGACACTAAGTAACTGTGGCATAGGTAACTAAGGTTATATTGTGATCTGAATACTTCGTCATCATGAATACAGATGACTCAGGATATGAGTGCTCCCCATTGATGGAATTTCGATTTACATTTGAGAAATTTGACAACTGCCCTGCACTCTCTGCCTGCAGGAACACACCTTGACCTCGAAAAATTTTCGTTCCAAATGTGCGCACTATAACGATTTAGCACTTTTCAGTTACAGCACAATCAAAAACCATACATGCTGTCATGGGCAGGGGTAGCTTGTGATAATAATTAATCTCCTTCATTCTGTGCCCCCTGGATGATGGATGAGCAGGAGATAAGATTGCAGGATTCCATGGAAAACTGGGGGATGCCATGGAATCTAGCAGAACAAACTTCATCTACAGTTTTGAGGTCCGTCACATGCTATGCTTCAGCCGCAGCAACTTCTTCATCGGTAGAATCAGGTGAGATGATTTCTTGAGTGGGTTCGCCATCAGTAGACTCATCTCCCAGCTCCTGACCTGTCTCGGCTTCATGTAGCTTCTCCCTGAGCTTCAACATAAGCTCATCCTGTACATCATCATTATGAGCTAGAAACTCCTTGAATGCTTCCTTGCCATGGTATTTTTTACCATTGCAGTCGTAAAATGCACCGCTTTTCTTGATGAGTTTGTGTTTCAACGCCAATTCTATGATCTCTGATTCACGACTTATTCCCTTTCCAAACTCAAGCTCAAATTGAACTGTTTTAAAAGGAGGAGCAAGCTTATTCTTCACTATCTTCACTTGGACTTGAGTTCCTGTTGTCTGCAAAACACACAAGTATGAAAAGACACTTCGACACCAAGACGACAAAATAACTAGTGCTGTGACCAATAAATGTATAATTGTTGAGATCTCAACCTAATGATCTAGGTTCACTTTCTCTGCCTCATCCCTTTCACCATTTGTGCCAGAGCCAAACCCACCCATTATATTGTAAAATGTGGTTCGCAAAACTAAATAAATAAATAAAGAGCAAAAGCAGCTCCAATCCAAATATGCAGCAAGTCATAATATCCGAGGACAGAATGTATAGTCAAAAGTCACAAGATACAACGGCATTTATTTCACTTGTCCACTCATTTTTAATGAGTCAAATCAATTGTAAAATAAATGTTCTAAACTAGGTTTTCATGAACAACTAAGCATGCAGAGGTGGTTAAAACAAGCAGATCTCAAGCCAAAGGGAGAAGGGACTAGCAGTCACTTCCAGAAAACTCTGTAAGGAGATGAATTGAATTACAAGATAAAGGAACCCATTCCTCCCTTTATAATTTCTCTGTTCACCCTATTTTTGCTTCCTTTGTAGGTCAGGACTACATCCTTTCCAAGCAAAGCTTACACCAGCAAGTGTTTTGCCTTTGTTGCATATTTGGTGCCTTGCTTGAGAAAGAATGTATTAAGTGTAGAATCCAAGCCAACAAAAAGTTCAATAGCTCATGCAAATTTAGTCTATTCCACCAAGTACCACGAAAATTACTCATCTTCTCGCACAATGTCCAAATTCACAAATTGAGGAAAAGATAAAACAGCCATACCTCTTCTCCCTTCTTGATAAACCCCACCCTTCTTATGTTTAGGCGAACCGAAGCATAAAACTTTAGAGCATTACCACCACAGGTTACTTCAGTGGGCCCACCAAATCCAAAAGTTGAAAGCTTTGCCCTCACCTATAGATGGATAAAGTCAACAAGCAAGCATTATAAATCTACAAATCAAATTGAAATTAACTTTGATTTAGTTGGTATATCTTTGTGCCAATACTAGCATGGCCATTCTCAAGCTCAAATACAATGGACTCATGGTCAGCACACTAATTTTATATGACATGGATCCATATGATTTTATTATTATCATACTGACATTGCAGACCACAAAAACAATTTGAGAGTGCAAATAAACTTCATATTCTAAAGTATGAAGACATTAATATCAAGAAAAGGTGAGCTTAATATTGACTGCTTATTTTTTACTATGCTACCAGGGCAACAGAAGAAAGAAATTAAATTACAGTAAAAGAAAAGATATCAGAAAAGAGACATACAGGAAAGAACAAGAACAACATTAGAAAAAAAGGAAATAATTGAAATCAAGGATAAGCTTAGGATATCCTAAATGATGACCCAAGGGCCAGGCTCAAGCCTTGCCCAATCAGATCAAGCTCAGCTTAGTGCTGTAATAGAAAAAAAAAAAGCAAAAGGTAGAGCTCAAGTAGGCCGTTTATGCAGATTTTACAGCAGAAGAGAAACACATCAGACCAAAAGCTATTAAAATCAGGATTTTAAATAGGGCCCATGGAGGGTCCAAAATATTGAATTGTAAGATCAGATCATAAAATCATGAGATTCTACATAAACTCTAAGAAAAATAAGATAATAAATACAAACTACATGCATAAAAGCACATAACAAGTCTTAGTACTAATTAATTTCATAATATAATTTGGATGAAAATAATAAAGAACGTAATAAAAAGCAAGTCATACACCGGTTAACGTAAGAAACTAATAATAGACATTATATGTATGTTCTCCAAAAACAATTTCATTCAATTGTGGAAAAGCATGATGTGGCCATATCTATGTAAAATATGGGCCTGAAGGTGCGCAATATGAGGTAGGTTTTGAATTATCAAAGGAAATATTGTCCAGATTATTCATTATAGATTGAGTGCTAAAGTGCACTCAATGAATATTGTATTCATTACTCTAAATGAGATTTTGTTTTCTGTTCAATTGTGAAATAGCATGATGCCAGATTTATGCAAAATATAGGTTTGAAGGTCCAATATGAGCTAGAGTTTGAATTATCTAAGGAAATATTGTCCAGAATCTTCTTTATAGATTGAATAATAAACTGCATTCCATGAATACCATAATCATCACTGTGCACAAGGGGAAAAGAGGACAAGAATGTTAACAAACCCAACACATTTGCAAAGAACAAAGTGAAAATGTAACTCAAATCGAACAAGTCCATAAAACACATAGCATGTAAATTGCATAAGGTAACCCATTTAAGACTAAGTCATTCAAGACAAAAGTGCAAGGAGGTAGATTAACAATGGAGAGAAATTTAGAGAGACCAGAAAAGGGAAGAAAAATTGCAAAGGCCAGGGTTGTGGAACAAAAAAAAAAAAAAAAACAGACAAAAGAAGAGGACTTGGCCTTATGATGGCATTAGCACCACCATGGAAACAAATTGAGAGAGAGACAATAGGGAATTAGAAGGCAAAGAGTTAATTTAAGATGCCTGGCAGTATTTGCTTCTTTTTTTTGTCAATGAAAAAATACAGCATTGAGATCATCTGAAATCAGGATTCCAATGATTTGGAAATGACAATCCCATTATGATTTTAGAAACTTGCATTTTTTTAGGGGGGAGTTGAATTATGGTTATTGGATCAGATCCAAAATCGCCCAATACAAATCAGGATTCCCATAACCATGCATCAAACCTATAACTAATAAATGTCCAGCACACTAAATTGAAATTAAACTGAGGGAAAACTACCCTTGTTTGGTTCAGTGTTTTGGCAGAAGGATTATAATTACAACCCAAAATGGTCATTCTGGAGCGCAAGTTTTACCCTTTGTCGATGGGTATAAGAGATAACCTCCCAACCAATATTATTCCTTTTGTCTTGGAAAAAACAGTAATGTTTCAATTAATATCTGTATTTTCACTAACAGTTCACTCTTCACTTTATTAACACACAAAACACCCCTAGAAACCACTATTATCTCCTTTCATATCTCTCCCTTTCTTTTTCTCTCAGAAAACACGCTAATATTTTACGTATTTTCTCTCTTTCAACAAACAATAACAGTGTACCATTCACCATATTAATACACCAAACACCCCTAAACTCCAGCTTTTACACCCTTAACAATTACACTTGTAAAAACTTCCCTTTCATTTTTTAACCTTCTACAAAATGCAACCTAAATAGAAACTGTGAGAGATAAAACAGAACCACTAAATATCAATGAATGATATCATCATACAATTATTTCTAGGATGCAGATTGCCTTCCTCAACAGCTACATATTTAATTTTGAAAACCAGAACTGAAGATGCAGAAAAAGAAGTCTCGAATATGTGCAGATGTATGTAAACTGCAGATAAAAAGAAGTGCTAAAACTTTATGTATTCTGACATTAGTCTATTATTGCTGGGATGAGGACTCCTTTTAATTTGAAAACCAGTACTGAAGACACAGAAAAGAAAGTGAAGGTGCATGTGTGAAAGTGAAGGTGCATGAGGGCATACTAGGATTGGATAGTACTCTAACAAGTCAAATTTCTTTAATCTGTTTGTAGCCCTTAAGCATTCAGCCAGTAGTAGTTTCTTTTCTGCTTTACAACTGTCAGGCCAGGCAACAATCATCTTGAGCGCACACAAGTTCTGACCAAAAATTTGAACTTGCCTTGGCTCATGCTCCAATGTAAGCATCAAGTAAGACTGTGCAATAAAACGAAACTACTCGAGCTTGATTCAAGTTAGTCTTGTGCAAATGACAAGTAAAGCTCGTTCATTACCCAAAGAAACCAAACTTATAAATATTTAAAATTCAACTAGCTTCTTGAAGAAACTTTCTACAAGTATTATTAAATATTCGTTTCTTTTATTAAGAAGATATGATTACAAGATAGACAAGAACAGAGTAGCAAATGATTTTCACAATGCAGACATATATTTTAGAGGTAAATATATATATATATTGGCATCGTTTACATTTATTTAATCATTCTGTTCAAATTTATTCAAGGAGGTGCAGAGGAAGCGTGATCACTTTTTGGACATGATAATAAAACTTGAGTTCAACACTTGACATGAATTTGAACGGTATGGTTTCAACTTAATTACCATCCACACAATTATTAAACTCTGCTCAGCCAAATTGACAGCCTGAATGAAAACTCAAAGAGAAGTTTCTTTGACAGGGTCAAAAATCTAAGCATTTGGCATGACATCTGAACAATATTTGGTAAATGACTAAACACTAGTTAGTTTTGAATGCAAGTTAATTTAGGATCTTTAAAGCCAGAACCTAAAATGAATGAGCGAAAAAAGCTCTATAATTTTGAGTAAATCATGAATGGATATAAACTAAAAAATAACCTAATCCTATCAATGATAGGATAAAACTACAAAATGGTACCTGATTTATAAAGATCAAAATAGTTTGTGACTGCGATAATGAGTGGCTCAGTTTGCGAAGTGCCTGACTCATCAATCTGGCTTGCATTGCCATATGTGCATCACCCATCTCTCCATCAAGTTCACTTTTAGGCACAAGTGCAGCTACCTGTCATTAATAAGATTAGAAGGGGAAAAAAACTAAACTTCAAGCCAAATTGTGCCCTGAAATTCAACAGTATGGAAAACTCTAATCAAATATATTTTAATTAAGCATTGATGTCTAACGCATGTGTGCTATCTGCAGGGACATCTGCTAACAGAACTCTCCTACGATTAACCATTACATAGGACAGAAGAAGGTGGGCAGGATAGGGGTAGAAAAGGGAACAAATTTTCATACCCAGTGCTACATTTTACAAACCATGACTTGTTGAATACAAGAAACTCTAACTAAAAGAGGATTTGATAGCAAGTAAGAGTACAAACCAATAAAGCACCTTACTTACACTATCAACAACAACAACATCAACAGAACCACTCCGGATGAGAGTATCCACAAGACTGAGGGCTTGTTCACCACAATCAGGTTGCGAGAGAAGCAAGTTCTCAGTGTTCACCCCGATAGCCTTAGCTAATGATGAATCAAGGGCATGCTCAGCATCAACAAAGACACAATAACCTGCAAAGAAGCATATATTAATGCCATGAAAGAATTGATATCGAGTCCTTGACAAATCAGAAAATTACTTTGACATAAAAATCCTCTTAAGCAAATGATTGTGGCCTAAGTATTTAATACTAGAGTGATTAATTCTTCAAATTGTTTCAAACTTACTATTAAAATATCTTGACAACATGATAACAAATGGTATGAAATTGACATTTTATACATATTATATCCTTTCTTTCTTTTTTCATAAGAAATATCATGTGTGTGGGATTCAGCCCAGGGAATAAATAAGTGTTGCAATGGGTGAACACCTCCTAACAGACCAATGGGAGGGAAATGGCCTCATTGGTCCTAGCTAGTAACTACTACTTCCAACAGAATTGAAAAATATCTTGTGGGCATTTAAGATGTAACCTCCTTGCTTCTGTGCTTCAGCAATTACATGTAATGCAAGAGTGGTTTTCCCAGAAGCCTCAGGACCAAAAATCTCCACCACTCGACCCTGCACAAATCCAATCCAGGTATGTAACAAGCAGACAAGCATGCATGCATGCGCGCGGGGGGCCTAAACTATGGGGTTTGGTTCTTGCTTGCATTGAAGATATGGAAATGCTGAATTCACGAAACCAGAAATGAACCATCAACTCCAACCATAAACATTTGGTTAAAGCACAATAAATGCAAAACAGGTCTCTTCAAGAAACTTGCATTACTTTAAATTATATCAAAGACCAGAAAACACAGCAACAATCACCATCTTCAAGTCATTAAAATAGAAAAGACAACCAATGCGGAACCAGACAAGCAAACAGTCAAATCTCTTAAACATTTGGTTAAAGCAAAAAAAATGCAAAATGGACTTCTTCATGAAACTTGCATTACTTTGAATTATATCAAAGACCAGAAAATACAGCAACAATCACCATTTTCAAGTCATCAAAAAAGAAAAGACAACCAATGCGGAACCAGACAAGCAAACAGTCATATCTCTTATAGATTAAGAAATTGTATGCTCTTGCAAAGGAGAAAAAAACAAAGCAACTAAATGGTCGAATGAAAAATATCCAGTTATACCTTTGGAAATCCACCACATCCGAGTGCAATATCAAGAGCAAAAGAACCCGTGGACACGACTGGAACATTTTTGGGAACTTCGGAACGGCCAAACCACATGATAGCTCCTTTTCCAAATTGACTAGTAATTTGATCAAGAGCTAGTTGTAAGGCCAACTCTTTCTTTGACATATTTTCTTCACCAGACTCACTTCCATCTGACTTGGATTTTCTTTTACCTTATCAAAATAGAAAATCCATGCCATTACTGCTTGACAAACAAAATCAACTTATTTACGTCATCAACTTTCAGTTACCTTTTGTAGCATAACTGCATATCTGAGTCGATGTTCCCAACACCCCTCTCCTTACTCCCTGTTAAAAAAAACCAATCAACAGTAACCTTAATTAAACACAAGAACAGGGACGGAGGGAGTCAACAAATGTAGAGAAGCGGTACCTTGGGAGAAAGAAGAGCACGTCTCAGAGACGAAGCGTTTCGAAAAAGCCTCGCCATGGAAAACAATTTATCTCTCGTTCTTTTGGACTTGAAATAGAGTGGAGAAAGAAAGTGAAACAAAACGAGAGAGAATGGAAAAGGAAAAGGAGAGTTCAAGAATTTCACAGCATTGAAAGAGGAAGAGGTTTTGAGCTCTGAGCTCTGCTTTTAGGGTTTTACCTTTTGATTTCCCTCCTTTATTGATTTGTTGTGGTGAGCTCCGCCAGGAAATGAGAGGGAACTTGTCTTGGCCCCGTATGTGGGTGTCAAATGTATGTAATAAATTGGTTTTATTTTAATTTGATAAATAAAATAAAAGTTGATATATTAAATTTAAAAAGAATAGTGATCAGAATAATATGAAAAAAATATTAAAAATATAAGACAAATGATGTAACTTAATTCACAACTATTATATATTAAAAAATAAAATAGAGATACGATCTAAATGAACAACAATAAGATAGAAAAATAAATATAAAACTTTTTTTTTTGTTAAAGAATATCATCCGTTAACTTTTCAAATCTAAGACCTGGATTATTATACTTGAAGTACTCGAGAAAACTATGAAGCTCATTTCTTAATCATTCAAAAAAAATAACAATTAAGTATTTTTTTGTGTTTTGGAATGTAGGGCAAGTTCTAGTGGTTTTGATAAATTGATTATTAAATTCAAAAATACAAGTAAAATATCATAAAAAAAAGTTTTGAATTTTTAAAGATGCCAACAAATGCCTTGTATAATTTATTTATGCTAATGTGATTTTTTTTTAATATTATTATTATTAAACAAACTTGGTCATATGCACACAAATAAAAAAAATATTTTGTATTTTGTTTTAGAGAATTTTTTAATTTCATAAATTTGTGATTATTTTGAAGAAAAACAAGCATATTGAATACCGAGTCAATATCATAAATTTATAATCTAAATATTAAATAAAATAATTTAAAAATATATGAGGGATCCATATATAATGATAAAATGATGCTTGTTTTTATTTTTATTCTTATTAAATATATAAGAATTTGTTAGGACGCATCCAAACACGTTTAAAGAATCAAAAAATGCATATTTTTTTTACTTTGTAAAATTTAAGCGCAAGCAAACAAACAAACAGAATTTAAAAACCTCGAAGGCTCAACCAAACGAACGGGACCGATAAATATAACCCAAAACTATAAAACCAAGACTCAACACACAGCCCACAAAGTTGATTCAAACCATCACCACCAGCCCATCAAGTAAAAAAATTGCAAATGCAAAACTTAAAGGCTCAGGGCTGCACTGTTGGCTTTTGCCAGTGCATCTCCTCACCTGAAAAATGAGCCATACTCCGTAATAGATCGACAAGAGCATCTTCCCTCCCGAACCTCAGGCTAGGTGGGAAGGTCAGGATGGAGAAGATGGAATTTGGGTAGAAGAATCTTGACCTGGAAACACTTTCCCCCTAACCTTAACACCTTAAGAGCAAGGACATCTCTCTTTTTTGGACATACCGAGGGCATTTGAACAATAATGTTTCTGGGAGTGAAGATAGACTTGGTCTATACTCAATTCAATCCCATATTTTTTTCAATCTTGAATTTAGATTTTAAATCTTTATTTGTTCCTATAAATTGAAAAATTAATGGCGAATAAAGAATGAGATATGTTTTAAAACAGTTCCTTTAGTCCTTGATGACCTAGCCTACACCTCAAATTTGCCCCAAATATTTTTTTTTTATTTTAACTAAGTGCTTTTCCTTTACAATTCAGTCCTCAATTAATAAATTAATCTATTTTGGTCCATTCATTCTGACATTCTCACTACAATCCATCAAATTACAATTCAAACTCAAATCACATGTTTACTGCATTCCCAACTTGGGACTAAAACAAAACAAGATGCAGTAATCATAAATACCCAGACCACTTGCAAGCAACACTCCACAATCAACGTGACCTTCAATCAGTAACAAGTCCTCCCGGCCGTAAAAGCATCGGGCTAGGGTGAAGCCTCGCAACAGCTGATTAAGGAGAAAAGAGCACCAAAAAAAAAAAGGCACGATAGAAAAGTTCATTGACCATTTAGCAGTAAGGGAAATCCCAGCATACACGAACAAATCAAAAGCATAAAAATCTTAGAACCTATTGGACAAAAAAGAATAAACATTCAAAAATTCAACAACCCTTCCTATCTCTCTTCCAAGCATTGCATGAAGGACTTCACAAATACTCCTCTTCCAGCCATTGCATTAAGGACCTCACATATACTCCTCTCTCCCAAACATTGCAATAATGATTTCACAAATACTCCCCTTCCAAACATTGCATTAAGGACTTCACAAACACTCCTCTTACAAACATTGCGGTATCGACTTCACAAATACGCCACGTCAGTTAAACTTTACTGCTGCTTGCATTCTGGAGGCCGTTCACCCTGCTGGCCATCCCCAACTTGTGTTCTTCCACTTTTCTGCAGTAACACCCAAGTTAAATTTCACTTGATTTGCAGCTAAGATTGAGTGATAAAGAAAGGGCAAATGAACGGAAACAAGAGAAAATTATAATGAACTGGGACAATACCTTGTTTCCAGCAGATGACTGCAGCAGCATCCCATCCCAAATAACCAAAAAAATAAGTATTGAACCAAACTTCAAAAAGATAAAAGGGAAAGAAATACAAAATGACCAACTCATATTTCAAGATAATCAAACCTTCTTTTTGGTCTTGCTTTCATCCTCATCCTCATCATCTTCATCTTCTTCCTCCTCATCATCTTCCTCCTCCTCCTCATCATCATCCTCGTCAATATCTTCATCATCATCCTCGTCAGCATCATCTAGTCCAAGCTCATCACCCTGAACAGCCTCCCCTGTAAACCATGACACGGCATGGGGGATGATCTTGTCTCGAATGGTTGACCTGAATCATAGTTCAAGCAAAGACAGATAAATGAAAGAAGTTCAACAGGGAAAAACAAGGGACTCTACAAGAAGGGAAATGGTGTCGCCTAGCAGATGTGGGACTAAAATTTTAAAATATTGTAAATACTGATTGCCACGTAGAAACCCAATCCATAACAAGAAGTATTTGGAGAGAAAAAAGCTCACCCAATGTCATAATCTTGCTCCATCTGATTTTGCAATTCCTCGGCCTGTTCAAGAACAAGAAAAGAGCACAAAAACAGAACCCAGATTTAAAACAAGAAATGAGTTATCGCTAATCATTTCAATAGATTTAATGGCGTTCATCATTACGGTATCTTCATCTATGTCTTCATCATCATCAGGAACCTGTGGTGGACTGAAGAAATTGAAAAAACTTTCACAATCTTCAGTTTTGGTAATTGGTTTGGCATTCTTTGATCCTTTCTTGGGCTTCTTCTTAAGAAGCTTCTGGGTCAAGCATTTTCCTGGATACCATTCGATCTCAGTTCTACAACACACCAGGAAACAACAGCATATCAGTATTAGACCAGGCCTTCGTCAATATTAACATCACAACAGAAAACATAGTAATAACATTGTCAGCATAATAACGAGGTAAAAAAATAGAGATTACCCTATTGCTTTCTCAAGAATGGGCTCATCTTCATCAATCATGTGATATGTTTTTGTCAAGACAGAGTTCTTGAAATATGGGTTGGTATCAAAGAAGAAATCAAGCTTAAATCCCTTGGGAACCTCTATCCTACACCACTTAATATCTTTAAGGTACTTGAGAGCTCCTTCATCGCGCTCAGTAATCTGATGCCAATACAGGGAAAAATTGAAATCATATCTTCACAAGCATTGAAATCTAGACAAACAATACAAGAAAATACAAAAAAAAAAAAAAAAAAAAACCTCCTCAGCTAGCACTTCATTGTTCTTCATTGCAACTAGCCAAAAATCAGGAACACCTTTCTCTGCATTTGATGTATCTCAATATCAAGGTACACATACTTGCCAGGAAAAGAATGATCCATGAAAAATAAGCAGAAAGTAGGTACCTTCTCCATCATTTTCCCCCTCTTGATCCATTGCCACTTCATTTGCAGCTTCAGCAACACCATTCACAATCTCGTATCGCTGAAAGTAGGTGGAGATGCAGAGTTGCACACATCTTTTCATTGAAGAATTCAGGTGACAAGAATATAAGATCAAAATAACAATGGGATACTAGGATATTGTACCTTAGTGTACAATGGTTGGTACACTTTCTGATATTTAGCTTCAAGGGCTGCTCTCTCCTCAAAGAATTTTGCCTCTAATTCATCGTGTTGACTCTGAAAATTGAAAGATCTTTTATTTATAGAAGACTAATCATCATTTTACCATGCAATAATGAGTATGAAGATGAACAACTATATGTAATTCATGATACAGTAAATTTTCATTAAGGGTTACAGCTAAAAAACTTTCCTTAACTGAGGAAAAAAATAGAAAAAAGAGGAAGAGTTATAGTTCAATTTCCCAAAAAGGCAAATAGGCAAATCAAGTCTAAAAAGCAACAACATCATGCAAAATTGTTAGAAGGGTTAGACCACCTCAAAATCCTTCCATCTAGGATCTCAGAAGTACCTTTAAAGAAAAATAACTTTTAAGAGAAGATAAACCTTTGGCCTAACCATTCATATATCTGCATACTTTCCACCTTGCCATCTCACAAAAAGAGAACTCTCAAAGTATACCATTCAAAACTTTGGACGTTCCAATATGATGCTAACCCCTAAAACAGCTTTGTGAGGAAAGCTGTTGAAGCATGTAATTTAATTCAATTGAAATCCATTAGGTCCAATTATCATGTTTGGAAGCCTCTCAAATATTCTCATAAAAATGATCCCGTCCTCAATTCCTTGTTTGTATAGAATTATTAAAAAGAGATAATGATATGGAAATAATTTTACTACGATTCCACACAATAACTTCAATTTAAACTTAATTCCAAGCAGCTAGCAGACTAGATAGATCAAATTAGATTGACAATCAAGCTTATATATATTCCAACCATAACGCAAGACCAAATTAGATGCATTCTCAAGTAAACAGAATGAGTTCACAAACATATGGAAAAAAATTTGAGCATCAGCAGGCAGACTTACAAACAAATAAGTAACACTACGTCTTATAGAAAATCAATAAACTACACGTGCCCAGAGCACAACAAGGCACAGATCACATAGAAAATCAATAAATCACAAGCTACGAGAGCACAACTAGGTAAAGAATAAATCAGATCAAATCAATTAGAGCACATAATATCATGATTGGCAAACAAAAAAAGGGCATGCCTGGATCTCTCTGAGATCCTCAACACGCTTCCTCACAGACGGAGATAGGTTCTCGAGCAATTCAGAGTGCTGTCCAGTCAAACTCTGTAGCTTATTCTGCACACACAGCAAAAACCATAATCTTTAAGCCAAAACAAAATCCCAAATCCTGGCACAAGAGGTAAAAAACATTGATTAAAAAAAACTACGAAAGAGTGACCAGAAAGAGAAAACTCCGATTGAATACTCAAGGAGAGAAACATCAATATCATATTTCGTATTCTTAAAATTTGAACCATAAAAAAAAATGACCTTAAGAGCATTAACAAGGCCAGCTCTATCTTCTTCGTTAAGAGCTGCAACCAGAAACAACTTGTTGTTATATATATTAAAAAAAAAAAGTGAAAGGTGACGGAGGAAGAAATTAGGGTTTTGGAAAGTACCGGCGCTGAGATCAGACATGTTGAAGTTAACCTTGTCGTTACTCATGTTGAAAGAGTAGATAAAGAAGAGTAAGGAGAGACAGAGAGAAACAAAGAGCTAAAACCCTAGATTGGGTTACTGTGGAGAAGAAAGAGGGAAGAGGCAGGAGATAAAAAGGGCAGCCTGGCTGGCTGGATGGGGTCTGTTGAAGCGTCGTTTATAAACGTGGCCTTCTCTTTTCTTTTCTTTTCCCTTAAACCTTCTGTCTCTCACTCTCTCTCTCTCCCTCTCTACTTGAAATCAAGACATAAAAAACCTTAACATCTGGCTCGTGTTTTATGGGTCGGGACGAGGCCATCCAACTTTTAATTTTATTGCCTCTATTTGCTATTTTGGTAGTGATTTTTTTTTAATTTTTTAATATTAAAATAAATTAAAAAGTTATTTTTAAAAAATACGTTTAATAATAATAATAATAATAATAATAACTGATCTTACTTAAAACAGCTATATGCTCGGGGCCCTCATCTGGCTCTTCATATCCAGCTGCCCCTGGTGGCACCCTCATTCTAAAAAATTATTTCGCAATTATATTCATTACATATCGAAGGACACTAGCATTTAAAAAACTTTCTTTTGCCCTTCCTTTTCATTTTCTTAATATTCCATTTTATTCTAGTTTCTTAATTTATGAAAAATATTTTGACGCTCTTAAAAAAAATTATATTGCTATTGCCTTCTTCGATTCATGAATTTTAATTAAATTCATATGTTGTGTTTTTAGATTATTTTAATATCCTGATATAAAAAATAATTTATTTTAATATATTTTTAAATAAAAAATATTTTCAAAAACAAAATTAATCACTCCTCCAAAAAAACCTTAGAAAGGTATATGAATGAAGTGGCTTGATTTGAGTGGCTTTCTAGTCTATCTCATGACATGTAAGATAAATTTCTAAAATATAAATTAAGCACCTAGAATTACGATTTACTTTTTATTTGAGATTTTTTAAGTGAATATATTTTTCATTAATTTGATGTTAAATTTATTCATTTCATAAGTTTGTAAAATTTCAAAGATTAAAGTTTATGTGGTATTAACCAATCACGAGGATTATTATAAAATTCTTGAAATTAAAGTGTCAACTACACCAAATTACCCAACATTGTTAAAAAAATAATGTATAACATTGTTAAAACTTACTAGTCCTAATATAAATTGAAGTTATTTTTTGTTTTTCATATACATAATAATTATATTGCTATTTCTTTCATGATTCATGAATTTAAAGACCTCTTTGACATTAAATTTCAAAAATATTTTAAAAATGAATTTTTTTACTTCAAATTAATAAAATGATGTTTATAGATCACTTTCATGTGATGGCGTCAAAAATAATTTTAAAAAAAATAAAAAAAAATCATTTTGATGTATTTATGAATGAAAAATACTTTAAGAATAACTTCAACCACACTCTCAAACAAACGTGAAATCTTAATTATTAATAGAATTAAATCCTTATTATTTTAAAAAATCATTTAAAAAAATAAATGGTATTGTTAAATAATTATGTGAATGATATTTTAAGTTGCATGAACTTTAATGCACATAAATTCATGATATGTATTCCATGCATTTGAAAAGTCTAAACTTAATCTAAAATGACCACACTTTATTGATTTGATGATAGATATAATATGAAAAATTCTCTTTAATATATGTATTTATTGCACACATAAATAACATTTTCACGATACAACTAAAACCTCTAAACCTCTAAAAAAACAAAAAAGAACAATAACAATGAAAAAAATATATTTTTTGAAACATTTTGATGAAATTATAGACTATTACTAAGATAATTATATCTTGAATTAAATTGAATAAGTGCTATTTAATTTTATCATGACACATACAAATATCAAAATTAATTGACAAATTAAGTATCATTTTTTAATACTATAAATATCTATAAAATGCTTGGGGTCTAATGACTCAGTCACAAGTTTGAGAAGTTAACATGATTTTGTGATTTTACTAAATGTCATGTTTTAATTTTTAAAAGCTCGATAACTTAACGTATTGCGCTACATGTCTACTTTATTAGTATCTAAAACTTTCTGCCATCCATAAATTTCTTCCCTTTTAAATTCATAAAATTGGATGCAATTTGACATTAGACAAATCCCATGTTTTTGTGATTGTTTAGGAGTGTGATTGGTGTTGCTTTTAAAAGTGTTTTTTATTCAGAAATGTATCAAAAATGATATTTTTTCTTTTAAAAAATTATTTTTGATATCAATACATGAAAATGATCTAAAAACACCAAAAAAATATAATTTAAAATAAAAATAATTTTTTATTTTATTTTTTAAAAAATGCAATACAAAACCGGATCGATTCACTCCGCATCTCCTCCCATTCTTGAGCGTTTGTGTTTTAACGCAATAAAGCACCAAATGTTCTTGAAACTAAAGGTTTAACCGCAACCCCAAACACCAACTAAAGATAGGCCACCGCGATTACTGACATTTTTCTCCAATAATTGAAACGACTAGAATGTTTGATGTGGTTTGCATGACTAAAGCTACAATCTCATGGTGAGATGCCACAGTAATATTAGCGATTGTATGAGAGTGTGATTAATGTTGTCTTTAAAATTTTTTATTTTATTTTAAATGTATTAAAACAATATTTTTTTAATTTAAAATACAAAATAAAATATTTTATTATATTTTTAAAACACAAAATAAATTTTTTATTTTATTTTTAAAACACAATAAAATATAAGGTGACCTCCTCTAAAACCTTTAAAGAAGTAAGTAAAACTCAGAATCCTCAAACGAAGAAGTTTTTGGTACAAATACAAGAGGTGATTTTCCTCGGATGATATCTAGACCACGGTCGTCTTTCTGCTCTAGCAAACGCTCAAACATCTCTTTAGCATATTTCTTCCAACTTTGATATCACACCTTTTCTTTTCTTGTTAGTAAAACAACATCTTTTTCTTTGTTGGAGAAGAAGTTAAATTAATTAATAATCAATTATCATGATCATAGTTTAGAAACTTCAAACTGCTATTTCACTTATTTTTTATTTTTTATGCTAATAATCCAATTAAACCCCATGTAGTTCAAGGGGTAAGAAAATGTTGCTACACCCCATAATCACACAGGAGCGTTAAAATATAAATTCATCGATGATTCCAACCCAAATCGAGGCCCAAACAAAAAAGGTCCTGAAGTCTGCCTTCAATGAACAACTGAACCCTCAATCAGCAGGGAGAACACTCAACCATAAGCCTGTCTTTGTCATGAATTAAACCCCCAGCTCCTATTTTCCCGATTTCATTGAACATGGTTTTGTACTGCAAAACAATCTTGTACCCCCAACTCTTGTTCGAATTTTATCGTACCCTTTGCTTTGTCAATTTGTTCCTCCGCCACAAGGTATTTTAATTTTCAGTTTCATGCATGCATATTTGTTTGTGTTAGTGTTGACGACTTACATCCTGTATCCTTTTTCCCTGTACAAAATTGGTCTTTTGAGTGTGGGTTTCTTCAAGAAGTCTGCATGAGAGGAAATTTTTTGGCGCCCAATTGTGTAGAGAGAATCAGGTTTTCTCTCATTGAGTTCTTGACAGATTGCATGAGCTGGGTTTAAAGGAAAAAGGCATTCTTGTTTTAGGGTTTTTAGGTTTAAAGTGGGGGTGTCAAAGTCCTCCAGTTCCGTATCTTCTTTTGCAATAAAATAAAGATTGGATTGCCATGCTTTGAGTTGGTTGCTATATTGAATTTTCTAAGCTGTTTTTTTGTTTATTTTTTGTATCAAATAACGATCTCAGTTTTCACTTTGAATTCTCTTCGCAATACAATTGTTTGTAGCTTTCCATGAACTTTGGTGGTTTTTTTTATCTAGTCTATTTTTTAATCATTCAATAGGTAAAGGTCACAAAATCCTTTAAAGAAGTAAGTAAAATTTAGAATCCTCAAACGAAGAAGTTTTTGGTACAAATACAAGTGATGATTTTCCTTAGATGATATCTAGACCACGATCGTCTTTTTGTTCTAGCAAATGCTCAAACATCTCTTTAGCATATTTCTTCCAACTTTGATATCACACCTTTTCTTTTCTTGTTAGTAAAACAACATCTTCTTTTTTTGTTGTTGGAGAAGTTAAATTAATAAATATATCAATTATCATTATCATAGTTTAGAAACTTAAAACTGCTATTTCACTTATTTTTTATTTTCTATGCTAATAATCCAATAAAACCCCATGTGGTTCAAGGGGTAAGAAAATGTTGCCACACCCCATAATCACACAGCACGTCAGAATACAAATCCACTGATAATTCCAACCCAAATCGTGGCCCAAAGAAAAAAAAGGTCCTGAATTCTACCTTCAGTGAAGAACAGAACCCTTAATCAACAAGGAGACCACTCAGCCATAAGCCCATCTTTGTCACGGATTAAACCCCCAGATCCTACTTTCTCGATTTCATTGAACATGGTTTTGTACTACAAAGCTATCTTGTACCCTTTTCCCTGTACAAAACTGGTCTTTTGAGTGTGGATTTCTTCAAGAAGTCTGCGCGAGGGGAAATTTTTTGGTGCCCAATTGTGTAGAGAGAACCAGGTTTTCTCTCATGGAGTTCTTGACGGATTACATGAGCTGGGTTTCAAAGAAAAGGGCATTCTTGTTTTAGGGGTTTTAGGTTTTAAGTGGGGGTGTCAAAGTCCTCCAATTTTGTATCTTCTTCTGCAATAAAATAAAGATGGGATTGCCACGCTTTGAGCTGGCTACTATATCGAATTTTCTTGGCTGTTTTTTTGTTTGTTTTTGGTATCAAATAACGGTCTCAAAGTTTTCGCTTTGAATTCTCTTCGCAATACAATTGTCTGTAACTTTCCATGAAGTTTGGTGTTTTTTTTCGCTTCTCAAAAGTCAAGCCTCTCGCACTCTTGTTCGAATTTTATCGCACCCTCTGCTTTGTCAATTTGTTCCTCCACCACCATGTATTTTAATTTTCAATTTCATGCATGCATATTTGTTTGTGTTAGTGTTGACGACTTATACACTGTTGTTTTTCCTTAAGGTGATGATGGTGGTGGACGACCGCATAAGTTGTGAAACCAAGCATGCAGTGGGCATGTGGACTTGTGCCATGAAAGTTTCTGGATAAAAATGGCCAAGAAAGATGGTTTAGTGACACACAAGCGGTGATCAATGAGGTAGAGAATATTATGAGAATAGAAGAAGATGAGAACTTGGTGATTGATCATACTGCGTGTGGAACTTGTTTACAAGGTAGTGATCTAATTCAAGCACAATATTTGCTAATTTATGAGTTAAAACATCTCATCAAAGGAAACATGGAGCTTGTTTGTCATGATAGTTCTGGCCCTGTGGCTAACCGGAACGGGAATGCTGCTGGTGATGTTGTTGCGGTTTCAAATAACCAAGATGAACATTTTGAGCGTCATCCAAATGCTATCAAAGAATGCATGGGTGTTGGTCAGCTACAACTTGATGAAGAAACCCTATGTCAAAATAAAAAAAAATAGCAGTGAAGTTTCAAAACCAGTTGATAATTGTGAAGAAAGTTCATTGTCGAGGACTAATGGATTGGAAGTAAATAATGAAATGCAATAGAAAGAGATACAGCTGGACAAATCGGTTTGTGTCGATGCCTCAATATGTTATCCTCCTCATAAGATTGAAGATGGTGAGATAGAAGAGAGAGAAGTTTCTGGTCAGTTTGAGGTGGATGATGGATCAGTCGATATATTTTTTGATGTTGCTGTAGTGCCACAGGAGAAGAAAGTTGATGAGAAGCAAGCTTCTGAAGCTATTATTGATAAAAATAGGCTTCCTATTAAGGAGAAAAATGAAGCAAACAAAAAGGATTCTTGGTTTTCATCTTTAATGGCGGACACGGTTGAGAATGCCAAAGATAGAAGAGAAGTGGAAGCCCAACAACGTTTCTCAAGTGAAATGGTGTTAGGGAGCAAAACGAAGGGAGTGCAGCAAAAGATCAAAAAAGAGTCAGCAAAGTTAAGGAACAAAAGAAAGGTATTGTTGCCAATGATGGTGTTGGTTGCCCAGTAGTTTGTCCTAACAATCTGGAATTGTTCACATAAAATTCAGATCAAACTGCATCTGCAAACCAAGGAATTGCATCGAAAGAAAAGGTTTAATTATTCTCCTGAGTTTCTTTTGCTTTCTCCTACTATATTTGTTTATTCCATTAGGAGAGTGAATTTTAGTGAAGCATGGAGTCTTCGAGTGTTGGTTTTAAAAAATAAATTCCTCTTTTTTTTCTAGTCTCTGTATGTGGTAGGGATTATCATTTAAAGATTAGATGCACAGTTCTCTTCATATTCTTTGCTAGGGGTTGGATCCAGTTTTTTCCGCCTCTATATCTCTGACGATGTTAATATGACGCTGGAATAGTCATGTCTAGACTAACTGATTTAAAAATTTCTTGAATTTGAGGGTTAATATATTGATAGTGCACCAAAACCAGAAAGCTAATTTTGGCACTTTTCCGCTCTCTTTCCCTCCTCTTAGCCTCTCTTTGCACTCTCTCATGAATACATACCCCTAGTGCTTTCTTAATGAATATCTGTCCAGATTTAACCCATTATGTTTTTTGGTGTTCTCTCCAGGATGTTGGTCTATGCAGCAAGAAAAAGCGTGGTCCTCCTTCTAAGGAAAAGAAAGCAAAGAAGAAAGTTTTGATTTGTCCTTACTGTTTTCTTGTGTTTGGCCGGGTTCTTTTTTTATTGTATTTTTTTCTCTTTCAATTAACTTTGTATTCCTCCATCAGAAAATTTAATCTCTACCAAGTGTAACTATGTTGTCCCTAAAAATAAACAACTTTTATTCATCATTTGATGTTATTTTACAGGGAAAAGAACGGAAAAAGGGCATAAAAGAACAAACAACTTGGTGTTAAAAGGTTGAAATTACTTCCTGTGGTGATTTTGAAACCTAAGTCTCACTGTCGTCGTTTCCTCAAAGGGAGATGCTGGGAGGTATGTGTTCTCTCTACACTCAATTCTATAATCTAATATATCTTTATTCTGATTTCTGAACTGCTTAAGAGAATCAAAAACTTTGTCGTGCTGAGAAGTTTCTTTAGTCATTTACTAAAACAATCAACTAAGAAATTGGTCTTATTGATCTAATATTTTGTGATGAAATCTAAATTAGACAGCTTTGATGAAGGTGATTCACCTTGATCTCTTGTTATAGTTGGTCTTTGTTAGTTATAAATTTTTAGCATATTTGAGTCTAACAACTTAGCCTGTGGAGCTCATTCTTTTTCCTGCAGAAACGATTCCATTTTCTTTCGAATTCCTCTTTTTTGTAAAACAGTTTCCCTTGTATTTTTTTCAGCCCATTACTGAAACCATCTCTTGGATGTAAAAAGAAAGGGACTTCCTTTATTTTCATTTTCCACTTTCTTGTTTTTCTACTTCAACTTCTCTTTAATTTAATAGATTTTAAGACGAATTATTCAAATGGATATCACTATCTAAATGAGTCTCAAATTTTAGGTCGCACTTGGAGGTAGTGTAGTTTTTGTCAATAGTGTTGGTATATTGTTTTGGTGCTCTGTATTCTACTTTTATCTGGTTTTAGTTTTATATCCTGCTACTTGTCCTTAGCATATTTCTTTTTATTTGACATGGTTAAAAATGCAAATTTTCCCATGATGCAAAATTTGAGGTATAATTACTTAAATTAGCACATTATTTTGCACGGTCAGTTATCCAATCTCTCTTGTTTAGTGGTTTCAAAAACCATTTTAATATGAGCATTACATGTGAGAAACTCTTCCCATGGAAGTGGTTCTCCTCCACCCAACCAGAAAGTGGACTGAAGCTTAGCTAAAGATTTCTGCTTCTGACTGGCCTTGAACACATCTCATGTCAAAGCCAAAACTCATATACTGATATTTATCTCTTCATCTTGGATTTAAGAGATGAGCATATTGTTTTGACTGTCCAACCTGTATATATGTGTGCTTGGCTTGTAGGTTGAAGCTGGTAATTGAGGCTGAAGACCCCAAAAACCTAACAACACCTCAATTACATCTCATGCCAAAGCCATAACTCATATATTAATATTTATTTCTTCTTGGATTTAAGAAATGAATACACCACTACAAGAAAATGTGTCTATTTGTGTTGCAAAAATTCGTTGCCCAAATTGCAACGTGATTTTGTTTAGCAACGGATTTTTCGTTGCTAAGCAAATTCAAAAAAAAAACACATGGGTTGCAACAGTTATACCGTTGCAAATTTAATTTGCAACTGAAATTCAGTTGCAATTGGAAATCATTTGCAACGGATTATCGGTTGCAAATGAAAAGTAATTTGCAACGGATTTTTTTTTTGTAATATATATTTTGCAATGTAATTTCCATTGCAATTTAAAATCATTTGCAATGGATTATCCGTTGCAATTTAAGCAAATATTGTAAGGGAAAAATAATATAAATTAATAAATACATTTATTTTTTTATTTATATTTAAATTAAAAAATAAATTTAATTATTATTAAAAAAATAAATTTTATTATAATTAATAATAATAATTAATATCAAACACCCACCCACCCACCCAAACCCTACATTCCTTCACATTTTCCCAATTGTGTCACCCCCTCCCTCTCCAGCTCTCCAGCCTCGCTCGCCAGCCAACCTCCCTGTGGAAAAGCAGGAAGATATGTTAATGACTACTGCTAGCATGCTTAGTGAGGCACGAGCTACTTAGAGGGCACGTCCGTCCATGCACTCTTCTTCCTCTACAGCTGATATCGATGGCGGGGACACAATAATCAATCTTTATCAGTAAGTGTTGCGGTATTATTTCCTTTTGCTTGTTTAAAAGTTATCTTTTACACCTATTTTGTTGCAAAACAGTCCAGAGTAAACTGGCTAGTTCAGTGATCCTCAATGGTCGCACCTGGTCACGTGGGCGTGGCATCGTGACGACTTTCCCCGGGAGCGGGGGAATTAAATGTCAGGGGGATTATCTTTATATTTTTTGAAAAGGGAGTCGCCACCTAGTATTATGGTTACTAGGAAGCCTAAACTGGTCTTTCAGAGATTCTAGGGTAAGAGACTGGTTGCGTAAAGGGAAGGTTTTAGCACCCCTAGTATGCCCTACCTAACGTAAGCTGCTTGGTTTTTTTTTTGTTTGCTTATGATTTGTTATGATTTTGATCTTTCAAAGAATATGTTGGTGAAATGATGATGGTGTATTATCCCCGTCGAATATTTTGGATATTAACCCTTTTTAGGATTTATTTATCCAAACATCGAACAATGAATAATATCATATTATCCTTGCCGAATATTTTTGGATATTGACCCCTTATGATTTATTTATCCAAACACCGAATAGTGAATAATAGCATATTATCCTCGTCAAATATCTTGGATATTGACCCCTTTGGATTTATTTATCCAAACACCGAACGGTGAATAATAACATAAAAAAAGGTTTTATAATTTTTGGAATATTGGCCAATACCCTTTGGATTTTACAAACATGTTGTAAAATCCAAAAATGCAAGAAGTGATTATTCTTTGTGAAATTCATGCTAAAATACGTTTTTTTAATTCCAAGGTAATATATTTTTTGCAACAAAAAGCTTTTTTCAAAATATGCTAGTGTATTGGCCTTATGCAAGAAAACAACATGTCTTTGCATTTTTTAAAATAAAAATATTTTTTGTGCAAATTTTGTATTTTCATCTTATTTTTTTCTATTTTTATTTTTCTTGTTTTTCTTTAATTTTCTAATTGGGAGGGGGGCTAGCTCCACTACAATATTGGGATGGGCTTCTGGCCCACTTATATAGGCTCTAGGCCCACTTTAATTCGGACTGGGCTTTCAGCCTATTTATTTTCAGGCTAGGCTTCCAGCCAGTCACTTTGGTTTAGGCTTCTGCCCATTTGGGTTGGAAGCCCATGTTTTAAGGATCAGTGCCCGACCTCACTGACCCGCGGGAGAGTGAGTTAAAATCACTCCCCGCGCTGACAGAGGAGGGAGATGATGAACAATAGTAATATGCAAATTTTGGAGTGTGATGAAATGTGTACCTGTTGATACCGTTGTGTAGAGGACGTCAAGGTGGTTCTTCTGGTCGTGGTGGCGTCGGAAATGGTGGCCTTTGGTGGCTGGAGTGGACATCCGAAGGTGACGGTCTGTGTTTGCTGTCATCGAGGCTCCTGTTGTTGCTTTGCCGGGGGAGGTGGGTGTGCTGCTGGAGTGGAGATGGAGATGATGGTGTTGACTAGGTAGTGTTGGGGAGTCTGCACTAGTGCCCAAAGTTGATATAACGAGGATGAGAGAGAGGAAGGGTGGCTGCTGGTTTTCTTAGAGAGAGAAAAATGCCTAAAAGTAAAGGAGACGAACATAGGTGGTTGCCGAGGGATATTGAACCAATTTTGTTACGTAAATTTCTACTCTATCGTAGTATCTCCAACAGTTTTGTTCTCTATTTCGGGACTGTCTTTTCTTCTTTGTCTCTCCTTTCCCTTTCTTTTATTTTGTTTTCTCTTTTTTTTCTCTTCCTTTTTTCCATGTGAACAGTGCCATTTTATAGGGGAATGCAGCAAACCTACTTCATGCACATTGCATGAGGTTTGCAGAGGAATGAGACGCATGCCCTATGGCATTTACAGGGGCTGAGATGCATGTTGCGTGGTTGTACATTGTAGAGGGATGAGGGCTGCAAAGAGTCGTTGCAGCCCTGTTTTTCTTGCGCTATTCAAGTGTCGGAATAGTGCAGGAAACATGCAATTTTAATGTTTGGGGTAAAGTGCAATTTGGTCCTCAAACTTATAATTGTTTCAATTGCATTCCTAATTAATATTAAACCTTTTAATTTGTGCAATTGTACCCTCGTCAGCATTTCGATAGCATCCGTGCCCTTTTTATTTTGATCCCTAATTTCTGATTTGTACGATTTAATCCTTGATCGAACATTAAACTCTTAATTTATTCATACTGGTCCCCGATTTTGCGTAAATGGCTTGAATAAATTCAAATTTGCCTCTTCATTATCAACAAAACCGTGAGGCGTGGACGCCGGGTTTAGGCTGAGCCATAGCGGACAATATTCTGCAAGGGGGAGTGGGCTGGGCCTTACATCGGCAATATGGCAGGAAGCGCACTTCTAAAAAAGCCCTCATGAAAATTGATTTTAGAAAGGCTTTTGACTCAGTCCAGTTGCCCTTTATTCGTGAACTTCTTCGGTTACTTGGTTTCCCGATATAGTTTACTCACTTGGTTATGCAGTGTGTTGAGTCTACTTTCTCAGTAGTGGTAAATGGTAATCTCTATGGCTTCTTTCCGGGGAGGAGTGGTATTCGCCAAGGTGATCCCCTATCTCTGTATCTTTTTATCACTTGCATGGAGTATTTTTCATGTATGCTTAAAGGAGTTTCAAGGCAGCAATCTTTTCGTTTTCATCCTCGCTGCAAGCCTCATGATATTTCCCATCTTGCATTTGCTAATGACATTCTGCTTCTAGCTAGAGGAGATAAAGCTTCTAGCACTGCTCTTCTTCATCATCTAGAGGTTTTCGGGCAGGTTTCTGGGATGGAGATTAATCCTTCAAAATCATCCATTTATTTTGGTGGGGTTGGTACTGCTTTGAAACAAGATATCCTTCTTGCCACAAATTTCTCTGAAGGATCTTTTCCCTTCAAATATTTGGGAGTTCCTCTCAGTCCTCATCGGTTGTTAGTTTCTCAATACTTTCCTCTTATTTACAAACTAAAAGCCACGGTTCAGAGCTGGGTGGGCAAACATCTTTCCTTCACGGGAAGATTGGAACTTTTGAGATCGGTTCTATATGGTATGATTCAGTTCTGGCTAAGTATCTTCCCTCTTTCGGATGCTGTTATCAGGGACATTATTCGAGTTTGCGGGAACTTTCTTTGGTCTGGTACTGTGGAAAAATCCCGCTTTGCGTTGGTTGCTTGGAAGACTGTTTGCTTACCTAAGCAGGAAGGTGGGTTAGGGATTTTTGATATTAAAGCTAGGAATCCCAGTTTCTTGGTTAAGCATATCTGGAATATTCATTTACAAGCAGATTCTCTTTGGGTTTAGTGGATAAATCATTATTATCTGCCAGGCCACTCCATTTAGGATGCCCAAGTTTCGAAAGTTGATTCCCCACTCTGGAAGTATTAGTCTCCTTAAAAAATCAGATCGTGGAGGATCTTGGTAATAGTGCATCTGTTATTGATATGATATCTTCTTGGCATGCGGGGGAAGGATGCCTTTGAGCTAAGGCTTATGACTATTTTAGGCTCAAAGCCAGAATTGTTCATTGGGATAGGGTGGTGTGGGAGTAGTGGTCTTTGCCAAAGCATTACTTTGTGTTGTGGCTTGCGGTGTTGGGAAAGCTCAGAACTAAAGGCCGTCTTTACTTCATTCCAGCAGATTCAAGTTGTGTTCTCTGTAATCAGGATCAGGAATCTCATCGGCATTTGTTCTTTAAATGTTCTTGGACCACTTCTTTGTGGACCAATACGATTCACTAGC
This sequence comes from Salix exigua, assembly GCA_032356905.1. Classification (NCBI taxonomy): domain Eukaryota; kingdom Viridiplantae; phylum Streptophyta; class Magnoliopsida; order Malpighiales; family Salicaceae; genus Salix; species Salix exigua. Next base: position 10,032,199 of record CM063593.1, on the reverse strand, counting down.
TTCACATTCAACACCGGATAAGCTCCTTTTCTAGTATTCTACGAGTTCTTCGTCCTAAGCAGAAGCTTTTGATTTCCAGGATGTGGAGAGCCTCTCTTGCCATTTTGGTATATCTTATTTGGGAAGAGAGAAATAAACGGCTATTTGAAAACTCTTTCTCTTCGATAGAAAAGGTCTTCAGGAGATTTCAGGTGTTGTTCTTCACAGTGTTTCATTTTCATGAAAAAGACCATCTCTCCATTGATGTGGGCTGATTATGTTCCTTTCGTGAGGGAGCTATGGTTGTTTACTTCTTGGTTTGGTCTTGGTTAAAGAAGTTCAATTTGTTAGATTTTTTGGTTTCATGGGGGTTGCCTATTTAGGCTTGGTTAAGAGTTTTTATTGATGTTGTTGCTTTCTTTTGCTTCTGTGTTGTATCCTAGCCCCTAACCTATGTAGTTAGTTTGTGGACAAAATCTTTGTTTTTCTGTTATTTTGGTTTTCTTGCGCTTCGGGAGCATGTTCTCTTGTAGGCCCTTCTGTATATTCTTCTTCTCTGTTCCTGCTGTTTTTATAGCTTGTTTTTAATCTATGATCTATAAAATCTTACCTTTGATCAAAAAAAAAGTTTAGTAGTAGTGGTCATTTTGTTCATAAGATCTGCAAGTCAAAATGCTATTTAGGCTCTTTTTTATATATAAAAAAGGCTATTATGGAAAATGCATCCTAAGGATAGGCTCTAGTTCCTTTATGCGAGACAAAGGGTAGGTTTACTACTTGGTCTCTAAAAGGGTCTCTTGCTGTCCCAATGATTACCTTCATAAAGGTAATATGGGGGTTTAGCAGGTAGCGGGATGGTACATATACCAATCACTACCAGTCTAAACACTCAGCAAAGAATCGAGGTTTCCACAAACTTCAACGTTGACTCAAGTCATAGATAAGTTGCTAGTCCCCCACCTAACTTAAAATTTGATGTGTGCTCTCAAAATAATAAAAATGATGCATGACAAAGCATATTATGATGATAGGGATGTAAAGATGCATGTTAAAGCTTTTGAAAAATATAAACCATCTATAGCAATATAAGAACAATAACATATTATAAACAAACAAAATTATCAAGCCTAATCCAAAGTCCCCAGTGGAGTCGCCATCCTGTCACACCCGGTCGCGTGGGGGTCGCATCATGACGACTTTCCCCAGGAGCGGGGGGAATTAAATGTCGGGGGGATTATCTTTATCTTTTTTGAAAAGGGAGTCGTCACCTAGTATTATGGTTACTAGGAAACCTAAACTGGTCTTTCAGAGATTCTAGGGTAAGAGACTGGTTGCATAAAGGGAAGGTTTTAACACCCCTAGTACGCCTTACCTAAGGTAAGTTGCTTGGTATTTTTTTGTTTGCTTATGATTTTGATCCTTCAAAGAATATGTTGGTGAAATGACGATGGTGTATTATCCACGCCGAATATTTTGGATATTAACTTTTTTTAGGATTTATTTATCCAAACATCGAACAGTAAATAATAACATATTATCCCCGCCGAATATTTTGGATATTGACCCCTTAGGATTTATTTATTCAAACATGGAACAGTGAATAATAGCATATTATCCCCGCCAAATATCTTAGATATTGACCCCTTAGGATTTATTTATGCAAACACCGAACATTGAATAATAGCATATTATCCTCGTCAAATATCTTGGATATTGACCCCTTAGGATTTATTTATCCAAACACCGAACAATGAATAATAGCATACACAAAAAAAAGGTTTTTATAATTTTTGGAATATTGACCAATACCCTTTGGATTTTACAAACATGTTGTATAATCCAAAAATGTAAGAAGTGATTTTTCTTTGTGAAATTCATGCTAAAATACATTTTTTTTCTTAAAATTCGAAGGTAATATATTTTTTTTGAAACAAAAAGCTTTTTTCAAAATATACTAGTGTATTGGCCTTATGCAAGAAAACAACATGTCTTTGCATTTTTTAAATAAAAATATTTTTTGTTCAAATTTTGTATTTTCTTCTTTTTTTATTTTTATTTTTCTTGTTTTTCTTTAATTTTCTAATTGGGAGGGGGGCTGGCTGGCTCCATTATAATAATGGGCCAGGCTTCCGGCCCACTTACTTATACAGACTCTAGGCCCACTTTAATTTGGACTTGGCTTTTAGCCTATTTATTTTCAGGATGGGCTTCCAGCTCAGTCACTTTGGTTTGGGCTTCCTGCTCATTTGGGCTGGAAGCCCATCTTTTAAGGATCAGGTCGGGCACAAGGCCCGACCTCACTGACCCGCGGGAGAGTGAGTTAAAATCACTCCCCGCACTGACAGAGGAGGGAGATGATGAACAGTAGTAATATGCAAATTTTAGAGTGTGATGAAATGCGTACCTGTTGATACCGTTGTGTAGAGGACGTCAAGGTGGTTCTTCTAGTCATGGTGGCGTCGAAAATGGTGGCCGGAGTGGACGTCAGAAGGTGGCGGTCTTTGTTTGTTGTCATCGGGGCTCCTGTTGTTGCTTTGTCAGGGGAGGTGGGTGTGTTGCTAGAGTGGAGGTGGAGATGATGGTGTTGACTAGGTAGTGCTGGGGAGTCTGCACTGGTGCCCAAAGTTGATATAACGAGGATGAGAGAGAGGAAGGGTGGCTGGTGGTTTTCTTAGAGAGAGAAAGAGGCTTGAAGCTAAAGGAGATGAACAGAGTTGGTTGCCCAGGGATATTGAGCCAATTTTGTTACGTAAATTTCTACTCTATCGTAGTATTTCCAACAATTTTCTTCTCTATTTCGGGACTACCTTTTCTTCTCTGTCTTGTCTCTCCCGTTCCTTTGTTTTATTTTCTCTCTTTTTTTCTCTTCCCTTTTTCTATGTGAACGGTGCCATTTCATAGGGGAATGCGACAAACCTTCATGCACATTGCATGAGGTTTGCAGAGGAATGAGACGCATGCCCTGTTGCATTTATAGGGGTTGAGATGCATGTTGCGTGGTTGTACATTGCAGAGGGATGAGGGCTGCAAAGAGTCGTTGCAACCCTGTTTTTCTTGCGCTATTCAGGTGTCGGAATAGTGCAGGAAACATGCAATTTTAATGTTTGGGGTAAAGTGCAATTTGGTCCTCAAACTTATAATTGTTTCAATTGCATTCCTAATTAATATTAAACCTTTTAATTTGTGCAATTGTACCCTCGTCAGCATTTCGATAGCATCAGTGCCCTTTTTATTTTGATCCCTGATTTCTGATTTGCACGATTTAATCCTCGATCAAACATTAAACTCTTAATTTATTCATACTGGTCCCCGATTTCGCATAATTGGCTTGAATAAATTCAAATTTGCCTTTGAAAATTTTGTTCTCATCAATTGAATCCGAATTAAATTTAAAAACTTGATTTCTTATCGACTAAACCCTTAATAAAATTAATTTGGCCAATTCAAGTCATTGCGATTAATTAAATTTTTCAATTAGACTTTAAATTACTTCTCAAACATAATTACACTTTTAAATTGGACAACGATTAAATCGAACTAGCGCATAAAAATATAATCATATCTTTCGACTTAATTTTAACGTAGATTTATCCGATAAGAAATTACTTTAGCCCTAAATCTATATTTTCCTTCATTTCTCAGCACAAAAGAGGTATGATCGAGCTCTCGAAAAACATCCAAAATTTTACCTTGATTTTTCTACCGATATTAGTCTCTTTTATTTTTTTTTATTTTTGGATAGTTTTTGGGAATAACCCAAAATTAGATTAGCTCACTCACTACCAAAACTAATTAGTAAAGTATGCCTGAATGATTTAATTCGTTTAGTCTATGAAAACCTTTAGTCCAGACATGTCCTTTTATTCATATGGTAACTTAGAGGCAGGGACCATAATTAACTTTTCTCTCTCTTTTCTCTATGGAGTTCTTTTAAGATTTACTGGTAATTTCATTTGGATGTAAAGCTAAATGTTTGGAGATTCATTATTTTTTTGTTCCTTTTCTCTTTCATTTTTAGAAGATGATTCTGTATTGGGGACCTAACTTGCGGAATTTGTTTGCTTCACTCAGAAGTTAGACAAAGGCAGGTCTGTTTTATTTTAGATTCTCTATGGTTCATGTTAGACAATGGGGGTGACTTTTTCGTCCTTCATGACTGTCTTTCGTCATCTTTCTGATTCCAAGTTGAAGGGGGAAATGTAAGTGCAAAAATGGCAGCAACACATGAAAACCATGGATGGTCGTGGATATTGATCGCTTTTTACCAGCACTACCGTCATTATGCGCCCTGGTTGCGATCTGTGGACCTGATTTGTTTGCAGATCAATTGGAAATTTCTTTATCTTGTCTAATGATTTGAAGTGTGCAGGATCTTGCTTTGTAATTGAGATGCGTGGTAATCACTCATGTGTAGAGAACTCCATGAAAAATTATTGTCCTATCTGTTACGAGGTTTGTGTCGACTCACATAAATGTACAAGAATGAGAACGAATATTTATGTTCTGACAGTGTTGTCATGTGCCAAGATAAGATAAGATTGATGCTGCCATGCAATTCATTGACTTGATTCTGTCTCTAACCATTGACTTTATGATACCTTATGCCCACAATTGTTTCCAATAATCCTAGCTTCCCTTTCATCCCATCCAGACCCTCTCTTTGCCTGGATTGGCGTGATGCTTCTATTTCTATTGGGTGTAGTTTGGATTGGAATCACAAAGCTTGGCTGGTTGCCTTGTACATATATTGTTATTTGGGAGCAATTTTTTTCCCAGCATGTGACTATGTCTGCGGTGTAGAAGTCTCTCTCTTTTTTAATTTAGATCTTGCTTGATTATTGAATGGTTGCTTTAAGCCTTTGGCTTTGATGATAATTATAGTTACTATAGGTTATAACTTTCTCTGCTTAATTTCTATGTAGTATTCTGCAATAATTGGGTATGTTTCTTTTGATAGATTGAGGCTGTTCAAATGCCCGAGCAATACTAGGATGAGGTAGTCTCTTTATCCCTTTTTTTCCATTTTCAATTCAAGTATTGCAAATCTACAATGACCACCCTTCAATTATTCAAAGTATCCAGAACTCGATACCAAATGTCACCAATTCAAACTTCAAAGTAGTCTGTCCTTTGATGTCTAAAAGATAAGACAAGATTGAATAATAGAAGGGTGGTTTGGGGCCACCCTCAATTTCAATTTGAAGAGCTGGTTGTCTGTTTTCAACTCTTCGTACATGCTTTTCTATGAACAATTGTTCATAAGGCCTTCTGAAAAGTAGCATTCTTCATAGTGGAGGATGAGTTACGCACTTGACTGGTGTGATCCCTAAAGCTGCTTCTTGAAGCTTCATTTGGTCTATCATATTGGTGCTTTGAAACTCATATGACTTGGACAAGGTTTTGAAACTTCATAGTATAAACTTTGTCAATAATGGGTCTTTTAATCAATGCATTTTAGGGAGCTTCCTCATACATTTCTGAGAATACTACTTCTGTGGTGCTTTAGTAAATACACATTTGCATGTGATGCTTTAGTAAATAAAAATAGGTAAACTTTTTTAGTGGATTGGAAAGAAATAAGACATGCAAATTTAAGATTTGAATTTTTCTGAAGATCTTCCTAGCAGAGGACATGAATATCTCATTTTGCTTGTTTGTTATAATTTTCATTTCTGCTGTTTAGTTGGCGGATGTGTGGTCTTGTGGGGTGACTCTTTAGTGTTATGTTGGTGGGAGCATATCCATTCGAGGACCCAAAGAATTTCAGGAAAACAATCAATGTATTATAATCTCGTATGTCTCTCTTTTATTCAAATTATTCTTTTGTATTTTTCTGTTTATGAATATTCATGTTGTTTATCTACAGAGAATTATGGCAGTTCAATACAAGATCCCCAACTATGTCCACATAACTCCGGATTAATTGCAGTCATCTCCTCTCTCACATATTTGTTGCAAATCCGATCGAAAAAAGGGGAAGCCCCCATTGAATGATGCAGATGGAAAGTAAAAGAGGATCTTGAATCGTGAAGCGTAATATAACTTTTCCCCTTTTCCTTGGGTATTTTGTGTATATTTGATGGTTCATATTGATTCTTGTAATTGATTTTTAGAAATTGATTTTCAGAATAGAGAAGAAGATAGCAATAACTAATTGAAGGATTGAGAAAATGGAACTGGCCATGAAGACCAAAGAGGATTGAAAACAGTGGTGATTTTTTTTAAACACTTCAAAATATGTATTTTTTTTTTATTCCGTGGTGATTTACTTCTACATGTAACCAATCTTTGTTGCATTATAAATTTTTATTTATGAAATTTTTATTTCAACTATATTTATTTAGTTCTCAATATTAATAATATATCAATAATTTTTATGAAAATACTTATTCATAATTAATTAAAAAATTAGATTTCAAAAATTAATTAGCAGTTGCAATGGAAAATCCGTTGCAACTGCTATTGCAATTACTTAATTTCAGGCTAAAGTTGGCATTTGGGACTGAAAGCCCTAGAAACCAGCATCACCTCAGTCAAGAGAAGTTTGGGTGTGGGATGCTTGTGCAGCCTACACTGGTGTCACACACAATCATCAAATTTTTCCACGATTAAGAACAAGGCACATTTTATCTTGATTGCCATAGAAAGAAGGAAAAAAGAGGGAAAAAGTAGGAGCATCTCTAGTGGGGAGTATCATTTTGGAGAGGCAAATCTCTAAAATAACATTTTGAATAGTGTATTTATGGTTTTTTTTATTGATGTGTGCTCCAGTGGTAAAAGTCATTTTGGAGAGTCATTTATTTTTATATTATTTTAAATATAGTGTAATTATTTTATATGTAGTTTAATTATGCAATTAATAAGAGTAAGTTATATAATTAAATAATTGCTTTTAAAAAACCCTCCAACAATATAATTATTAATTTTATATATAATTTTTTACTCTCTTGTTAAAGTATTTTTAAGTAAAAATAAAAACAAATATTTTTGATATAATTACATTATTTTCTAATATATATATATATATATAAAGAAGATGGCCTCGTGGTGGGGCCATAATGTTACATTTCTCCATATACATGTCCCGCTCGAGCATGAATAAAAACACGAAAATAATAAAAAAATTAATATTTTAATTTTACCTTTCCATATGTTTCTCGGCTGGAGATGCTCTAATTGAGGTTCATTCTGGAAAAGCATGCTTCAAAGATGGTCCTCTCACAAATTATCTGGACAGCAATTCGCTTTCTCCTATCTAGCCACCTGTTGCCAAATCATAGACTTATTTTAATTAGCTCTTTTTTTTTTTATTAATTGATGGTAAGGTGATTATTGCAGTTGCCAATTTCTATTAGCTAAGCATGTGCTGTCTTGCATTCTGGTTTTACAGCCATGCCATCATTTTGCACGTCACAAATGCATGAAAGGTGACAATTGTCCATATGATCATCACCTCTCCAAGCATCCTTACACAAACTACGCGTCGAAAGGTTACTGTATCAGGGGTGAGAGCTGTATGTCTTCACACAAGGTACCTTCTTGCCCTTGCTAAATATTATTCCTTTTCAGCCACTTTTATGTTGTCTCACACACATAACCTCAGTTGTTACTCGTTGTGTTTAACTTCTAATGACTATCGTTGATTCAGGTTCCACTTCAGGAAGATCTTTCATCTGCATCAAACGTTTCAAACACTTGCACTCCTAAGTTGAAGCCTCCATCTTTGCCGAGCACATCAAACTCTAAAAGGCAACCCGATATTAGTGGAGCCTCCAACCAGACTACCAAAGCCTTACCTGATTGCACAGGAGTTATTTCTGATGATAGACATGCTGCACTAAATGTGGCAAAGACTGCACAAAATCTGCCTGCACTGGTGCCCAAAGGATTTAGCTTTCTTTCTGGTGGGAAGAAGTCAATGGTTGAATCTAGTCCTAAGCCAAGCAGCCCATCTCTGAAGAGTAATGTGTTTGTCAAAGTTGGAAACCAGATAGATCAATGTGCATCCGTCACAGTTCAAAATTGCAATGAGATTCCCAGGAAAACTCCTTCAGTTGTTGCACCAAAGGGGATAAATTTCCTTTCATTTGGCAAAGCTCCATTAAATAAATGTTCGAGTACTGTGAAATTAAAGATCTTGGCCATTAATCGGGGAAATGGTGTCCACTTATTTTCATCCAAAAGTTTCACTGTGCAAGAAGAAGCTAGCTCATCTTCAAATAAGGATAATAGTGTCCTAGCAAGCAAAGGGTCACAACAAAGTGTGTCAAATGTGGCGCATGGGTTGAATAAGAAGCTGCAGAAAACTGAATCCACAGCATTTCAAGATGTTTCAACAGATAGTTTGAGGAGAAATCTACAGGCTGTTCATGCATCTGTTCAAGAAAGTAAAATTGCATCCAATAAACATATAGAGTCGAGTGCACCCCAGGAGAGGTTGCCAGCTTCACCACTTGGATCAGGTCAATCTTCTGATCAGTTGGCACTTGGATGTTTGGAAAACAAACCATTATCTACTCAGAAGGCACTAATGTCAACACTAGCATTTGCTACAAAGATTGAATCTCTAATGAAGATGAATCAGTCCACCAGTGGTGCTCTTGCTGTTAGTAACATGGTCAGCAAGCAAAATAGGGATAGTACTACACCTAGAGGTTTACAGATTGACTCGGAAAAGGCATCAAAACTTTTGGATTTTTTATCTGGTATTGGTGGTGAAACAAAGAAATAACATGTTGCCAACTAGATATCACTGGGAACTGGAGCTAATTCAAACGCATTTGGTTGTCGAACACGAAGCGAAGGCCATAATACTCTGATTATTTGTTGGCAGGTTTGATTGTGTTATTCTTCATCCAAAAATTTTCAGCACGACTTAGCAGGTGCAAACCGCTTAGCGGTGGAAAGTTTGTGGCGCAGGTGAATATTGATGGCTGCGTTTTGAAAGTCTTTAAGGCAAACGATTTCAGTTTGTTCCTTACTTTTTGCTACGTATTTCTTGGAAGCACACATTCCAATGAGTGGGCAGGCAATAAGCTTGATTGATTCTCCTGCTGGCATTACTCACTCTGTTTTGCTGCCCTGGCTTTTGTATGGAGGAGGACAGGAGCTTGTGAGATCGTGAGCCAATTAATGTCATTGAAAAGTAAAGAAAATGTAAACGGCTAATATTTGTTTCGTTTTCTGTTTCAATGTTGAAGGTGGGTAGTCTTCGAGTCCTTATTAGGAATTTAAACTATGAAATAGTTTATAATATAAAGAATATTATACTTGCGGTAGTAAATCTCTGTGGCCGTGTATGATCTTCAAGACAACAAAAGCTGAGCATCGGCTGAAGTTATGACGGTGTGCTGCATGCATGCATGCTGGTGCTGTCTCCAGTTCGGGAACCAAAAATCACTACAGGTAGGTGTAGAAGTAGTAGTCGTTGTCATTTAAATTACACCACACTGCATCCAGATCCACTTTTATTTATGCGCTTCTGTGGTGATGATGGTGACAGCTTTTTGTTTAAGCAAGACAGTGCAGGATTAAACACTAACAGTGAAATCTCTTTGCTCGACTCCTCTGAGATGGCTGTCATTGTTTCCTGTGCCTCCGCGCCCCCCCTGCAGAACTCCATTTATTTCTGGTAATGCTCTGTGCTCAAAACCAAAAACAAAGACTCGTAGATTTCTCATTGAATTGTATAAGGGAAGCCATTCTTTCAATTTTCTTCTTTCTCATTTCTCTATAGGGAAAAACCTAGGATCTTTTATTTCAAGCAGATCATATAACTTCGTAATGACAAAAGCGACAACTCCAAGGGTTTAACCCTTAACAATAGAAGTAATGGTGTGATCATTAAGAATGAAAGTTTTATAATTAGAATAAAAATTCTTTGATTACATCTAGTCAATTTACCCGATTGTCTTTTCTTGAATATATCTTGTATGAACATGAATATAGGGTAAGAAAGAGATCACTCCCCAAAACCTCTCTTTTCCCAATACATTTTTCTAGAAGAAATTGTTTTTGTAAATCATCTATATATTAGAAAAGTGAAATGGTATATTTTTCCAGATAATATTGTAAATTTCAGGACATCTATTGCTTTTCTTTTTTCTTATATCTTGTGAATCCTAAAGGGTGTGACTAAAGACTTTTACTTTATAACATTGCTTCAACGAGAAAATACATTAGCAGTTTTTTCATAAAATCAAAGAAAATGTTTTTTCTATTTGCAGTGCATAAATGATTGAAATTACATTTTTTTCAGTCTTTGCAAGAGGTTTCAAAATAAGATATGCAGAAATGATAAGTGCGAGATGGAGAGGATGAATATATGTTCTATCTTATAAATTTCTCTTGTAATTAATAAAAGATATCAAGTAAAGACAAAAGGAGATAAAATGGCATGCAAAAAAAAGATAAAACGAAGTAATTTTTACATCATTTAAAATTTTGATCAATTCTAGAAATTTTGCTAAAAGTTTTGGTCAGAATGTTCTTGTTTTGTTTTACTTGTTTCATTTCGGCTAAATAATATTTTTTTTAAATAATAAATAATTTTACAATATTAATCATATCTCTTGATCCGAATGTTAGATTGAAATAAAATTTTACGAATAGTCTCTTGATATATTTAAATATATTATGTTAAAATTTTAGAGCAATAAGAGAATATAATGATCTTGCGAGATTGATGATGAAATTTTCGTAATATTATACTTGTTCATAATTTTGTTTAGAGAAATCATTTTATTATATCTTTTTTAGATTAAATTGCACAATCTAAACAATTTTATTTTTGAATTTTAACTATTTTTTGAATTAATATATTCAATTATACACACACACACACAAAAATAATACAATTCCGAAATGCAGTGTCAAAATACTTCAAAACCAAAACATTCCATTTCAATTAAAAAAATAAACACCAACTGAAATTCTAACAGAATGGACAGTATTGAGAAATTCATCTAATTTTACGCTTAGGCAGGGATACTAACCTAGTTTTCAAATGTTATTTATTTTATTTCTCATCAAATTAAAATAAAACTATTTTATTTGCTGAACATATATTTTTTTCACATAAAAAACCTGCCCACGTTATTCATTGCGAAGGTAACAGCTGGTGCACATCTAATTCACAAATAACACCTTTTATTTTATTTTATTAAAAGGCTCCATATAAGACAAACCACATATAAATTTGTTACAAATAATAAATCCTGAGCTTCCGCGTCCTTTCTCTGTTTAAAGCCCAACCCTCGGTGGCTTTTCGTTGCTTTATAGTACCGCCACTTGTACGGTCGCAGAAAATTATCCCTCCTCATCCTCCGGTCACCAAAACGGCATCTCTGTTTTGTCGTTTAGTGCACCGCAGAAACAGGGCGGGCAGTCAACACATGTCGACTGGCACATATCTTAGATTTTGATTCGACACGTGGAGCTCATGCGATAGGTATCCTTTTAGCCGAGTAATCGTGGCCTTCGGAATATCGCACGAGGCAATCCGACGGCTGAGAAATGTAACTCCACGTACTGTTTTTCATTTTGGAGACTTTCATTTTTGGGTGACTGTCGGTAGCATGAAAAACGAAGAGTTTTTCAATTTATATATTAATTGAAATTGAAATTGAAATTTTTCTAGATTATTATAAAATCATATTCTCAATATCAGACTTATTATAAATCCAAACTAAAATAAAATTAAGGGACCAAAAAAAATATTATTCTTAATTAACCGGACATGATTTTATAATTTTTTAACTGAAAATTTCAGGTTATACCCATTGGGCCGACTGCATTGTCAAATAAGGTGGCTGAAATAGTTTATAGGGTGTTTATACTGTATTTTAAAAATATTTAAAAAAAATTATTTTTTATTTTTTAGATTATTTTCAAATATTGATATTAAAAATAATTTTTAAAAAATAAAAAAATATATTATTTTAAATAAAAAATACATTTAAAAACAATTTCAAATAATGATATAAATAGTAACTTAATTTCATCGCTGAAAAAATCTCTGCCTCCGCCTAAGGGTCCCATTCAAAAATTATTTCTTGTTTTCAATAACAATAAAGAATATTAATTTAAAGTTTTTCTTTAAGAAAACGCCGTACAGCTGCACTCCCAAAAAGATTTTCAATTATGTCGTTAAATTTTTCTTTTAAATTTATTTGTGAAAAGAAAACAGATATTTTACTTGAAAAACAATTAAAAATAAAAAAAACAAATAGAGAGGGGCTTGGATGGTGTGAGACTGTGGACGTAGCATATCTACAAATGGAAAGGGCAAAAAAAGCAAAGGTGGCACGTGTCCTTTACTTCTATCTTTAAATGGACTCGGTGCCACCTCACTATCACACACACACATACTCCAAGCTCTGCCGAGTCTTTGAAATGGTGGTTCCAGACGGTGGGGATTTTCTCGGCTACGCTCTTGCCGGTGTTTCTTCAGCATCGTTTTCTACAACAACTATGTTACCAAAACTCATATTGGATGATGATCATTCATTGACAAATGCAATAAGACCTGAGAAAGATCATATAGTGGGTCAAGAGAATAGTATGTCCCCCTCACACGACACCGCTTGTCGCGGTGGAGGTGGCGGGGCTTCATCTTCATCATCAATGAACACAAGAGAAATGCATAAAGAAGCAGCCGTACTGGAGGTGGAGGAGGAGAAAAAAATCAAAGCAACAGCAGTCACGGTCAAAGAAGAATACAATGATGATGGTGTGGATGGTCTCGATGAGCTGAAGAAAGGAGAGGACGGCGGGACTTCCTCTTCATCTTTAATGAATACAAGAGAAATGCAGAAAGCAGCAGAAGTGCTAGAGGTGGAGGAGGAGAAAAAAATCGAAGCAACAGCAGTCACGGTCAAAGAAGAAGTCGATGATGATGGTGTAGATAGTCTCAATGAGCTCAAGGGAGGAGAAGGCGGCGGTAATAATAAAAATGACAATGGAATATCGTCGTCCTCGTGTTCCTCTTTGGATTTACCTAAGCCCATGGAGGGCTTGCAGGAGGCAGGTCCACCTCCGTTTCTGAAGAAGACATTTGAGATGGTGGAGGATCCGGAAACAGATGAAACAGTGTCGTGGAGCGAGAATCGCGATAGTTTTATTGTTTGGGAGTCTCATGATTTCTCTAAAAATCTGCTTCCTAAGTATTTCAAGCACAGTAATTTCTCCAGCTTCATTCGCCAACTAAATACCTATGTGAGTTGATTCATTTTAGTTTTCTTTTTCTTCAGTACACTAATTGGTTTATCTGCGTGTTACTGTGGTTCTTTTCATGTATGTGTTTGATTGATTGCACTATATATATATATATATATATATTATCTTCTTACTTTCCTTGATTTGAAACAATTCTATATACAATAGAGATCTGAAAATGTTTTTCTTGTTAAATCTTTTTGTGCCCCACTACAGCAATGGACCTCATGAGGCCGTTTTATATATATATATTTGGTTGTGAATTTAATTTGTTTCTCATTATGTATGTGTGTGTAAAAATGTTGGCAGGGCTTTAAAAAGATTGATCCGGATAGATGGGAGTTTGCAAATGAAGGGTTTCACGGTGGCAAGAAGCATTTACTGAAGAGCATCAAGAGAAGAAGTAGGTATAACAAACAGCAGAGCGGACCAGTTACTGGCGTTAATGACTCAACAAAACCTGGTTTGGAAGCTGAACTTGAAATTTTGAAGGATGATCAGGACGATTTAAGGTTGGAAATCTTGAAAATTAGACAGCAGCAGCAGGAGTCGCAAACTCAACTGAGTGCTGTTGAAGAACGCATTCAAGCTGCAGAGTGCAAGCAAATGCAGATGTTTATTTTCTGTACCAAAGCTTCCAGTAGTCCTGGCTTTATTCAACAACTAATCCAGAAGAGAAAGCAACAAGGGAAGCTAGACGGGATTGAATTTTGCAAGAAAAGACGACTGCTTCAAACCAATCTCCCTGAAAGCTTTCATGATGCCGTGGATACCAACCAAGGCGTCAATTGTAGAAACCATGCTCGGGAACAACAGGCCACAATGCGGACCGAACTTTCTGAGATTTTAACTGAGGATGTGGAGACCTGCCAAATTTCGAAAGTATTTCCAGCTCCATTGAGTGATGAGTTTTGCTGCCCGATACTTCAAGATCATAATGCAAATATAATGTGTGAAACAAATACTCAAGCTGCTTATAATCTGATGTCAGAGAGGTTACTGGATGATGGTTCGGTGATTGAGGATTTGGTTGATGAGGAAGTAGATGTCAATGACTCAAAACTCTACCTTGAATTAGAGGATTTGATTGGGATGCCACGAACATGGGGTGGATTGCAACTGAGTTAGTAGGGCATCCAGCTGGTTGTGTTGGATCAATTCCCTGATTGCAATGGTAAATACATCTAATCTTCTGTTAATGCACTTAAATGCAATATGTTAGGCAATCTATGTTTAAATCATGTCTTTATGCACCTACATAGATTGTTCACATGCCTCTAGACTTCTTAAGGATGCTGCTGCCGCTTCATCTACGAGGGGTGAGGGAGTTAAAGAAGTGACCATTTCATTTGAAGATTACAGCAACTTATCAACCCAATATTTGAGAGTGTTCACAAATGTTCTCGTCTTTCTTACAAGAGTCTAAGCCTGCAGAATGTAAATATTTCTTCCCCATTACATTACATAGGACTATAGAAGGCGTACCCTAACAATGCCCTGCATCGAAGTTCCCATATAAGGAATGCTATTTTAGTATAATAATCAGCTTTCTGTTCGCTGGTTACAGACTTGTTATGGTCTTAATCTACTTTCAACAACATTATGTGGCTGAAGTTTTACTTGTATTTATGAGAGTACAGCTCATGGTTAATTTTCTCGAGGATGACGACAATGTACAGTCATTATCCAGATTGGCTATGCTATTCCAATCATTCAGATACACTCGCAATTTGTTGCCAGGAGGGGATTTCCATACCATCGTAAGTTGACATTCCTTTGCCTGATCCTGCTTGCTGGCTTTCGACAATCCACATCATTCACTTCTGTCCCAAAATTATACAGTTGACCAATCCATTTAAGTTAGCAAATTAAATGGTTTTGTTTCCTGAATTTCTGTCAATACCCTATTACAGGACAGGACAACATCGAAAAGTTCTCTAAAATCTAACAAGGTGGATAATCCTGCGGCCTTATCCTACTTGCTAAAATATTGATGCAGTTACAATTCAGAAGATGCATAATTTATGCTATTATTATAAAGGTAAAAACAAGAGAAACATTAAAACCATATCATACAGGAAACGGGATTAGGCCTACTGACCACCACCCTTGTCAATAAGCTTGCTTCTTCCCATTAGATCTCGCTGTGCCAATTGACTGAGTAGATGATGAAGATGATATGACAGACCTGTCGAAATCTTGTTTATCTTCATTGAATGCCTTGCTTAGAACTTCCTGGAGCTCATGGTATCTTTGTCTCTTCAGAAGCCGTTCCTCTGGAGTATCTTTCCCTAAACAAGCTATCTGCGATAGGTCATCAGCATCCATGATCTTGTTGAGCACTTCTGAGCACCGCGGGAAAAACCGTTTCCCGAGTTCCACTGTCATCAGAAAATTGATCAACTATGAGATGACAATCTAGAACTGAACGGAAAGATAAACTTGAAACAATGCTTTTCAATCTCTTCAAATTCGAATACAAAGCCGAAGGCATGGCTTCCAGCTTTTGCTCCGATGGTGTGTCATGTGTGCGGATGGAACAGTGCGTTAACGAATTGAACCAGGGCTGTCAAGGCCCTTCAGCAATGCTAACTCAAGTATTGAAGGAAAAGCAGTTTCATTTCATGTGCAAGCATAGAAACCTGTTTTAGAGAGTGCTCTCATCCTATTTAGATGCTCCTCCTGCATTTTGAAAGGTGCCTCGTTCAAGTCCACCGTTCCCCTTTGTGCCGCAGACAAATTGCCGGGCCTGATGCCAGCTAATGGAAACTCAGAAGTGCCGTCAACCTGAGCAATATCCATTGCAACTTTTGCTTCCATGGGAAATAGAAGTTTTGCCAGTCCCACTGAAAGAACAAAAACATTAATCATCACACACTGTGTTTTGATTTCATCATAGTCATCAAGTAACGGAAACAGGTTTTGCTACCATTTCAAGATAGATAACGAATAAACTACCATCATTCTCCAAGGATCATCAACTACACTATGCAATTCTAAAACAAAAATTTATTTTCCATGAAAGAAAAGGAAAGAACAGCTTTATTAGCATGAAAACAAAGAAGAGAGGGAAAATTAGGGGAAAACAAATGTTAATTTCCTAAACCAATAAGCTGGTTAATTTTAGCACTGATAGCATCTGACTATATAAAGCTAAATATGAACATGGAATAATGAAAATTAAAGCAAGCCTTCTGACTGAAGATTTGAATCTAGTGGCAGCACCAGATATATTCAGCAGAAAACCTATTACATAGCTTCCATAAGATTTTTTAAACAATGAAAAAACAGATCCTTGGTGCTCAGAACTTAATCACAAGAAGTCAATCAGAATGACCAAATGCTCTTTGCAATAAACTATAGACAATACTCAAAAGAAGCAGGTCTCATTAGACAGTACAGCTTAAAAAAGTTTTTTGGCTTAAGCATTTCATTCTGGCAGAAAGGTTTGATGTGTAAAGAGAGTTTAACTCCACAAGTGGCTGGCTAAAGGACAAGTAGAGCTAGATATGCTTGGCAAGAAACCGCAGAAAGTTACAAACTAAGATTTCAAGACATGAATATGAAGAGAGTGGATTATAAGTCCCTGCAAATCATTAGCAATGTAGATTCCACTGTGATAGAAATGTATTAAATGGAGTATGAGAAAGGACACCAGGTGTAATTAAATGGAGTATGAGAAAGAATGCTTTTTATGCTGTACATTACATATAGGACAAGGACAATTACATCGTATCATTCGTTTGCAAACAGATAGAGAAAGGACAACAAATTCTGCAGTGAATGGTATAAGAATCAAGTTTTACAATGCACCCAATCGTCAGTAAGGAAAGAGCAACCAGATGAACAAGCAGGAGTGGCAATAGCTAATTAATTCCACATCCAATCTATGAGCTGAGGTTGAACTAGTGGGAGAGATTAGAAAATTATTGCATGTGAATAATGTTTCACTTGCAGCAAAAAAAAAAAGATAAACAAAAAGAACAAAACAAAACTCTTTCCTGTGTTTTTGTCTTTTATGACTTTCCGAAGCTCTCATATGTAATGGATGCTCGTTTTTCTTTTCCACTTCAGAAATAAATTACATGAACTTCAGGTTAATAGAGTATATTCAAGGCAAATGTTCACCATACAAGTTTCATGTCGTGAAACTATTAAAATACAATTGAAAGCGTTAAAACTAAAAAGAAATGCTCATATTGAAACAAGACAGATATAGTCAAGGCATAATCTTCAAAGGAAGAAATATGAACATAGTGAGAATTACCTCTATTTTCAAGGTACAACAATTTCATTCGCAGGTCATCACCAGCCATAGCAAGAGAAAGAGAAGCCTCTCCATGTAATGGATCCCTCCTTTCTGCTTGTTCCAATATTTCTATACACAAGCGCTCCTTGGGAGAAGCTTTTCCCTCCTCTGTTGACTTATGATAATCTGTGGCCCTTGTAAGTCGTTTTGATATCTGAAGGGCCTTCCTACCATCTGAAGTAGTATCTGACAGCCGAGCTCCCTTCGTTAAGAGAGACACTATAATCTTAGGTTCTTTCCGCATTGCAGCAACATGCAGCACGGTGTAACCCCTTGAATTTCTGCTGTTAACATCAGCTAATCCAAGATCAAGAAGCTCAGTTGTAGTCTTCGCATCACAGTAGGCAACAGCATAGTGGAGTGCATGCGCATCATCTAGATTACTATGTGCCTCTTTCAGTAGCATTCTAACTAGCTCAACATCATCCGATTCCAGAGCCCGATGTATCCTCCTTACATGTTTATCTACTAAGTTTCTGTTCTCAGGCACATTCAAACCAAGTTCCGAATGAGAATCCATGATTTTCTTCACAATGTATTGCGGCAAGGCTTTCTCAATAGTAACAATATCAACATTTGACTTCACAATAATTTCTATGCATCTTGTTAGCAATCTCTCACAAGCTTCACCACATATGTTTGCAACTGCTAGGATCACCAAGATGTCATCAGTTGAAGCCTTGTCAAGAATGTCCAATAGGTGCCTCTGCCATCAAACAAAATATAGCCAAACTAATATCAAGAGATAAAACTGAGTAAATGTAATTGGATTCCGTAATTGTATTCCATTAGCAGAAACTATACAGATTTCATTCATTTTTGAGTATTACACTTAGCAGAAACTATGATGTTGCTCATTTTAAACTCGAGTCAGTTCAAAGGTATCTAGTACCATAATATCGATCCTCATATCATTAAATTTAAAGATGAGATTCATTTCCTTCCATAAGAATTAAATACAGCTGATAGCATCTTG
Organism: Salix exigua; assembly: GCA_032356905.1. Classification (NCBI taxonomy): domain Eukaryota; kingdom Viridiplantae; phylum Streptophyta; class Magnoliopsida; order Malpighiales; family Salicaceae; genus Salix; species Salix exigua. The sequence goes on along the minus strand of CM063593.1, from coordinate 10,013,720 downwards.
CCAATATGATCAGATCTGATGGGCTATCATCGACCAACTTGGAAACATGATGATGGTCCTTCCAGTGCTTATGGTCTTCAATTGTTTGCAACTTTGGAAGACCCAAATATACTAAACAAAACACACAGACAGCTGCATTTTTCCTAGAGTAATACTCAAAAAAAGAGAAAACGTCCTTGGCTATTTTAATTGCTTCAAATCAATCCATAGCACTTTCTTGCCATCTATTTGAAGGTGATGTTGGCAGCATTTGACAAGAAACACAAGAATTGAACAGCCACTACACAAACACACTTAGAAACTGCCACATGAAAAACACTGAGCAACAACTATAAAACAAAGCTCGAGAGTAAATTCAGAACCAGTCTCTTAGCTCTAACCTGATAAAGAGCCACCAACTCATTAACCTGGAATGTAAAAGAGGCATACAGAATCTCAGTCAGGAGATCAACTACAGGCCTGCAAGCAATATGGGAACAATCATCATCCACACAAGCACAAACATCTTTAGGCAAAGGCCTCACTTTCCCACTATAGAAATAACCCAAAACTATCATAAGTGAATCGAACCCAACATCATAGTCCTTAGCCAATTCCTTCAATTCGAACTTTGCTACCCCACTTTTGTCTTTAGCCACAGGACTCGAGAAAACACTCTTGAAAAAAGGACTTCTCGCAGATAAAATGCACCGGTGAACTGGGACTTCACGGTTGTAATTGGAGCTTGTGATTTTGGCATCAGCAAAGTAGCCAAAATCTTGGGAGTCAAAGATGGTTTCAAGATTTCCTGATAGTTGTCGAAGAGCCGCAATTTCTGGGTTTGTAAAAGGCTTTGAAGTTGAAGGAGTTTCTATGCAGCAAGTGCTACTTCCATTGCTGATCTCGTTAGAATCAGAGAAACCAATCCTATTATCCATCAACGACCGAAAGAAAACCAGAAACTATACAACTTGGATTTTAAAGATTGAGATTTGGAGCAGATTGAGCTTGATTGAGACAAAAAGAGGCCGACTTTCTATTTGAGAAGTCAGTATAGAGAAACAGAAACGGGGTTTTCCTTCAAAAATCGGAAACAACTTTAGAGCACAAAAAGTATCTGCAGTTGATTCAATCAATCAAAGACCAAACAAAAGGTTAAAAGCGATTTGCTGATGTCCAGAATACATGCAAAGAGGGCGGGGGTAAGCTAGGCACCATGATCAGCTAAGAACACGGGTGACGAGAGGGTAAACAAAGAACGAAGGAGAGAAGATACATTGTCCATCCATCGTAAGCTCTCAGTTATTTTTTATTTTTTATTTTTGATGGGGGGGGCGGTGTCATGAATCACCATGATTTGAGTTGACGATCGGCCCGTACATCAAGCTGTTTCAGCTTAATCTATTCCATAATGATCGTTGATCTAATCCTGATCTAACGACTGGGGGTGTTTAACAGCCAAATGACTTTGTAGCGATTGCTTGGTCCTTCTGCTCGCTATTGGCTACTGCATGGTTGAATGAAATGTGTTTTTGTCCGTTTTCTGCTTTCGCCATTTACTTTCGGCACTTGCTCTTCTTCCTTTTCTTATCTTTAATTATTTAAGATTAAATTTTATTCTTAAACCTATTCACTGATTTTTTATAAGAAAAACCCTCTCATAATGAAGAAAGATAATATATTCTTAAGAATTCCAGGTCAACTACTTGGGGAGATGCATTTGCTTCCGTGTCTTTCACCACATGCGCTTCGGTTTCAGTAGGAGAACTTGGTGCCTGGACATATATTTTCTCAATAATTTCTCTTTGCTGGCCAATCATTCACTAGCAGCTATGAATAAACCTGTTTGTTTTCAGATATAAAAAAATATAAATATTTTCTAAGAAATCGCAGCAGTGAGTATAGAAGTTGACGATGAAACACTGCAGCTGAGGTAGTGTCATGAGTTTTCCAGCTCCCATGCTTCCAGTGTCAGAGCGTCAGGTAGCCATGATGATTTGAGGTTAATTCAATTTAACTGGCAGGCATCTGTAGGCAGAGTGGACATAAAAGAAAAGGATAGTTTTGCCAGCTAATGTTTGAACATATGCCTGCCACACGTTATGTCCATCCCCAAAGTAGTACTCGACAAAAAAAAAGATTATGTATGAGCGCCAGCCACAAGTCAACTGAGATTATGGGATCTCGGCTCCACAAATTAGGGATAGAAGAGTTCAACTACGAGGCTGGAAAGTTCATGTCCGACCACCACTGCTCTTGAAAAGGCAGAGGATGTGAGAAAAGTCCACTCAAATATATGGCATGAATTACGAGGGGTGGAAGCTAACACTGCATAGGCTTTTCATGTGATAATAGTCTGATGAGGACGTTGACTAAATTTGATTCTGTAACATGGGGTAAATGATCCTAGTTAGTTAAAGTTGCTCTGCATTCCAGTTTTCATTTCTCTTGAATACCTGACCTATAGAATCTACACTTCAATCCCTTACAGGAAATTGGAAGAATCATGGGGAAACAGAAGCTCAAAAGCAGAATTCTATTTGCTATCTTTCAGAGAATAAAAAGGTTCGCCAACTTTACTGAGACACACACCAACTCAACAAGAATTCTCGGGTTTAGTGGCATGCATTCCCCCCTCCCTTAAAGATGTCCTGGGCTCAGACCCACCTAGTCAATGGGGACAAAAAAACTTACAATGACTAAACCAAAATGTTTCATGTAAAATTAAAATAGAATATCAGAGCTTTCCCATCAGAAACAGAGACGGTACTCATGAATCTTGCCAAATGTAAGCAAGAAAATCTGTGCTGCTACACATTCAATACATAACACGCACAGAAATGAAATGGAAAAATGAATCCAGTTATTTCCGAATCTCAACCATGGTATGCGTTCTTACTGGTTCATAACTGTGTTCTATTTTTCCTATGCTGTAGTACATTCTCAGAAAACAAGCAAATATGAAGATTTGGTCTGCAAAAGTATTAAATTAATCTTTCTTACTACCCCAGTTAGGAAAGCAAACTTTTTCCAACCCTTTCCCAATACAAGCTCCTAAACCATCATCCTTCTCGGGAGAAGACACAAAATTGCTGGATTCTTTCTTACGGCGGATTGTTTGCATAAGGGCTTCGATTTCTTCCTTTGCTCGCTGGAAAACGCTTGGACCTTTGACTTGATCAATTGGGGTACTAGCATCAATGTTATCATTCCTTCCATGAGTTTCTTTATGATGGACTGGTGGCTTGCCATGGTGAATGATTGCTTCAAACTCTTCCTTTACTCTTTCAATTAGATTGGGTGCCTTTGCATTTACATCATTCTCTGCTAATACAGGAACAGCGTATATGCAAAATAAGTGGTTTGACTCAATTATTTAGCCATGTCAGACTCCAACTTCAGATACAACGATACAGCTCATGTCAGGCACCTACAGATGTTACCTATCCTAAACCTCAAGTGTGTTATCATCTTTATCAAGTTAGCAACAGCAGAAAAGATTGATAAGTTCTTCTGTAATTGTTATTGCTTATTGCTATCTAGTGCCTAGCTTACCTTGTAACATTCCAGAGGTTATCCACTTCAGTGTATATACTATGGCAGATGTTGTGCAGAGCTGTGCTCAGTCAAGTGAGGAGAACCAAAAACTTTCAGACATGTTTTGGTATCAGAACAGCAACATCTCTATCTCCTCTAATCCAAATACCTAACATTTACTACCACCCAATATATTCAAAAGTTCACCACTCTATGCCCTTGAAACTGACATGGCTTCAACATGGGTCAATAGAAAATAAAAGGAAGGAAAGGTGAGAACATACTGAGATAGTATATGAATAGAAATATCAAGTGATGATTAACAACTGTTTTCTATACTAGAAGACAATAAGAATTAGAGTCCTCCCACATTAGGAATCAAAAGTTAGCCTATACAAAAGATGTGCAGTTGGCAGCCATGTAGTCTAATGCACTGTCCAATTCCAAATTACACGAACCATTCAAGAATACAGAAGTCATAAGATGTTATCATAGATCACAGCTCATAACATCCCAATTCTTAGATTATTGTAAGTGTAAGAAGCATAACAACACAACAAAAAGAAACCAAATAAAGCACCTGTTTTCTCCGATTTTGAAGATTGATGCCTGAAAGAAAAGAAGGCCGCATAAGCATTAGAAAGAATCGGAGCCCATATAAGAACATCTAACATTGAGTTGTAATACATAAATGGTAATGAAGCAAGTGGGTTGTTGTCGATACCTCTCGTCATGGTTGTTTCCTGAGCATATCTCCGTCTGAACAAGAGCCTCCATCTCTTCCTTTGATGGGGTGCTGTCATCAATGTCGACAGCAGACATGGATCGATGAGTTTCAGCCATTGATGTATTGGGAGAAATACGTTTTTTATTTATTTCTCACTCAGAAACTCGCGTACGCAGGCAGATGCAGGATAATATAGTACATGGGACAGAGAGAATCGGAGCGTCTTTTTGATTTCTGTGCTACCTCATCTGACAGACTGTGCTTAGGTTAATTTGGCCCTGCCCACTATCATCTTATTCAATCACCTTTTTCTTTTTCTTTTTTTAGAATTTTCTACTATTTGTTCCTCAATTTACTTGATTGTTTGATATTGCTTTAATTTGTAATTGCTATTGGTGATTTGTTTTTTATGCGTGTATAAAAATATTCTGTTTAAGAAAATATTTTTCACTAGATTATTCTTGATTTTACAAAAAAAAAAATCAATTTAATTTATTTTAAATAATTAGTACTTCCATAACCAAATTTAAAGTTTAAAGAAATATCTAGTCTTTTTTTTTATTATTATTGTTTTAGTCCCTCAATTTTTTTTAGTATATTTATTTTCATTTGAAAATTAACTTTGTAATTTGTTTTAGTTGTCTTGATGCAAGGATTTTTAAATATAAGAGGGATTCTTGGTGCTTGATTGATACTCATTTTTGCAAAAAAACAAATAATCAAATTTGAATAAGATAAAATAATTTTGTGCTAAGGAGTGAAATTTTAAATAAAACAACTATGACGAGTAAGAAAAATATGCTAGTACATGCAATAAAAATATTAGATGGTGAGCAGTGTTTGTAATATTCAAGCAGCATGTGTGAAGTTTAGTAACCGAGTGTCGTCTTCTGCGAAGCGATGAAAGCCTCATAACGAGCCCTTATATGTGATTTGTCGCATGTTGGTAGAGGCATGATTATTGGACTCTCATGATTTTTTTCTTCTCCTTACATAAATTTTTACATCGCCCTTCAACCTTTTCATTTACCAATTTCATCATCCATCTACGTACATTAATAAGTTATTTTTCAAGTCATTTTCCTTGGCATAGGTAAACACTAGAAAATGTTTTCAACTCATTTTCATGACACTATAAAACATAAAAAAAAATACAATTTATTTCCTAGGAATTCACTTTCCATGAAAAACACTTAAAATAAACTACTTTCTAGCAAACAAGCAGGGCCTAAGTATGTTTTGAATTGTTTTCTTTTAATTATCCAATATGTTGTTAAATACTTCCATGTTAAATTAATAATTAATTTTATAAAATTGATTCTTTGTTTATTTTTTAAAACATTAAGAGGGATAGATGACTAGTATTAACATAATGGAAGAAATCAAGGACTAGTCCATGAGATTTAGAAAAAAGTTTCATTTGGTGCCTTAAGTTTACTTTTCTTAGATTTTGTCTCTCTTGTTTAATAGTTATATTTTGATCCTAAACCTTAGTTTTGTCACATTTGAGTCGCTAAAGATTGATAAAGGAGGGAGAAAGTTACTAAAAAAACTAAGAAAAGAGAAATAAAATGAATGGTTAAACTCCAATGATCAATAATTTCAATTTTGGTTTTTAAGGATTCAAATTCAAGAGAAAAATGATTGTGCATGCCAACAAGAGGAAAGAGTGGTTAGCACATGCAGGATCCTTTAACATCAAACACAACCTTCTTCTATGACAGTTTTAGGACTAGGAGAGGTGCATCGATGCCTTACTAGTGACGGGACAAATTTCGATGAAGGATAGATGATGTGGCTTGAAATAGCCTTTTTCATCTCTCTCTTGTCTCCTTGCTAGAATTAAAAAAGAAAAAGAAAAGAAGAAGAAGTCTTCTTTCATTTGTTTTCTACATACAATTTGATCCTTATTTGTTTGGCTATTTTTATTATTTTTTCTTTAATTATATGCTTCATTATTTGATTTGGTTTATTATTTCTTTTATCGAATGTAATCCTTCAATTCAATTCGTTTTCTAATTGTATTTTTTTAATTTTTATTCCTCGACATTTGGTTTTGATTTGTTTTTTATATCAAATTTGATCATCTTTCTCTTTATTGCTATTTTTAATGTTTTCTTTTCCATTTTATCCCTTTGATTGAAAATTGCACTTTATTGTATTTTCAAGTTTACCTTTATAGGGTTAATTTTGGGCTTACGATCGATGATGCGACCATATTATTTGATAATTTCATCCATATTTACGTAGTGTTTTGCATATGTTTTATGTATAAAATGTCTTGATATTCTTTGTTTTATATTTTGAAGGTATTTTTGGATGAAAGATGCAAAAAGGAGGTAATTGGAGGTGATTGACAGATTTGATCTTCAGTCAGTGTTTTGTGCAGAGTAGAAGCTCTAGAGATCGAAATGAAGTGATTCCAGTGACATTCAAAAGCTAACATCCATAAAATTATGGAAAGATAAGGAAAGAAATAAAATAAGTAAGATCATGGAAATCGCAGTCTTCAAAGTCAAATCTTGCAATCTTTCGATATCGACCTTTGTCCATTCCAACTTCAATATCTCGAGCTACAGAAGTCCGATTGATGCAAACTAAATTGGCGTGGATTCAAGACTCAAAGAAATATAAACTCTCCTACTTTCAGATCAAAAAAATGTCATATGAAGGAGATATGAATTTTACAAGGGACAATTAAATTCTGCCAACTTAAGAAAGAACTATTTTGTAAAATAGACATTAGGGTTTCTAAGCATATATAAAGGAAAATAGGAGCAAGGAAGTGGGGGCCAGCACAAAATAAAACACAAAATCTTCATCCTCCAAACCCTAAATCATGTGTTCTTCCATCTTTTTATTTAGTTGTTCAATAAACATGCAAGGCTAGACTCTTTTGCTTGGTTGCAAGGACATAAAAACCTTCGAATTTCAAGAACCGTGAGATTTATTCTTCCTTCTATTTTCAGTTTATGTTATGAATGAGTATGATTGTTTTCCTATCCATATTTTCTATGATTGTTGTTGATGATTGCTAGAGTGGACTCTAAGTTATTGTTGTGAACAATCTATTGCTAAGTTTAATATCAAAACCGGAGTTGTGATATATGAACTTGTGAGGCAATTAAGCTTGATCATTGTGGTGGAACTACATTATTGAACTTAGGGAGAACATATGAATAAATTAATACAAGTTGCGGACAACTTGTATGTTAATCTTGATGAAATTATCTAGTTCTTAAAGCTACCATTAAATTGAATCATTAGTGCAGACACTTTGATTGTTTGTTGGTTAGGATTAATTATACGGTGGATCTGTTAATTAATCACGTTAAGAAAAGATAAAATTTCAGAACATAAATTGCATTTTTTGTTTCAAGGATCGGTTCTAATTTCTGTAGGTGGATGTATGCTTGTGATCAAGGTTTGTTTTCTTGATAAGTTTCGATTTTAATTGATTTTGTTTGCTAGTTTAATTGCTGCCATAGTTTATATAATCACAAACCAAATCCCCCAATCACATAATGTACACCATAAAAATCTAACTTGAAACTTCCTCGTGGGATCGACCCCTTGCTTGCTCTATACTATCTTATGTGTTTTAAGCTAGGGTAATTAATTTATGCGACCGCGACATCGCAACAATCGAGTCAAGAATTTTGTATCGTTGTTTTTCTTCTATATAGTCAGTTCTAGACTCATTAATAGGGTCATGAGTTAGAATATTAATACATATTGAGTTTATTTTTTAAAAGTTCTTTATTATTTTTTGTTCTTAGTATGATCCTTCAAAGTTTTGTTTTTTTGGGAATTGATTTTCAAGTCCTATAATCAAGGTCACAGCACAACATTTAAGTTTATTTATGATGTATTTTTTAAAGTATTTCTCTTCAATATTGAGTTATTTAATTATTAAATTTAAATAATTTATCCAATTCAATTTCGATGAAGTTACCAAGAAATCACAACCTTAAAATTATTCATATTGTTTTTATTTCTTGACCTTAATTTTGTCTTTTCTAGTTTTTCTTTATTGTCAAGTAAATTGATACACGCGTTGGATGACTAATGAATTTTGGTATTCTTGCAAACTCGTGTACAGGTTTTTGGATACTGCAAGTAATTAATTAAAAAAAGGGTTGGTGAGTGTTCTAAGGGCTGTTTGGGAGGGTGGTTGCGGTTGCTTTTGAAAGTGTTTTTTTTTTATTTAGAAGTACATCAAAATGATATTTTAAAAAAAATTGACATCATCACATCAAAATGATTTAAAAACACCAAAAACAATTCATTTAAAATGATTTTTTTTTTTTTGAAAAACTGTCGTACAACCACTCTCCTAAACATCCTCTAATTTTGAGAGAGGGATTAATTCCATAATCAAGGAATTTAATTTTGTTATAAAAACTATTAATAATTTATTAACTAGCAGACAATATGGCCTCTGTGTCATGATAAAAGAAGACCATCATTATTATAAGTGTTAATAGTCAAATTTCTATAACCCTGTGATACGTGCAAAATAATATATATATATATATATATATATATATATATATATATATAATCTGGGTGTCCGGACTAGTTTACACGTACCACATCTAATTTCCGGACTCACTGAATATCCTGCAAACCCAGTGAGTATGTAAGGCACCGCGGGGGTGACAAGTGTGCATTTTAGGACTTGAACTCTAGTACAAAGAAAAAAAACAAGTCAATTCAACCGCTAAGACAAGACTCCACTTGCGATCCGCGTAAAATAATTAATTTCAAAGCACGGGGGTAAGAGAAGAATGATCAACGGCTGGAAAGACTTGTCTGCATTGGTATTCATTCTTAATGAACTTTGTTGACTTTAACCCACATGGTTCCCATTCATGCAATATAGAAAGTGTGAATATATTGTCCAAGCATAAAAAAGATTTAACTGAAAAGTAAAAACTTGATTTATTTCATTTAATATAAAAATAATTATATGTTAAAATAATTTTTAATACTAAAAAAAATTGGAAAATTAAAAATCAAATACAAATTAACATATATAATCTTGTGTCGCATTGAGCACTTAAATTTTTATTTATTTAATCACAGTGCAATAATTTTTTATAAGAATAATAACAAGTTAGGCTCTATTGAATTAAACTAATTTGCTAATATGATCCTCCTTATCTTATTAATGTATTTTTCCATAAAAAATATAACCTTTGTTCTTTATTAAAAAAAATCAGAATTAATAAAAATAAATAAATAATTTTAAATGAGGATAAGAAATGCAAATCTATAGTTAAAATCCTTTTATTTTATTAATATGCTCCAATGTTTTTGGTTTTTTTACCAAGTATTTTTTTAGAAAATATTTCTCATAAACATAAAAAATGAGGATAAGAAATGTAAATCTCTAGTTAAAATCCTTTTATTTTATTTATATGCTCCAATGTTTTTGGTGTTTTTTACCAAGTATTTTTTTTAGAAAATATTTCTCATAAACATAAAAGCCATTTTTAGTTTAAAAAATACAATGATAACTTTGACATGAATGCATTAAAAAAAAAGAATAATACAACTCCAACACGTTGTCACAAGAAATGTTTTGACAGCAATACCAAACCTAGGCTGGCTCAACAAGGCACCCTGTGTTAGAGAATAATATAAATATTCTAGGACCTCATCTAACAGTTTAACTTTTTAGGTGAGATGATTCCTTAACATGGTATCAAAACCTTGTTGACCCAACGGTCACGAGTTCGAACTTCACAACCCTCATTCTATTTAATAAAAATCAAGAATAAGGTAATATGATCATGTGCAAGTTCCAAGATCAAATCACTTTTACTTGAGGGTGTGTGTTAGAGAATAACATAAATCATATTATGAGACCTCATCTAACAGTTTAAGCTTTTAAGTGAGATGGTTACATTACAACCTGAAGTCCCTGTCAATCTAACCCCTTAGCTAGTTCATGCTTCAAATCAAACTAAGTGGAAGTTACACGATGCGACTCAATCGAGTTGGTAGTCTAAATGCGACTTGGTAAAAACTTGATTTAACTAAAAAAAATCATAACAACATCTAACACAGAAGAAAACAACACAAGAAAGATACAAAAACATGAAATAATAAACTTTGCTGAATAAGGTCAAACTACTAACCTTAATTCAAAATTTTATTATTAAATATTTTACCACACAAATATTCTAAGAAAACTCCTTGTTACAACTCTTCTAGGACGCTAATATACTAGTAAAACATCTTAAGCCATTCTAAAAATAATAATAAATGAATTGTAATCCAAGTAGTAAAATTTTGTTATAAGAATCCTAAATCAACTAGAAAATATTGTAAATCTTGAATAATAACTTCTTAGCCTTATTTAAAGACATCTATAACCAATAATTGTTATAAAATTGTAACCTTAAGGTGAACATTACCTTTGAAATCTCTAGTAAAATTTTAGTGAATCTAATAGTCAGATGAAAACTTATTCTCATTAATATAAGGTTGAATGTTATGAAAATAATCTCCTACATTAATCTTATAGGGTTTAAGAGAACTCGTCCTCAAGTTCAAATCTCTGTTTCCGCTATCTTGTGGATATCCAATAAAAAATCTTCAATCATTTATATACTCTTCATTTACAATAAAACATCATAAATGTCAACAACATGCTTAACTCTTCTTATAATAAAACCAATCTTAGAGTTATAAGAAGATTTAAAAATCTATTTTACAATGTTTATCTAAAGTACAAGAACATTAACTTTGACATTATCAATTCTAAAATTTTTGTGAAGTGCACGTGAGGCACATGTTTTCTTCATCAAGAATTACATTTAGAACCACATCTAATTTCGGTTCCTTCTCATGGGCATTATAAATGAAGAATCTGACATCTAAATCCTTTTTTTTTCAACATCATTTATATCATCCTCATTGAATTTTAGTAATTGATCCATTCGTAAAGAAACTAGATTTGTCAAAATTTCAAATCTCAACATCATATTCATCATGATCAAAAAGTTGTTTGATCTACTCATGCCTTTAAAATTAGTTCTCAAAGTTGGTTATTTATTCATGATTACTATTCTTATGACCCCCAATATCCTCACCTTTACTAACTAACAGGTTAGTTTTGCAATTTATCTTTGTATGTATACTATCACTTATTCATGAACAACGTTTTTCAACCCTGCAATTTGTCTTCATATATCTTCTATCACCAGCTCCTAAATGTTTCTTTTTTATGAGAAATCTCTTTAACCTTCACGTTCAAACCTATAAACATTTTCAATTATAATTATTCTACTACACAACACTTATGACAAGAAATTGTTAGGCTTTGATATCAACTAACATAGACAAAAGTAACACAACAAAAATAGCAAGAACAAACAACATAAAATTTTATGTAAGAAGGTTACTCCAGTAACCTTAATTCAAAATTTCATTACTAAATATTTTACCACATAAAAATTTAATCAAAACTGTATATCATAGCCTTTAAGGCCTCTTAAATACCAATAAAGCATTCATGAACAAATCTGAAAAACTATAAAAAAAACTCTAATCTAAATAATAAAAAATCTTAAATCAACAAGGAGAATATTATGGCTCTTAAAGAGTAATTTCTTGTTTTAATATCTCAACACACTTTGATTGTTGTTAAATCTCAACTAAACTAGAAATAAGGGCCTTAAAAAGTCTTAGCTAAGTGTCAATTTGATCCAATGATGAAATAAAAAGTCTCTTTGACGTGTTTACATTGCGTTTCAAAAGTGTTTTTTTTTTAAATTAAATTTTCACTTTAAATTATTTTTTGTTGGTGTTTTATATCAATCTCATGTGATGATATAAAAATTATATTTTTTATAAAAAATATTATTTTGATACATTTATGAACGAAAAGCACTTAAAAAAGAAACAGATTCCCAAACATGCACAATATCATGAAAAAAACTTCCATACATCAATATCATTTAACCTTTTTTTAAAATGTAATGATATGACATCTTGGATAAACCCAAATCAACTTTGTTTACCTCTTAACTTGGGTCATGAAACTAGTTGGGTTCAATAACTATATTTTTTGAAACATATTTTTTATTTAATTATACCATTATACAACTAGAAATGAACAAGAAAGACATTGAATAATTTGTTTCTATATAAAAAAGGATTATGAAGGCATTCATAATCCTTTTTTATACAGTCTTATTAAAAATCAAGCCAAAAAATGAATTGTGTTTAATAAAATAATATTCAAAATAAAAACTCTAATTAATTTAGTTTAATTAATCATAATTATATTTAAAGGAAAAAATAAAATTCCTAAAAGAAGGCAAGCATCTAGGTTAGGTAGGCTAGAACACTTGGCCAATTATAAAAAAAGTGAGACTTATGTGCTTGTAAAGCTAGGCTAATGTATTTGGCCTTTTTAGTCGTATATATAATTATTAAAACATTCATTACATATATAATCACAAAGCTCTAATTTAAATAAAAATATAACATAATGGAATTTTAAATAATACTGTCATTATTACTTTAAATTCAAATTTATTTAAAATTAAAAATGTTCTATGGACATAGAAAGGTAGGCTCACTCATTGAGTGTCTAAGGGGAAAATTCAAGCATGCATGAACTCAAACCCAGCCCACATGCTCATCGCTTTCTTTTTTATATTGAGTGAACTATGTATCATCCACTCAATATAAAAATTATAGTAGATGATGTGTCGTTTATTGCTATAGTTTTTTTTACTACAACCTCTTGTGGCCTAAAACACAAGTTTTAGTTTCTTAATCATCTAAAGCTCATTTTAAGACTCTTTTCACTAGTAAATATTCTTAAACCATACTAGAAACCTAAATCATCCTTTCTTTTGTTTATTTCCAAAGCACACTAAAAAAAAATCAAATTGAATTCAAGAACTTTTAAGATTCATTCAACTTTGTTTAACATGGTTAATCGAAAAGGCCAATACCACTCAACTTGCATATTAAAGGTGATTTTATTGACACCAATATTAATTTTTTTTTATGGAATGAATTCTAGGGTTTTCTAGGTTTTTTTTTTGTTTTTAAATTGCACAATGAAACTAACATTTTACCTCTAAGCACTAATAAAAAAGACAGAGAAACGGTGGGGGAGTTTTTAATTTTTTCACATATTCATGCACAATGAAACTACGCAAATACCCTAGAAAAGACAAAAACAAAGGTATAGAATCAGGGGCATTGTGGTACTTTCACTCCCAGTTTTTTCACAGTTATCGCTAGGTTCAAGGGTGTATAGGTAATTTAAATTTTATTATTATTTGTTTTTGGAATTACTACAGTCATGCTGGACGAACACTCCAGCGGTGTTTCACACACACACACCTTTTAGGCAGCACGTGCAACCTTTTTTTGTTGTAGAAGTGTATGGTCGCCATGTCACCAAGTGCATCGCATATCCTCTACCTCTTGGTGTGAGATATGCCATGTGACAGTTGTCGGTGAATGGACAATGAATGATTATTAGTTTTTTCTCACTCTTGCTGTCGGAGAATACATGACAATCCTTCATGTTTGCGATTATTTAATTTTAGTCCCTGTTCTTTTTATTTTGGTTTTATTCTTGATTTCTTCAATGAAAATTTTGATTTTTTTTCCAGTTATTCACTTCAATTGAAACTGATTAAATATGTTGGTTTTCATTTCAGACCTTATTTTTTTATTTGTTTTTGTTCCTTTAATTTTTTCGGCATGCACGTTTTAATTTGTTTTAGTTTGTCCTCTAACTGAAATTGGTCATATATGCTACCTTTTCTTTCGTTCTTTATTCTTTTAATTTGTTTTCAAAATTACACCGCAATTGTTTTAAATAAGTTGTTTTAGTTGTTTCAGTCACAAGGTTTTTATTAGTTTCAATTTTGCTATTTGATCATAATTAATTATATATTTTATTTTTCATTTCGTCCCTTATTCTTTGAATTTTTTATTTGGTATTAATTCCTTTGGTTTTTTTTTTGTATTTCTTAGATACTGTTTATTTTTTACCTGTATTTATGCGTTTATGTTTTTAGTTTTTTTTTATTTTTTATTGGAATTTTATTTTTATGCAGTTCAATCCTAAAATATATGTTAGTGATCATTTTAAAATTAATATATCTCCATTTTTGCCCTTGTTTTTTTTTCTTTCAAATTTGATGATTTTATGGTTTCATTGTTTGCAAAATAATAATGATAATTATATTAATTTTTTTAAATGTTTTGTTTATTTTTTTTATTTTTGGGGCAATTTAATGATTTTAATTATTTGTGCAATGATATTAATAATAATTTTAACCGTTATAGTCATGATAATGGCAACAACATATAAATGAATTTTCAATGATGTTTTCTTTTTTCTAGATTGAAAATTAACTACTTATTTTTTATTTGATTATCACTGGTGTTTTCCCAAAAAATATTTTGTTTGTTGTGTTTAATTTAAATTGGATTATAAAATTAATTAATCCTAATATAGTGAATTCAATAATTCAGGTATCTGAATCTTCTTGTTTTTTTAATGATGATGATAATTTTATACTAATGGTTTCATTGAAACCTACTAAACATATAAATTTATATCGATTTAAATTTCATATATTTTACAAGAAACTTGCACCTTATAAGAGTTTTGTAAAAATTAATTATTATGCTAAAATTTATATTATAATAAAAAATATCACATGATTAATATTTTTTTATTTTTTAAAAAATACAATTCTAGCACAAGGAAGTAACTAGTACAAATAATAAAATCCGAGTGGAGAATGTATTTATAATAACAATATCGTGTTTTTTCAACGAAAAACGTTGAATTCCCTTGTTTGACCACCATATTTCTCCTTTTTGTTTTGTTTTTCAAACTTTCAGCTCGTTGGTTGTTACAGAACCATCTCACCTAAAAGCTTAAACTTGTCAGTGAGATCCTATAATATGATTTATATTATTCTCTAATATACACTCTTAAATGAAAGTCATTTGGGCTTGAAACTTGCATAAGTCCACATCATCTTATGCTTGGTTTTTTATCAAATAAAATTGGAGTAATGAGATTCGAACTCGTGACCGTTGGATCAACAATACTCTGATATCATATTAATAAACTATTTCACCTAAAAATTTAAATAAGATATCATAATATAATTTAGAGAATAAATACGAAGAAGAAGAAGTCATAAAGCTGCAAGAGGCCAAAAGAAATGAAAAATGTCAGGCTTTGAATTCCTCAAAGCACTCGTGGTTGTTGATAAATAAAAAAAGGAAGGTAGGTACCTTTGAATGTCAATGAATGGCCACGTGTATCTCTACCTCATCAGTATAATCTCTTCTTGACTTTCTTCGGAGAATTCCACGACCGCTGCTGTCCTCGTTTCTGAAGCTTGCTTCTACTGGATTTAAGAAAGACCGGGGGGGGGTTCAAAATTGTCACGCATAATATCTGTGTTGGCGATTTGATAACACTTTTGCAAGATAAACATCGTCGAACCTCTGTTTAATTCCTGTAAAGAAAGTTCATTCCTTTTTGCTTTATTTATTTATCGTGTTGTTAATCATTGAAATTAGGGGACATGTTCTTTTCTTTCTGGTTTTTCAGATAGGAGCATTTTTAATTGTCTGAATTGTCCCTCTTTTTGGAAGCTCGTTCATTCATTCATAAGGTCTAACTTTGAATTCCACCATAAAAGCTTTCAAAATATGTCTGTATTCAATGGCAGCTAGAGGCGGCGTTTGACTTTAATATATACACACACATATATTTTTTTTTTAAAAAAGAAGAAGAAATAGCAATCTAAGGATTTAAATATTTTCAGTTTATGTCAAATTGATGCTTAGCAATATCTTTGTTAAAAGTAATTTTGATGAGGTCCTAGATTGCCTACATAAAAGCTAGCGAAGTGCATTGGTGTTCGACAGTAGAGTGGGTTTATAACTTTCGTTGTTATATTCAGCCAGCGAAGAAATTACAAGGCATAAGCTTGTTCGGTTCGGCCTCCGACATGTGTTTGAGTCCTAAACACGCCGGTGTAACTTTGAGATCAGATGGGTTTGAGCTGATAAATACAGAAGCGACGATCAAGCCGATAGAGTCTAATGCGAGTAAGACCAAGAGCTCAAAAAACTTGAAGTATTGTGCACCTGTAAGAGTGCCGCTGGACCAATCTCTGTCGTTCAAGAGTCTAGTTCAAGACCAGGGGAGATTGGGTTCGAATAGTTTCAATGGGAGAGACGGGTTGGTGCATAAACAAGTGCCGGCGCTGTCCCTTCCTGGACCCGAGTTTTATTTCCCGCCGAGACCGGAAAGTGAGCTTGAAGCCGCCGCAGTTAAGGTCCAGAAGGTTTATAAGAGCTACCGGACTAGAAGAAATCTTGCTGATTGTGCAGTTGTAGTGGAGGAGCTCTGGTAAGTCCTCAGCTAATCTGCAATTATCAGGAAATTGCTTAAATCTTGATGTTTCTGTATCGGTGGACGGTCGTGACTGGTTTGTTTGAAACATTTCAGGTGGAAGGCTTTGGATTTTGCTGCTCTCGAGCGGAGTTCTGTGTCATTCTTTAATGATGAGAAACCAGAAACTGCTGTTTCAAGGTGGGCAAGGGCAAGAACAAGGGCTGCCAAGGTCTCAATTTCTTACCATTTCTAGTTTCAACAGATTAGTGCTCTAGATTTCCGTCTTCTTCCGACAATCAAATGTGTATTGAAGGAAGTGATGTCTCATTGCAGGTGGGAAAAGGTTTATCAAAGGATGAGAAAGCTCAGAAGCTAGCCCTGCAACACTGGCTTGAGGCTGTGAGTTGTTCTCAACACTTTTATGTGAAACTATATGATAATGCCAAGTGGGCTCTTTTTTGTTTTATCTCACTGCAACAAGATAGCAATGGTCTAACCTCTGTACGCAAATTGACTATGCTTTTTGTCATGCACATGTAAATAGATTGATACACGTCATCGATATGGTCATAATTTGCACCTTTACTATGATGTCTGGTTCAAAAGCGAGAGCAGCCAGCCTTTTTTCTACTGGTAAGTGCTTTCTCAAATTGCTGTCTGGTAATTCATTAGGAAAGATTATTTTTTTTTAAGAAAAAAGAATAAATAAATAAGTGTTGTAGTAATTAAAACTTCCATTTTGACCGGCAATGTTGTGTGCAATGAAATGAAGGTTGGATGTTGGAGGTGGCAGAGAAGTAAATCTAGATAAATGTCCGAGGCCCACTCTACTCCTTCAATGCATCGAATATCTTGGGCCAGTGAGTTAGTTACATGACAATTAATCCACACTAATTCTTCTGCTCATCCAAATAAACACAAGATTTACTAAAACTCTAGTTTTTATGTTTCAGATAGAAAGGCAGGCGTATGAAGTGATGGTTGAAAATGGGAGGCTTGTTTATAGGGAAAGCGGAATGCTGGTGGATACAGTCGAAGGTTCCAAGTGGATATTCGTGCTGAGCACGGCGAGGGCTTTGTATGTGGGGCAGAAGAAAAAGGGTAGGTTTCAACACTCCAGTTTTCTTTCCGGCGGCGCCACCACCGCCGCCGGAAGATTAGTTGCGCACGACGGGATTCTTGAGGTAAACTTTCATCTCCATGTTCGTACACGCGCGCGCTTCTAGATTTATTTTCTTATCAGAGCATGCATTATCGCCACTCTCCCAGTACTTACAAGCTTGTCTCTCTCTAATCTTACACAGGCTGTGTGGCCATACAGTGGACATTATCACCCAACAGAAGAGAACTTCAGGGAGTTTATTAGCTTTCTCCATGAAAACCATGTCGATCTTACCAACGTTAAGGTAATGCACTTCTGATTAGCTTATCTGTTTTGTGCTTAGAAATTAGTTTCAGTACAAAATAGCTGATGAGTGAGATTGTTTCTTTTTATTAATCTGTACACAGAGGTTTGCGATTGATGATGACAGTCCTTCAACAATGGCGACTGAAGAGGAACAAAAACCACGAGCAACTGATCATCCAGATGCCACCACCAGTACCATAACCGTTGATCTAGCAGAGAAGGCCAACAGTCCCAACACGCAGGCTACTATATTTGACTTGACCACACGATTGCCATGCAACTGGACCACTGGGGTCGGGCCCCGTATTGGGTGCGTGCGGGACTATCCTAAAGGACTGCAATCGAGAGCACTTGAACAAGTCAACCTATCACCTCGTGTGGCTCCTGGGCAAGTGGCTAACTATGGCCCGATCCCTTCTCCACGCCCCAGCCCGAAGGTCAGGGTCTCACCTAGGCTTGCATACATGGGAATTCCCAGCCCAAGGACCCAATTTCCTGTAGCTACCTAAGACATCCCGTGTCCACCAAAGAAGATGACTCCGTGATGCTCCCCTCTTGGAGGTGAACGATGCTCGATGCTGCTGCTCCAAATGATGGGTTTCCTGGCAAATATGGAGGGGATTTGAGGGGCTAACTGTATTTTTTACTCACCAAGATCCAGGAATTTAATATTTCTTGATTTATTACTTCATTTATTTTTAATTTTCATCCAAGTGTTTAGGTTTTGTATTTCTATCTTGTCTTGTAATAGAAAAGTTGAACAAAGCACATTGATTCCTCAGTGACTCGCTGAGTAAAAAAAAAACAAGGATGTCATCATTTGCTAAATATTATTTTTTTCAATGACAAAAAGGTAAAAGGTCGTGACTCCATTTCCATGGATTCTATTAGATCTAGAGATCAATACCTCTCTCCTCCATGGATCCTCGGATGAATCTCTCACAAACACAGTAAATAAAAATAAATACCTTTCTAATGAGGGATCAAAGCCTCACATCCCACCAAAATCAATTATAACTTGAATTTAAAATACTTTTAACTTTTACATTTTTCAACATAGAGTCAATCTTGAAAATGTACACAATAAATGAGGTTTGGAATGGGAAAGTGTGTATCTGGATGTATGTATTTTGTGATTTTCAAAATTATCTAGTTTCACATGTTATTTTTCCTGCTGCAGCTTTAAAAAAAAATGAAATATAAAAAATTAATATTTTAATTGCCATAAATTTTTTTTAATATTGTTATTGTTATTGTTATTAAACTCGGTGTACTACCTCAAGCTTTCTATAATTATAGCTTTGACTCTTTACTTAGCTTAAGTTTTGAATTAAATTGTGTGAATGTTGTCCTCACATGACTTTGTAGATTGGTAGATATAGAAAAAGAAGAAAAAAGAACCCATTTTATAAACTCTACTAAGTTGAAATATTTGTTTTATATTATAATAAATATAAAAACTAATTCATAATCAACCCAAAACTAAATAAGAAAATTCAATATCAGAGGATAAAATCATATTTAAAAAAAAACTAAAAAAATAAAGGGCCAATAGAAAAGGCATCAACTTGCTACACAAAAGCTCATGTGCATGAGCATGCGATTGGCCTACATGCAACCATTTTTTTTAGGTCATCCTACTTGTTTTAATTAAATAAATAAATAAAAAACAAATGATATATCGTTTGTCACATAAGAAAGCGTATTGTCATCTGAATGCTCTTAAACCTATCATCTAAATAGGACCACATATTAACCAATTCAACTATAAAATAAATATGTTACCCGTCAATAGGAATATATGGTTCATTGTTCATATGAACTGCTAAAAATATACCAATTCTTTTAGTTGTTTTGATAATGAAGTGGCAAGTTATATCCTAATTATTTGTGAAAAAAAAGTATTTTATTCTCTCATCAATAGATGGATTTGGTGTTCAAGATATGAAGGCTTTTATGGCTTATAAAATCACTTAGGATTTTATTTATGGGTTGTGTTCTTGTCCCTTTTCATTCATTTTTTATATCACTTCAATGGATAGTAAGTATGGATATATGTCTTGTGTCATTCATTTTTTTTAATCTCACTTCATTGGAGAGCATGTGTGAATATGTGAGATTTTATAATTTACAAATTGCTTAGGTGTTGTGAAGTGTAATGTGTTGTTTTTATTAAAAATAATTGTCTTAATTTAGTGTGAGAGATGAAATATATGATATTTTATGATTTACAAAATCATTTTGATTTGTGAATTGGTGTGCTTATGTCATTGAAAACTAACTTGCCTTAATTATGTGGGTGTTTGGGGTTGCGGTTCAACCTGTGGTGCGTTGAACCACAACCCCAAAAGCTAAAATAACCAAACAGGGACCCCAGTTTTTAACTGTGGGTCCCACTAAAAAATTAAAATCGTCCCGCGGATGCAAAAGCAGCTGAGCTGCTTTTGCATCGTGGCTAGCATCAGATAATGAATTTTACTTTAATAAATCTTATATAAGCTGCACAGCTTCGTCTTCTCCCTCTCTCTCCCCATAGAACCTCCCACCTTCTTTACCCAAATCCCAGCGTCCCTTCTCCCTCAACCCAAATCCCACTAACACTCACCTTCTTTACCCCAAATCCCAGCGTCCCTTCTCCCTCAACCCAAATCCCATCGACACCCACCTTCTTTACCCAAATCCCAGCGTCCCTTCTCCCTCAGCCCAAATCCCACCGCCACCCACCTTCTTTACCAAAAGCAGGCCACTCTATCTCTGATCTCTACTGCCCATCTCCCCCATGGCCTTTGCCTCACACCACGATACTTTTTCCCTTGGATAATAATATTGATCCCTTGAGTTTTTTTTCACAGCTTGTTGTCTTGATGATTTTGTTGCATCCCTTGTTACTCTATCGCTACAATTTTTCATTCTTATCTCGTTGATATGCTTTTTAATTCTTGGATGTTGGATCTTGGGTTCCTCATTTTCATCTCCAGATGAGTCTGTTGCATTGGCATCAGTTACTGAAATCCTTACAATTCTTGTGGCTTTTGAGTCCTCCCATCTCACCTGCTTGTTGGTCACGGTTTTATGCTCTGTGTATTTGGTAGAAAAGCGATCCATTCTTTTGATGTGATCAAGTCTTTTATGGGTTTGTTTTTTGGGTGAAAACATAGGCAAATGAAGTATTGACGATGAGAACTGAGGAGCTATCAGAGAGAGTTTTAGTTGCAGGAAGAGTCAAAATGTCAAAAGGCTTGTGAATCGCATTTTTTGACATGCAACGTTTTTTTTCCTATGGTTTAGCAAGTGTGAAACTGTAAAATGAAATCTCCATTAAATTTTTAATATAATCGGCTTTTTTTATTAATAATGGTTGCAGACTTTTATAGTTGGGGGTGGATACTGGTTGTTGTGTGCTATATGGACTTTGTTGAGGAGATGGAGGTGGATATGATGATGTTGGAGGATGTTCATATTGATTCCATGAAGATGAAGAAGTGGCTGAACCATAAGAAGGATAATCTCCCTGTCTTGACCCTTTCGAGCTTTTACCTCCCATCAGCAGGCTAATTGAATTCAAATAGAAAGAAAAAAGGAAGCAAAAAACAAAACTAACAATCGCAGAACGTTTTATTTTAAATTTTGAGGAATTAACAATAAAAAAACATGTATGTTTATCTATATAAAAAACAATTGAAGATTGTTATTATAATTATTAATAAATATATATACAAGATTATTCCAACAAAATAGTTATATATGTACATATGTATGTGTGTGTGTGTGTATGTGTATGTGTATTTTTAATTAATTGCACAAGTTGACAGCAATATAAAAAGTATTGTAACCAAACACACAAAACTGCTTTTCATTAAACTCAATCTCAACCATAGTTTTAACCAAACACAAATTTTAGTTATGAACTGCAGCTAAAAGTACTTTTCATAAACCTGCTTTTTTTCAACCTCAACCACAACAACAACAGATGTGCTAAACAAACTCTATGTATGTGGTGGATAACAACGAAAGATATTTTTATTTTTATTATAAATTAAAAGTTTAAAATCTATTCAAGAGATGGACTAAGCATCCTCTTATTATAGTAGAAATTGTAGAGCTACCCATTGCAAGGAAACAAAGTTAACTTATCAGGATAATATGTCAACTTATGAGTCTCTCATTGAATGAGTACATCTAAAAGACTTACATTTTTTTTAACAAAAAGCCTTATATCCTTTGTGATAAAAACTTGTTAAATTCAAAAGAATCATTCATAACTATGATCACCACTATACAATTAATATAGTTTAAGGTCATTCTCCTAAAACCCATGAACTATGCCAATTACAAACCATAAAGAGCAAATAAGACTTATAAAATTTCTAAAGATGTGGGATTTAGAGTATATACCATAATAACTTACATAACTTCACCCAATTCATTACAAATGATAGTTTCAAGCTTCATAACTATATTATTGGGAAAAAATACCTATATTGATCTTCATAACATCCAAAATAGAGACAATCACTAATATTTAAAGGTTCAATTCTACTAACCTATTATCTTTCTTGTTTTACTTTTTATCTTCTCACTTTGTGCTCATTAACTAGGAACTAACTACACAACATAATAAGGACCCCTCTCCTCACATTCATAAATTAATTCCTTTATGGAATTCCATAAAGCCCATGATAAAACAATAAATATTTTTGATGTCTTCTCTATTTTCTTTTACACTATCTTAATCTAGGGAGGGGCAAAGAGTATATTCATTTATATAGAAACAATAAAGATATAAACCCAATACTCTTACTCCATTAACAACCATGAATAATGTCTTCAAAATCATGGTAGCACTTCGTGTAGCATATCATTTTTTTTTTTGGCAAATTAGCCTAAGTTAAAAGGGCTTCTTACAAGCTCTCCATAAAAACATGATGAAAAGGACTTGATAAAATGAACAAAATATTATGGATAAATATAAAAATGTATGGTTGCAAGTTTAAGGAAAAAACAATAAATATTATACAAATGACATGTAAAGATGATGAACTAGCAAGATATAAAGATAAAACAATAAGATAAAAAAATAGTAGTAGAGAAATTAAACACAAGGATTTATCATAGTTTGACCATACCTTCATCCAATCGTTGAGCTTTTCTTGGGATTTTCCAATTTTATAGTGCACTCCTACTTGTATAGGAAAAGAACAAGTATTATAATATTTGATTTATCCTTGATTAAAGTATTTATCTGATGTAACTCTCACCTCAATAACAAATATCCTCCTAATAAATATAAAAAGATAATTTATTTATTTTGTCCTGTTTGAAAAAAAACTCATTTAAAAAAAACAAAATTATCAAAACAAGCTTAAGAGCATGATTTCCAAACACACTTTTATGCCAAAACTTCATTTATAAAAAAGGTTGAAAACCAAACATGGCCTTATCAATCTAACTCAACTAGATTAACCTAAAATCTTTGGTTTGCACATAAGCTAAACCAAAAATCATAGGTTTTACTTAAAAAACCAAAACCTAAGCTAGAATCCAAAACGAATCAAACTTGTAAAAAATACAAAAAACAAAAACTCTAAAAAAATCAAAATCGATCAAAACCTAGAAAACACATATATGAAGTAGTATGATAGTTTTCAATCATAAATATCACACGAGTGTTTACATTAAGACATTTTATTATCATGCATGAAAATAATTCCTAAGAGGTCTCATACCCCTCGATATAAAAAAAACTTTTTGAAATGTTTAATTGTAACAACCTGATACACACACACACACACTCACCCACCCACATATGGTACTGGAAATCAACGAACCTGATTACCTCACATCATCAAAATACTATCCATACAATCAACATTTCATTAATAGTGGATCTTAATAAACATGTAGTATTATGGTTGCATAATCAGAAATTCATATTAAAAATATACATACATAGACATGAGTTTGCATTCCTATCCTACCAATAGCCATTACAAATTTACATGAAAGGGCCTAATAAAAGTTATATGTTTAGTACATTGATTCATACAAATACATTATGACTTAGAATGCATCTTCATGATTCCTTGCAAAAGTAGATTCCCATGTATCGGGTTCCCTAGACATCTCATGGATGTGACGTTTCTGCAGCAGTACAAATCATTTAATAGATTCTAATTACTTAATGATATTAATAATGATGATGACTAAACGGTCTGGTAGTTAAATGAGGCATCAATATTTATATTTTCCTCTTGTATTTAGTACAACTAACTTGTAATGCAATATATATGCACTAATTTTGCAATCAACCATAATCTTAAACCCGATTATCCTCATAAGGCATCATTTGTTGAGGTTAACAATTCATTCACTCCGGTCATCCTTTTCGGATACCATTAGCCAAGCCAAAGCTAATTGATCATTTATCTCGGCTATCCTTTTGGATGCCATTAGCCGAAGCTAATCAATCATTTATCCAGGCCATCATTTCGGATGCCATTAGCCAAAGCTAGTCATTCTTTTGTCCTGGCAATCCTTTTAGATGTCATTAGCCGAAGCTAATAATTCCTTTGTCTCGGTCACCCATTCGGACGCCATTAGCCGAAACTAATCAATATTTGTCAATCTTTAAGCATTCACCAAACTAATATAGATTCTAACACAATAAGGTAATATTCATGTTAAAGTATTTCCCAACGAATGAAAAAAGGAAGGTGTAAATCACCTACTTGCTCCACTGTGGGATGTTCTTGCCTTTACGATGGTCCAATCTCAACCGCACCACCTATGACATCAATAATCATAACTCAATACATTTGTATTTTTGAATCACATTCTTCACCACACATTTTTCAAGAATTCATATGTCCACTTTTCACACCATCATACCATGAAATTGCTACTAATATTTAACTCATTTCTGTCGAGGAGGCTATCTTAGAAATTGGACAGTGAGAATTGTTCCTCAAATAATAACATGTCTTAAAACAGTAATAGGTCATAAACAATAACAAGTCTTAAACAATAATAAGTCCTGAAATAGTAACAGATCCTCAAACCATAACAGGTCTTAAACAATAACAGGTATTAAACAATAACAGGTCCTGAAACACTAACATGTCCTCAAACCATAACAGGTCTTAAACAATAATAGGTCCTAAACAATAACAAGTCCTCAAACCATAACGGGTCTGAAACAATAATAGGTCCTGAAATAGTATTAAGTCCTCAAACTATAGCAGGTCCTAAACAATAATAGGTCCTGAAACAATAGCAGGTCCTCAAACCATAGCAGGTTTTAAACAATAACAAGTCCTAAACAATAACAGGTCTTAAACAATAACAGGTTCTGAAACAGTAACAGGTCCTCAAACCATAACAAGTCTGAAACAATAACAGGTCCTGAAACAGTAATAAGTATGAAATAGTAACATGTCCTCAAACCATAGCAGGTCGCAAACAATAACATAACCCCAACATATATACACTGTCATCAAATTCCAACAAAACACATACCTTGGAACCATCAATTTCAGCATAAAATCCTTTAACAAATCACAACAAAACACAGACATGCATGCTAGCCCACCCCATAGTTAAAGTCAACCCTCTTTCGTGATTTGGTATTTCCCTTTTTCTTTGTTCTCCTTGTAATTTTCAGTTTCCTTTACAGCTAGCTTAGATCAATTTCTTTAGGGTTTTCTTCCTTATTTCTGTTTAGGTCTTAAGGAGAAGAGGAAGGAAGTTTCATGACCCATACCTTTCTAATCTAACTAAGTTTGACTATTCTTTCTCTTATCATATTGGTTCTCCTTCTTCTTCCTCTTACGTTTTCTAGCCCTTTTTTCCCTTTCCTCTGGTAATTGTCCAATCTTCTCTCAAGATCCCAAATTTCCCTCACACTTATACAAAGCACTCTCTACTGGTTTGGTTTAGGGTTTTGTTGTGGAAGGAAAAGGGAAAACGACGTGTAATTGCCGTTTTGAGAAAAGAATGAATCGTTCTCTCTCTCCTCCTTATATTTATACTCCTCATACAATGAGGTGTTGTTTGGGATTTGGTTTGGATATGTTTTTATCCTTGTTTTCCTCTATCTAAAACTGATTTTACCCCTTCTTCTCTGTTTTTTTCTAAAATAGAACTGCGTCATCAATATATATAAGTGTTCATATATTCTCTTGGGTGTTTACAGTAATCATATTATAAGTGTCCATATTCGTATATTGTATTTGAAATTGAGGTGACATGTTACCTAACACGAAACATATAGTCTACTCATCATCGTCAATATAACAACAATAACTTCAATAAGAGCATCATCAACACATGTGAATAGTTGACTAATTACATGATATATTAAACTTATTAAATTGGTGTTTTTATAACTGAAAAGAATTTAGTGGGAGTTTTCTCTCCACTCTCTCTATTTCAACACTTTTTATATATATACTAGCCAATGCCCCTGCATCTCGTCGCAGGCGGCACCATGTTTTTTTTAACGCAAAAATATATTAATTGTATGTATTTTTTTGTTATAATATAAATTTAGTCAAAATAATAAATCTGTGCAGAATTACTGTGAGTTATCTATAAAATATATGAATTTTAAATTAATATAAATTTATCTGTTTAGTGGTTTTTAACCAAATAACAAATATAAAATTATTATCATCATCATTAAAAAAGCAAAAATATTTGGATATTTGAATTATTGAATTCATTGTATTAATATTAGTTCATTTTATAATTCAATTTAAATCACATTTAAAAATAAAATATAAATTGTGAAAAGACCTGCAATAATAAAATAAAAAGTAAGTAGTTAATTTTCTATCCATAAAAATATAAAAACATAAATTAAAAATTTATCCCTACGTTACTGTTGTTTTTATTACTATAACATTTAAAATCATTATCAACATTAGTGCCCAAACAATTAAAATAATTAAATTACCCTGAATAATAAAAAAATCAAAACAATTTAACAAAAAAACAATCACTTTATCATTATTATTGAGCAAACAATAAAATCATAAAATTATCTGATCTGAAAAATAGATAAAATAACAGAAAATCCACAAAAAAGGAAAAAGAAACAATATTAATTTTACAATTATCATCAACATAAATTAAAAATTCAAAAATGAACCTAATAAAAATAAAATCATGACAAAAAATGAATCAAAAAAATAATAATCTAAGAGCATAAATTAATAAATACGGACAGAAAACAAACATTGTCCAAACATTGTACCTTTTAATGTTTTTAGATCATTTTCATGTACTGATGTTAAAAATATTTATATATACATTTTTTTAATATGTGTAAACAATTTTTTTTTTTAAAAATAATCGCATTTCCGATCAAAAAAAATGTTTCATGGAAAAAATAAAAAAAAACATAATCAGGAAAAAAACAAAAAAAAAACTATAAAAGAATGGATTCAAGGATTAATCGTGGTGTGTTTAAGCTAGTCAGACATTCCAATTATAAAAAAACAAATAAACAAATATATATATATATATATATATATATAAGTGGAAAAATAAAAAAGAAATTAATATAACCAACAAAAAAATATTTTATGGAAAAAATATAATTAGAAAAAAAAATAATGAAGAATAAATATTTTTTAACGCAAAACAAATATTAATTGTATTTTTTTTGTTATAATATAAATTTAGTCAAAATAATAAATCTATGCAAAAGTATTGTGAAGTGCAAGTTTTCTATAAAATATATAAATTTTAAATTGATATAAATTTATCTGTTTAGTAGTTTATAACAAAATAACAAACATTAAATTATCATCTTCATAAAAAAAACAAGAAGATTATGACATTTGAATTATTGAATTCATTTTATAAATATTAATTCATTTTATAATTCAATTTAAATCATATTTTTTTTAAAAAACAATAAAAATTAATCACTAAAATTATTATTATTATTGTGCAAATAATAGAATCATAAAATTATTTGATCCGAAAAACATATAAAATAATAGAAAACACACAAAAACAAATGAATAAAGGGAAAAAATAAGCATTATTAATTTTAAAATTATCACCAACATAAGCTAAAATTTCAGAACGAAACCTAATAAAAATAAAACCCTGACAAAAAAGGAATAAAAAAAATCTAAAAGCATAAATGAATAAATATAGATAGAAAACAAACATTGTCCAAATACTGTTTCTTGAATGTTTTTTAGATAATTTTCATGTGTTGATTTTAAAAATAATTTTAACAAAATAATTATTATTTTAATATATTTCTAACAAAATATATATTTTTTTCAAAAATCAATCACTTATATATATATATGTGAGAAAAAAATATAAGTAGTAAAAAAATATTTTATGGAAAAAAATGAAAAAAGTAATTAGAAAAAAAAACGTAATTAAAAAAAGAGAAAGAAATGATATTGTGGGAGCGGAATTCAAACCCCGCACGTGGTTGGGACATTCGAATTTGCATTCACTTCGGACCAACTCGGCTACCTCATCATATGTTTCTTGGTTCACAAAAATATATTTATAAATAGCAATTGAATTGTGGGTAAAATAGAAACCTTTAGGGTGAGGGATTCGAACTCACGCCCTCTCGGAGGGCAAGCATAATGTCATGCTCCATTAGACCAACTCGGCTACCTCTAGATATCACTCATGGTTCACGAAAGCATATCAATACAAAGTATTACTATGGATTCAAACAGTAAAAGTGCGACGCGATTTATATATATACTATCCACTTCCCCCGCGCCTCGTCGCAGGCGACAACATATTTTTTTAACGTAAAAAATATTAATTATATATATGTGTTTTTGTTATAACAAGAATTTAGTTAAAATAATTAATCTGTAAAGCATTACTGTGAAGTGAAAGTTTTTTTTTTATAAAATATATGAATTTTAAATTGATATAAATTTCTTTGTTTAGTAGTTTTTAATGAAATGCCAACATAAAATTATCACCATCATTAAAAAAACAAGAAGATTTGGATATCTGAATTATGGAATTCATTGTACTAAGATTAATTCATTTTATAAATCGCATTTGAAAACAAAATACAGATTGTGAAAGGACCTCCAATAATCAAATAAAAAATAAATAGTTAATTTTCTATCCATAAAAAGATGAAAACATAAATTGCAAATCCATCCCTACGTTATCATGATTTTTATTACTACAATAGTTAAAATTATTATCAACATTACTACTCAAACAATTAAAATCATTAAATTAACCTGAAAAATAAAAAAAAACAATAAAAAAACAATCACTAAAATTATTATTATTATTGCACAATCAATAAAATCATAAAATTATCTGAACTAAAAAAATAGATAAAATATCAGAAAAAAAAAGAGAAAAAAAGATCAATATTATTTGTAAAATATCACCAATTAAAATTAAAATTTCAGAACGGAACATAATAACAATAAAACCAAGAAATAAATAAATAAATAAAATAATATATAAGCATAAATGAATAAATACGGATAGAAAATAAACAATGTCCAAACATTATATTTTTTAATATTTTTAGATCAATTTCATGTGTCGGTGTTAAAAATAATTAAAAAAGAAATTGTTATTTAATATATTTCTAAATAAAAAATATTTTTTTAAAAAAAATATCAATCACATTTCCAAGAAAATATAAAAAATGTTTCATAGAAAAAAATGAAGAAAAAAACATAATCAGGAAATATTTTTGAGGATTAATCGTGGCGCGTTTAACATAGGTTAGACACCCCAATTATAAAAAAACAAATAAAAAATATATTTATAAGTGAAAAATATATTGAATGGAAAAAATGAAAACAAAACCAGAAAACAAAATGAAAAAAAAACGTAATAAAAAAAGCGAAAAATGAAAAAATGACAGTAAGAGTGGGAGGATTTGAACCTGCTCCCTCTAGGAATCATCCATTATTCCGTGTGCGTTGTACCATCTTGGCTACCACAACATATTGTATATTGTTCGTGAAAGTTATATTTATAGTATGTTTATTTGGGGAAAAATAAAAATGCAAAGAGAGCGGGATTCAAACCAACGCACTCTAGGAAAACAACATTAATGTTGTGTGCTTTCGACCAGCTTGGCCACCTCAATATCTCATTCATGGTTCACGACAATATATATTAATAGTAATAGTTACTGTGGATTTGCACAGTGAAACCCCATGCGTTTTATGTTAGTGAAAGTTTATATTTATAGTATGTTCATTTGGGGAAAAATAAAAATGCGCAGAGAGCGGGATTCGAACCCACGCACTCTAGGAAAGCAACATTAATGTTGCGCGCCTTCGACCAGCTTGACCACCTCAATATCTTATTCACAGTTCACGACAATATATATTAATAATAATAGTTATTGTGGATTTGCACAGTGAAGAAAACCCCACGCGTTTTATATATTAGGTAATATAATTAAAAATTTAATTGTGAATGGAATAAAAATGAGTGCCAAAATGTTTTTAAAAGAAAAAAAAATCAAATATTTAAAGACCGATAACCTGACAAAACTCCAAAACTTTCACTCAATTATGGACCATCAAATTGTTTTTCAAATGCTCTTTTTTTGTTTAATAGCAATGATATTTACGGATTATTTGCTCCTCTCTGTTTTTTTTTTTATTTAAAATAATCGATAGAGAACAGGGGATGAAAAACATAAACAAATTGATTATTTGAAAGAAAAGGGACTATTCAATTAGTTTTGAAAACATAGAGGGATTGATTTATAATTTATTCCCCGAACACTTTGGTTTTGGATGATCAAAATTCAATTCAATTTCAATTCAAAGCAGCATAAAAGAAAGGAAAGATGATAGGGTGACAGACGCTATCTCTCTAACCCTCTAGTTTGTATTTTTTTTCCTGAATTTTAGTCGATTAGGAAATTCGTTTGTTTGATTCTTTTCGTAGATCTCCAATTCCGCCATTCTTACATCGATTTATTGTGGGGTGTCAACTTTTGCCTTATATTTGTCAGTTAGGGTTTCAGTTTCTTTAGATGGAGCCGCGTGTTGGTAATAACAAGTTCAGGCTCGGCCGAAAGATCGGCAGCGGCTCCTTTGGACAGATCTATCTAGGTTTTTTTTTTTTTTTAATTTAATATACATATATACATATATTTATCCTTTTTTAATCATTGGCCTTTTGGATTGAATTTTGATTAAATTAGGTACGAATATCCAGACTAATGAAGAAGTCGCCATTAAGCTTGTAAGTTTCTTTTGACTAATTTAATTTTCCTTTCGATTATTCTGTTCAATTCCTCTTCGTTTTTCCTGTTTTTAATTTTATGTCGGATTCAGTACTTGTTAATTATTTTATTTAATTTAATTTTTCTGGTTTAACTTCTCTTAGCTGTAGGGGAGGATTTGCTATATTTGGTCTTCACATATTTATTTATGTTTTGTTAAATTTTCAATCAAGAATTCTGAACAGTGCTGTGAACTAAATTTACTATCTCTTCTTACTGCACACCTTTTAATAATGTTGGATTGATTAATTGATGTCGTTTGCTTTTCAATCAATTAATCGATGAGTTTTTAATTTATTGATTTTTCTTATTTAATTTTCTTTGTGGGTTTGAACCAAAATGATTATATTCATAGCTCTGTGTGATTCTTATATTGTTTGTTAATGTTCAGGAAAATGTCAAAACAAAGCATCCTCAGTTGCTATATGAATCCAAGTTGTACAGAATCCTGCAGGGAGGAAGTAATAATGTTTCTTGACATGTTTTTTCATGATTCTTTTTTCTGTTTATTTACTTTAAAAAAATTATTTTTTGTATGAGTGTGTTGTTGCTCATGCATTCTTGTATTATTTTTTTTCTTATCTAATTTCTGATCATTTTCTATCTTGGCAGCTGGGATTCCAAATGTGAGGTGGTTTGGGGCCGAGGGAGACTATAATGTTCTGGTGATGGATTTGCTTGGACCTAGTCTTGAAGATCTCTTTAATTTCTGCAGTCGGAAACTCTCGTTGAAGTCAGTTCTTATGCTTGCTGATCAGATGGTGAGTTTCCATCGAATTTTCCATTTTCAATGCTAGTACTTATCTTTCAGAAATATTATCTATTTATGTTGCTGTCCTTTTCATCTCCCAAGATCAACCGTGTTGAGTTTGTTCACTCAAAATCATTTCTTCATCGAGATATCAAGCCAGACAACTTTCTTATGGGATTGGGAAGGCGTGCAAATCAGGTCTTGATATGAAGTATATGTTTTCTTATATATATATATATATATATATATATATCCTTTTTTTTCTTTTTTCAGGAATTCCATATAAAAGTTGTGTTTTTCACTTGTGCATAGGTATACATCATTGATTTTGGTTTGGCAAAGAAATACAGAGATAGTTCAACCCATCAACACATTCCTTACAGGTGAGAAGACTGTGTTTTATGTTAATGTGCACACTAATTTGTGGGTGCTTGTGTTACGTTAAATATATGTTGATGCCCTTTTGCTCTGTTTGGAACTATTAAATAAAACTGTATATGGAAATTCGAGTCATTTGCCTATATCCTCAATAGTTGTAATATATATGCTGCTGTTTTTTTTTCTGGCACTTAAGTAAATGTATTGATGGTTGGGTTTTGAAATATAGAATTTTGGTGCCTTATCTATTTTTACTGTTGATGTGACTGTAGAAGTATTTCATTTAGCTATCTCATGTATACTCTGTTTTTCACTGTTGGTATCTCTGCTGATGATATGTGGTAATTAAGTCTAATTAATGGAATTGATACACTACAGGGAAAATAAAAATTTGACTGGAACTGCTAGATATGCAAGCATGAACACTCACCTGGGCATTGGTATGTACTTTTTTTGTGTGTGCTTGGTAATCTGTTGTCCTCTCATTTAGTTCCATTTGTTTCATAACATTGATTGCTATATTTTTGACTTGTTGGACTGCACAGAGCAAAGCCGTAGGGATGATCTAGAATCTCTTGGTTATGTCCTTATGTATTTCCTAAGAGGAAGGTGATGCCCGCTGCCTGCCTGCCTACTACCTACCTAAGATTGCTATGTATCTTCTTTTGCAAATTTGATCACTGATATGTTTGTCCATGTAGCCTTCCTTGGCAGGGGCTAAAAGCTGGAACTAAGAAGCAAAAGTATGAGAAAATTAGTGAAAAAAAGGTTTCTACTTCGATTGAGGTAAAGTGCTTATAATTACCAAGGTTGCCTGCGAATTCTGTTACCAAGTCAAATAATCTAACCGGAGATATTATGCTTCCTCAGGCACTGTCTCGGGGTTATCCAACTGAATTTGCCTCTTACTTTCATTACTGTCGTTCACTTCGATTTGATGATAAGCCAGATTATGCTTATTTGAAGAGAATATTTCGTGACCTCTTTATTCGTGAGGGTAAGAATGTTTTATTAGTTAAATGTCTTCAAGTCCATGGTGTCTGTACTAGTCTCTGTATTTCACTTCTATTGGCCTGACTTTGATAGAGCAATAGAAGTGGGCATTTGAACTCCTAACTGTATCTGTTGATCTTTTTTTCTCAGGCTTCCAGTTTGATTATGTCTTTGACTGGACAATATTGAAGTATCAGCAATCACAGCTTGCTAATCCGCCAACTCGCGGCACTGTTAGTGTTGATGGAACATTTTACTTCTCTTGGTCATCGGTGTGGAATACATTTGAATTTTTCTTGTTTCTGTTAGGGCCTTGGTGTTGGAACTAGTTCTGGAATGCCACCTCCTATTGTCAGTGCGGATAGACAAACAGGTAGTTTATGTTGTACCTTTAACTTGTTTCCAAGTATTCCTTAACATAATGGCTTCAAGTTATAAACTGTCTTTTCTATAGTGTAGGTTCTTTGTTTAAAGATTTTCATTACTTTTATTCAGTTATTCTCCAATTTTATTTCAGTTTTTTAATTTTCCAGTACTGTTTCTCTGTGTGAGTGTGAGTGTGTATTATTATGGATCCAGAATCTTGCTAAATATGGCCTACATGTTCACACTTGGGCGAATACCAAATAGCAGTTAATTGATGAAGAATAAACTTTAAGGAGGTGGAGATTATCATTTAACATATGCTTGGGTTTTATACCTTTTCTCTCCTCAATGCAGGTGGAGAAGAAGCTCGAGCAGCTGGCCAATCAATGGAATCCTCTCGCTGGAGACTATCAGGACCAATTGTTAATGCTGGAAGTTCTTCGAAGCAGAAAAGTCTAGCTGCTAACAATTCTCCAATTACAAAGGATGCCATGGTACGATGCTTGTTTTTTTCTTTCTCTGCCCAAATTGTGCAAATCTTCCTGATTGTCTTATAATGCATGATCGAGAATAATTTAGGGACTGATGCATGTTGAATATTAAGTATTCTATTTTTCTTGTACATGTTTGCAACTTGTTCTGTTAACTTGCATTTGGTAAATCCAATCAACCCTGCCCCTTCAAAGGCTGGCCAATTCCAGGCTCGCTGACAGTCCAATTCCTGGTAGCATAGTATCATCACACCATGGTCTCCAAGTGTATTGTATATGTATCATTGCTGGCTAACCTAACTGAGTGTTTGTGGCTATGCTTTATCCTTGGTTCTTGCAGTTGCTTAAAAATATTTACCCTGCATATGTATGCAATGTATTCTGTTAACTTGCATGTGTGAAATTCTCCCTTTATTTTATGATGCTTAAAATCTTTCGTGGATTGATATTGATTTTCTTTGTACTTTCTTTCTCTGCTATTGATGATGTCTAATCTCTTATACCATGAAGACTTCACATACATACTGATAGTCCGCAATTAGTTTTCTTCCACCACATTTCTGTTTCAGATCTAAACTGCATTATAATTGGCTGCTGCAGCTACCCAACTCCACTTTTTTGGGCCGACCAAGTGGGTCCTCAAGGCGAGCTGCAGCTGTTTCCAGCAGCCGTGATGTATTTGTTGGAAGCGAGTCTGATCCCCAACGGTCTCGCACAACTGAGGCAAGCCCTGGAGCAATGCATAAAATTTCTAGTGGTCCAAGAAGTCCTCCCCTCGGATCTTCAGACCCAAGGCGCACATCGTCAAGTAGAAACACCTCTCACATGAAGACATATGAGACCACCCTTAAAGGAATTGAGGGTCTGAATTTTGACAGTGATGAAAAGTTTCATTATTAGGAGCTCAGCACTGTGCATTGTTGTAAATCATGAATGTACTGGTGTGCTGTTACACTCAAATTAGGGTTGTTTATTCTCATGGAGCTAAAAGAGTTTGAAAGTAGTGTGTCCGAGCCTTGATGAACTCGGGATTTCAAATTATGCACTAAAAGTGTCAGCTGATTATATGGAAACAGATAGGCCTGAGCTGAATCCAAATGTGCAGCAAAAATCACGGTCCACAACTGCTGGGTGTGTTCAATCAGCTGTACTTTTTTCAAATCTCGCCTGTACCCGGACCTATATTCCTCCTCTCTTGTTCATTTATACTTTGGATTTTTTTATTGTTTCTTTGAATCAGATTTAAAACTGATGGCAGTGAAAAACTGGCCACTGTATTCTTGTTCTGTTCTCAAAATCTTAGAACTACTCAAGGCTCAGGCTTGGGATTCAAAATATTTGCTTAGGGTGCTGCCTGCTATGTTGAGCGGTAGCTTATTTTTGCCTGTTTTTTATTTCTTAGCCAGTGAATATCAGCTAGTAATATCGGATGTTTCTCCCTCTTCCAGTGAGACTACAATGTTTGAGTGGTTTTGACGTCAAGCTATGTTTTGACACTGAGCTCAGTTTTTGTGCTACTAGTTTCAAGGAAAGTAGTTACTCTTTAAGAGGAGAATGTTTGCGGCGATTGTTTTTAAAAATATTTTTTGTTTAGAGATATATTTTTAAATATTTTATAACAAAAACTTCCCAATTGTTCCCTAGAACATCCCAAACATAACAAATTTATCATCACTAGTCACAACTCTCATGTCTCCACTTATCCCAAAACATAACACATTTATCATCACTAGTCACCACTCTCATGTCTGAACTATCTAATAAGTTCAAGCATCATCATTGTCTAATATTACTAGTCTTTCCTCTTGCTAAGGACATCCAAAATAATATGGATATTAAAAATATTCTCTATCCCATCAAATAACTAGTTACTCTAGTCCTTACTTTAAGGTTGACTAGTCAACCTTTTTTAATCCTGCAATTAACCATACAACATTCTTTTTTTTTCTTGATTCTTAACGCAACCTACGTCTATTTCATTTCCAAAAATCTATTATGAATACCAACAATCTTACATGCTTTTCAATTATCTAATGCACCTACTTGTAGGAAGAGATTATCTTCTCAGGATAATAATAAAGGATGATGTGTAGTAGTCATTTTAGTGTAGAGTCATAACTAATTCTGATTCTGTCAGTAACATGTCAGTAATAGAATTGCTAACTGTTTTTGGTATTTCTAGTAGCTTGTTCTGTTATTTCCAGTAAACACGTGAATGTGATGGTAGATGATCTTTCTTGTAACCACAAGCTATATAAAGCCAAATCAGTTTCTAATAACGTGTGTGTGTGTGTGTGAGGGAATTCCTTTTGGAATTTCCATTTTCAAAGACAAAGTTTCTTTTCAATTGGTATCAGAGCCACAACTTTGAGCAATTACAATCCAAGGGTGAAAAGAAAGATGACTAGCGAAGGAACCTTCGTGTAGCCATCCATTCCTAAGTTTGATGGCCACTATGACCATTGGAGCATGCTTATGGAGAACTTCCTTCACTCAAAAGAATTCTGAAGCATGGTGGAGGTTGGCTACACTGAACCAGTAAGGGGATCAACACAAACTGATGCACAACAAAAGAAGCTTGATGACTTAAAGCTGAAAGATCTCAAAGTGAAGAACTATCTCTTCCAAGCTATTGATCGCACAGTCCTTGACACTATTATGAAGAAAGACTGTGCGAAGTACATTTGGGATGCTCTGAAGAGAAGATTTGAAGGAAACATAAGAGTCAAGAAGTCTATCTTCAAGCTTTACGATGAGAGTTTGAAACTCTGGAAATGAAGTTAGGGGGAGTGATAGAATACTTCTAGAGGGTTATGACTGTGGCAAACAAGATGTGAGCTTATGGAGAAGAGATGAAGGATGTAAAGATCATGGAGAAAATCTTACATACTCTCATTGAAAAATTTAATTATTTAGTCTACTGCATAGAGGAATCAAAGGACACTAAAAAAAGTGTCTATCGATGAACTCCAAAGCACTTTGATCGTGCATGAGCAAAAGTTTCAGAAAACCTATATTATGAAGAACAAGTCTTGAAGGTAACATTGGAAGAAAGGAGAGGCAGAGGACGAGGCAAAAATGCTTATAGGGGAAGAGGAAGAGGCAATAATAGTAATTTCAACAAAGCCACAGTTGAATGCTATAGATACCACAAATTGGGTCATTTCTAGTACGAGTGCTCATCCTAGAATAGAGAAATGAACTATGTCAAATTTGATGAGGAAGACTATGTCAAAATTGATGAGGAAGGTGAGATGTTGTATATGGATTATGTAAAAGAAAACACAGTCAAAGGAAAAGATGCATGGTTCCTTGACTTCGGGTGCTCAAACGACATGTGTGGAGACATAGCAATGTTTAGCAACATCATTGACAAATTTTGACAAATAGTCAGGTTGGGAAATAACACCAGGATGAAGGTGTTAGGCAAGGGGAGTGTGAAGCTGCATTTGGATGAAATCAATGTCATGGTAACTAATGTATATTATGTGCCAGAGTTGAAGAACAATCTCTTGAGCTTAAGGCAATTTCAAGAGAAAGACTTGGCAATTTTGATTCAAGGAGGGGCATGTATGAGTGCCAATAGGATATTCATTCTATCTGCTCAATCATAAATGGCAACACAAGGCCAACAACATGATGAGTGCCACAACACAAGCTCACAGGTGAATCTGTCAAAACTTTGGCATCGCATGTATGGGTATCTAACTACAAAGGCTTAAGGACTTTGCAGAGAAAGGGAATGGTCTGTGGTCTTGCCCCACTCATTGTCTCAGATAATTTATGCACATAATGCATCATCGGCAAACATCACTGTGATCCCATAACAAAAAGAAGTTCCTGGAGAGCTAGTCAAGCATTGGGACTTATACATGCTGACATTTGTGGTTCAATCACTCCCCTATCATACGGTAACAAACAATATACTATAGATGATTACAACAGAAAGTCTTGGCTATATTTTTTGCAGGAAAAATTAGAAGCATTGATACATTTTAAATGTTTCAAAAGGATGGTTAAAAATGAGACAGACCTTCTCATTAAGTGTATGCGAACTGATAGGGGAGGTGAATTTACATCGCTTGATTTCAACAATTTTTGTGAACAACATGGCATTAAGAGGTAGTTAACACTGGCTTATAACCCCTCAACAAAATGGGGTAGCCAAATAGAAGAATAGAACAATAATGAACATGGTTCGTGCAATGCTACTTAAGAAGGAAATTCCTAGAATGAATGAATGTGATTCATTCCAATATTTATGATTTTCTAGAATGAATGAATGAATGTGATTCATTCCAATATTTATGTTTTTCTTGAATGAATGAATGTGATTCATTTCAATATTTATGATTTTCTTGAATGAATTGAATATGATTCATTACAATATTTATGATTTTCGGGTTCTTCAGGATTTCTTGTTTTTCCATATTTAATCTCAACGGTAATTGTTCTAAACAGTTACTGTACAGATTCAAGATTTCCAACAATTCTAGTATTTACTAGAGAACACTATCATATATGGGTTGTAAAGATGAGATTCTATCTAAGATCTCAAGTGTTGTGGAATATGGTCACAACCAATGTTGATCCATCACCACTGTTAGCCAATCCAATATTTGCTCAAATAAGAGCACATGAAGAAGAAAAACTGAAGAAGGACAAAGCTATCACTTGCCTCCATTCAGCAATTGTAGATCATATTTTCACAAAGATTATGGATCTAGAGTCAAAGCTTGTATGGGATAAGCTTCAAGGTGAATTTTAGGGAAGCGATAGAGTCAAAACAATTTGAATCTTTGCATTGAAAAGGGAGTTCGTACTAATGAAGATGAAAGATGTTGAATCTGTCAAGGATTACTCTAGCAGATTGATGGATGTTACGAATCAAATGAGGCTGTTTGGAAAGGTGATTGAAGATCAAAAGGTGGTAGAGAAAATGATGGTTTCTTTGCCACAACAATTTAAAGCTCAAACTTATATTTGTATTGTTGATCGTGTGAAATGGTACATGAAGACATGAAGAGCAAAATTTGAGTTTATGCTAATTTTGATTTGGAACATAACAAAGTTGATGAAAATCCAGTTTAGCATGATGTGATGACCAAGGCACTTCCTCTAACAAGATTGGAGTTCCTAAAGATGAAGTTAGGGATATCTAAAGCAAATATCAAGGAGGAGTGTTAGATTAGATTTTAATGAGATTAGCTTTGAAGATAAGAAGTTTTAGTTTAGGGTTTTAAATAGATTAACTCTCTTTTTAGCTATAGAGTTCTAATTAGTTTTGATTACTTTTTCTAATATGATTTATCATAAATCTTATCCTTATCCAATAACCTCTCCTAGTCTATTGAGAGTTCTAGTTTATTTCAATTTCTAGTTCTAGTTCTTGTAAGCCTATAAATAGGAAAGTTTCAATTGAATAAAGAGAATGAATGAATGAATGCAATTCATTCCAATATTTATGATTTTCGGGAATGAATGAATAAA
The DNA here is from genome assembly GCA_032356905.1 of Salix exigua. Classification (NCBI taxonomy): domain Eukaryota; kingdom Viridiplantae; phylum Streptophyta; class Magnoliopsida; order Malpighiales; family Salicaceae; genus Salix; species Salix exigua. The sequence goes on along the minus strand of CM063593.1, from coordinate 9,973,912 downwards.
TGTGATTCATTCCAATATTTATTATTTTCGAGAATGAATGAATAAATGTGATTCATTCCAATATTTATGATTTTAGGGAATGAATGAATAAATATGATTCATTCCAATATTTATGATTTTAGGGAATGAATGAATGTGATTCATTCCAATATTTATGTTTTTCTTGAATGAATGAATGAATGAATATGATTCATTCCAATATTTATGATTTTCTGGAATGAATGAATGTGATTCATTCCAATATTTATGATTTTCGGGTTCTTTTGGATTTTTTATTTTTCTATATTTTTAATCTCAATAGTAATTGTTCTAAACAGTTACTTTATAGATTCAAGATTTCCAACAATTGGTATAAGAGCTTTTCCAATTTTCCAATAATTGGTATCATTGTGGGTAGAAGGAGTGAACTGGAGTAACTATGTGCTAAATAGATGCCCAACGTTAATGGTAAAAAATGTCACGCCTGCGGAAGCATGGAACAGAAACAAACCTGTTGTTGGACACTTTCGTGTGTTTAGGTGCATAGCACATGTGCCAGAGGTAAAAAGAACGAAACTCGATAGTCGAAGTGTCAAATGTATATTTGTGGATGTTAGTGAAGAATCCAAGGGTTACACAGGTTATTCAACCCTATTATGAAAAAGGAAATAGTAAGCACATATGTAATATTTGAAGAGAAGCAATGGGATTGGGAAGGAAATTTCCAAGAGCAAACATCAATAGACTTAGAGTGGGGAGATGGTTCTGATGAAGAAGAAACATGTGATGATGGAGGTAATAACATCGAGAAAGAAAGAGATGCTGAAATTGAAGGCTTAGGAAATATAAGAAATGGGATAGTGTAGGTTAAAGTTCCACAACTCAAAAAATGTAGAAAAAGAGGGTGCAGGTGAGACTGTCGAAGGTGAAGGTTTGCGAAGAGTGAGGAAAACCCTAGCATGGATGACAGACTTTGTTAGTGGGAGGATACTGGGTTGGATGATGCAATACACTTAGCTATACATATGGCCTTGAATGATCCAGTACACTATGAAGAAACAGTGATAGACACAAATTAGATATTAGCTATGGACAATGAGATGAATTCCATCACGAAGAACAAAACATGAACATTAGTTCAGTTGACTGTTGGAAGCAAAAAAATTGGAGTTAAATGGGTTTACAAAACCAAATACAATGAGCTTGGAGAACTTGAGAAGCACAAGGCATGGTTGGTGGACAAAGGATATACACAAAAGCATGGGATAAACTATATAGAGGTGTATGCTCCGGTAGCTAGAATGGAAATGGTGAGGATGATCGTAGCCCTTGCAACTCAAAAAAACTGGAATATATTTTGGTTGGATGTGAAATCATCTTTCCTCCACGGTGAACTTAATGAAAAAGTATATGTTAAGCAACCAAAAGGATACAAGATTAAAGGCAATGAAGAAAAGGTTTACAGGCTGCACAAGACATTATACGGTCTGAAGCAAGCTTCACGAGCATGGTTCAATGGCATGGAAAATTACTTTGTTGATGAAGGGCTCAAAAAATGTCCAAATGAGCAAACTCTCTTACAAAACAAAACAAAGAAGGTAGAATACTCATTGTGAGCGTTTATGTTGATGACCTAATCTATACATGTGATGATGAAGAGATGATGAATGGTTTCAAGTGCTCAATGATGCAACTGTTTGAGATGACCGACTTAGGAAAAATGAAGTATTTTCTTAGCATATAAGTAATGCAGCAAAGTGATGGTATTTTCATTTGTCAAAAGAAACAAGCATTGGAGATCTTGAAACATTTTGGAATGATGGAAAGTCATGAAGTCAACAACCTAATGGTTCTAGGTTCCATATTGAAAAAGGACGCAGATGGAGTCAGGATTGACGAATCATATTTCAAGCAAATTATAGGAAGTCTCATATATCTCACATCAACTCGTCCAGACTTAGTATACAATGTAAGTTTGATTAGTAGATATATGGCTAAACCTACAAAAACTCATCTGCAAATTGCCAAAAGAATCTTAAGGTATATGAAGGGTACCTTTGATTATGGAATCATGTAAAAGAAGGTAAGCTCAATTGATCTGATTGCCTACACTGACAGTGACTATGCTAGTGATGTTGATGATAGGAAAAGTACTTTAGGCTACATTTTTATGTTAGGGTCTGGAGTGACAACCTGGGCTTCGAAGAAACAACCCATTGTTACATTGTCCACCATAGAGGCAAAATTTATGGCAGCTGCAGGGTGTGCAAGCTATATGGTGTGGATGAGAAGAGTTCTGGAACAATCGGGTCATGTTCAAAGGAAGAGTATCACAGTCATGTATGATAATAGCTCCACTATTAAATTGTCAAAGAATCCAGTCTTGCATGGGAGAAACAAACATATTGATGCACACTTCCATTTCTTGAGAGATTTTACTAATGATGGAATTATTGAGTTGTCATATTGTGGAACAGAAGAGCAAGTTGCAAACGTAATGACAAAACCATTAAAGTTGGAATCTTTCCAGAAATATAGAAAATAGATGGGAATGACTTGAATTGACGAATTAAACTAACTGGAGCATCATAGTTGGTTTAGGGGAGGGATTGTCAGGATAATAATAAAGGACATGTAGTAGTCATTTTAGTGCAAAGTCAACTGATTCTAATTTTGCTTTTGTCAGTAACAAAATTGCTAACCGTTTGTGTTATTTCCAATAGCTTGTGCTGTTATTTCCAGCAAACACGTGAATGTGATGGTAGGTGATCTTTCTTGTAACCACAGGCTATATAAAGCCAAATCAGTTTCTAATAACATGTGTGTGTGTGCGTGTGAGGGAATTCATTCTGGAATTTCCAATTTCAAAGACAGAGTTTCTTTTCAAACCTAACTTCTCTCATTTGTGGTTTTCTTTTGCCAATATCTCATGCAATACCATAATTAATGTCAGTATCATATTTATCAACATAGATAGGAAGCATATCTTGGTTACTTTAACACAACAATTCAAACACATCTTTTTATTGTCATGAATTAATATTCATCTTTTTTTTAGTGAAATCCTCTCCTTGAAGGATATGCATTACTCTTCAATCTTTCTTCTAATCTTGTACTAACTAATATTTCAACACATAAGGACCACTAATTTAATCAAAGTCTCAACAAATTTTCTTTTTTCCTCACCTAATTCATTTTGGTTAAAGAGACACCATGGTTATCTATGATATATTTCTAAATCAATTTAACTCATCACAAATGAGTTCCTTTTATTTATTTATTTTGGTTTAGAAACTCATCCTAAAATATTATAACCGCCCCTTGAACTTCAGACATTTAAAGACAACTCGATCCTCCATTGTTTTTCAATAGTGGCCGAGAACCCTTTTACAATAACCAAGGGTCATATTATTTTAATTTCTTTTTTCATTCCTTCAAACTCAAGTCTTTTAACATGTCAAATAACACAATTAAATGAGATTTTCAATATGATTTGGTCAACCATCTCAAATATCATAATTGAGACTAATATCAAGGGGGTCATGGGATCTTTTTCTATAATTTTGTAATTATTCACCATCCATAATCCATAATTTAATCATGCTTGATATAATTTAACTTTTTTTCTCTCTCAAAAATCATTTAGCTAAAAATCTACTCCCTAGGTTTTTTTTAATTAAGGTTTGGTCGAGCCTAGGCTTATGAGAATCAAAAGTTCTCCCTAATTTTCCATGAAATTTTTATCTAACCCATCAATTCAATCCTTATTTTCTTAAAAAACTAATCAAGTTCCTATAATCCTATTTTAACATAGGTTTACTTAACCCTTTTTAACATACAATTTTTCTAGAATTTTGTGCTTTTTCATTTTTTTCTGAAAAACAAAAACTCATTTTAAACTTCATCAATATCTATAAACAATTAAAACCAAAAATAATTTGTATGCCTTAATATCATCATGTGTACCTATTAATCACAATTATAACAAAGGATTATTTGTTTTCAATATTCTCAAACCCTAACCAAGCATTACAACACGCTAACATTCTTAATTTTACTATAAATCCTTAAAAAGGAAAAACTGATTGTAAAAATCACTTACCCAAGGTATTTGAAACAAGTTTCATAAATTCTTCTTGGTCATCTCTTTTATTTGTCTTTTATTTCCATAGCCCTAAGCTTTCTCTCTCTCCCCATAGTCTTTTTATTTTGACTTCATTTTGAAATTCATTTTAGAGGTGTTTTTTTTCATAATCATCCTAAACACAATAGTTTCATAAAACCCACAAAAAAATCACTTAATTTTCCAAGAAAAAAAGACATTTATTCACATTTACCTTTTAACATCTTTAGATTTCTCACATAGACTACCCAATAAGACCTTTCAAAACTTTTATTGATCGAAAGTTTTGAATCAAGGTATAAAAATATGTTAGAAGACTCCATGCAACATGAGCCTAATTCAATGGTAAGAATAAAGGTTATGCATAATGGCATAGCACTTGTCAGCTGGTTAAAAATCTGAATTTTCTTGTTCCATTCTTTCATAAGTTTTGATTATTTTAATAAATCTTCAAGAATATTTCCTTATTCCAAAATATATTTACTTTGTATTTTCACATTTTATTTAATTTATAGATATTTTTATCGATGGTCACATTACTTTTCCCTTTTGTATAGAATATTCCTTATGACCACATTAACTCCTTGAGATTATTTCCTTATTTTTGGTACTATTTTATCCATGAAAACATGTTAACGGTTACATCAACGTTACAAATTTAACTTAAAATTCACAATTCGCATTTTAATTTCAACAACACCTTTAAATTTGTTATTGAATAGTATCATCCCTATCACATATTAAAACTATTGTTTACTTCATCAACATATTACAATTACTATTTATTTCAACGACTCCTCTTTTCATCCTGAACTTTGATTACTTGTTTGAACTTTACTACCCTTGACATACTTTTACATGGGGTTTACAATCACAAATCCTATTTTCCAATCAACTTAATATTGAAAAAACACTTCATAAGAAATTGACCAAAACAATACCAATAGTAATCAAAAGAATAAATATCAAATTTATTGTAAAAATAAAATGGTAGGACACAAAGTTATTTTTGGAGAATTTGTATGGAAACCAAGGTGAGGAGAAACGAGAGAAAAAGAAGAGCCGTAAAAAGGACCTTCATGCCAAGGTTATCAAAATCATGATTTTGACACGACACAAAAGTCGTGTTTGAACTCGAGATCGTAAAATTATAAAATCATACCCGATATTTTACCATACAAAAATCATAAAACCACAGCTAAAATCATGTAGGTAAAAAATCATAAAATCATAAGTAAAATATTTATGAATACAATACAATATAATTATAACCATAAAACTCCATTAGTTAAGATTTATACATGATTTAAAATAACTTAAAAATACATTACATATCAATTATGAATTAAATTGATCTATCATGAATTTAATCTTACAATCGTTCAAATATCTAAGAGTCAAGTATGCAAGTGACAAATCGAGTGGCAGCGAGACTTGGACAAAAATTTTCTTTTGTAATATAAAGTGTCTTTGCATGGAAATAAGAATAGTTGAAATCTTTTCCTGATCGAGTTATTAATTTGATTGATGATGATGAAGGATACTATTAAAATTTAAAAGTTGAATTCGCAAAGCAAATCTTTCAATGAAAATAATAATAATCGTAATAATAAAAAAGCATATTATTAAAATTTAAAAGTTGAAATCAGCAAGCAAACATCAATTACCTAAATTGGTGTTGAGAAAACTAAGAAATGAATAGCCAATTATTTAAGACTATATATCAATTAGGATCGTAAAATTGGACCGATCCGATTTTACAATCCGGACCGATTTTTGTGATTTGTGTCCGATTTTAACTGAGCCAATTTTCTACCTGATTTGACAAATTTTGTTGAGTTGACTTGCAAAATCATATGATTTTGGGAGTGAACTTGCTAGTTTAACAACCATGCTTCATACACCTTTAACATGCACACATGCCCACCATCAAAATTCAAGATGCATAATATGCCACCAAGTAAGATGGAAATCAACCACCGGAGGGTGCCATATACACCAATCTCATTTCTTGTTGACTCTAATCCCTTAAATTGTATAAATTTTCAAATTTGGTCCATTAAGTCTTAATTGTTTAAAATCAATGACATTAAAATTTATTGCACTAACCACGATAAGACTTTACCTTGACATCACAAGATATTTATATTTAGACAACCAAAAGATGATAGTAAGTCCAATCTTAAATAAACCTAGTATAAAAGGATCAAATTGAAGAGAAAAAGAAGGAGTGACCACATAAAAAAACGGGATGATCTTTCCCTTAACCATGCAATTCAATCCCTAGTTCTTTCAAGAAAAAAGACTGAATTTTTTTTATTGTTTCAACTCGATCCCTATAACTTAAATTATTTTATTTCAATAAAATATCATTTAATTTTGTCAATTCATGTATAAACCAAACAACAAATCTTTTTCCTTTAAAACATGATATCCCATAAATTAAACAACCAAAACAAACCATGCACTAAGTAAAATTAAAAATAACCACAATCTTAAGAGAAAATAAAAAAGATAAAAATAAAAAATCACAAGGACACAAAAATTAAAAACATTATCCCTCTAATGCCGTAAGTTTTATTTATTTATTTTTGAATTGTAGTGAAATGTAATGTCCGATTCCCTTTTTCTAACACGAACACTAACACTAACAATCATCGATTGTTATTAACCGACTTGTTTAATAATAATAAGAAGAAGACATTTCCTTGCAAGTACTAAATTTTTCAAGCAATTACGAATATTTGACTGCTACCAACCATAGCTTGTTGGAAGTAGGAACGAGCCATCATATAGGATTTCACGAATTTCAAGTGTGGAATTGCAGCCATGATCCATGAAATATTTCCAAGAAAACAAAGCATTTAACCCTTCACTCGTAAGAAATAAATGTAACCGAGGTGGCCAACAATAAGAGCTTTGGGTTTGCTCTATTTATTTTTGTTTGAGTTTTATTATTTCTAATATCATAATTACTAAAAATTTATAAGTTTTTTCAATTTTAGGGTCCGGAGAACTAATCCAGCGTGATCCGAAAACTCAAGTTAATAAAAACAAATGTACAAAGGTAGATTCACTTGCCTACCAGGAACTGCTGAAGCACTCGAAGTGGAATATCCACCCTTGACCATCAAGGATTGATCAAGTTACAATTGATAAAGTTAGTTGAATTAGCAGTTAGTTAGCAAAATTGTTAAGAGAGTTTTCTTGTTGTTAATTTTGTTTTACATTTCCATGTATTATGCGAGTGTTGGTTGCATATTTTCATTATTCTGTTTTCTTGTAAAGGCTACATAAAGGCCATCTTCATATTGAATAAAGTGCTAATTCATCCTAAAACACCGAATTCTTCACATTTGGTATCGAGCTTGCTATAAAAGATTGATCAAGAATTGAAAGTTGCAGTTCTTTCAAAGGCAAGAAAGAGATGGCAATGAGAACAATTTTGTTCAACCAGACAATTCCAAAATTGGATGGTCACTATGATCATTGGGCAATGCTTATGGAAAATTTCTTGCAATCCAAAGAATTCGGAGTTTGGTAGAACAAGGAGTCTCCGTCATGAATCGAAGGAGTTGTTCTTACTAAGGGACAAAAGAAAGTCATTGATGATCGAAGCTCAAGGATTTGAAGGTGAAAAATTATGTTTTCCAAGCAATTGACAGATCAATCTTGGAAACGATCTTGAACAAAGAAACATCAAAGAACATTTGGGATTCCTTGAAGTAGAAGTATTAAGGAACTGCAAGAGTCAAGCGAGCGCAACTACAAGCACTTAGAAAAGAATTTGAAATGCTTCAAATGAAAGTGGAGAAACCGTGAATGACTACTTTGCTCTCACCCTCACCATAGCTAACAAGATGAGGATTCATGGTGAGATTATGAAAGATGTTATTTCATTGAGAAGATTATGCGATCTATGACAACAAACTTCAACTATGTTGTTTGCTCAATTGAAGACTCAAATGACATTGACTCTCTAACTATTGATCAACTACAAAGTAGCTTATTAGTACATGAACAACGTATGTGTGTACTGTAATTGAAGAACAAGCATTGAAGGTGTTTCTATGAAGATCAGCCAGAAAGAGGCGAGGCGGATCATGTGGAGGATTTTGTGGTTGAGGAAGAGGATCATTTCCTCGAGGATCATTTAACTTTGACAAATCTACTGTTGAATGTTATCATCGCCACAAGCTTGGACATTATCAATATGAATGTCCAAGCAAATAAAGGAAGCAAACTTTGCGGAAGCCCATGAAGATTCAAGAGGTTCAAGATCAAAGGGCAGATATGTGGTTTCTTGACAATGGGTGTAGCAATCATATGTCAGGGAAGGACTTATTCTGTGATCTAGATGAGTATTTTAGAGAAAACGTAAAGCTTGGAAACAATTCAAGCATTGTGGTCAAAGGAAAAGGTAATGTGAAGTTTCAATCCCATAATACCTCACAAGTTATTACTGGTGTATTTTACGTACCTGAATTGAAGACTAATTTATTAAGCATTGTTCAGTTGCTAGAAAAGGGGTTGGTAATTTTGTTCAAGCATGGAAGATGCAAAATATTTCACCTAGAGAAAGGATTGATTATGGAAACTGTAATGTCTCCAAACAGAATGTTCATCCTGCAACCTTTTTCATAACCAGCCATGTCACTTCACACTACCACTGAAGATTCAGCCCAATTATGGCATATCAGATATGGCCACCTCAGTTATAGTGGCTTGAAGACCCTTGAGCAAAGGATGATGGTTACAGGTCTGCCCAAATTCAAAACACCTTCTAGAATCTATCAAACCTGTTTAGTGGGGAAACAAAGTAAGGATTCCTTTCCAAAGGCCTGTACATGGTGAGCATCTCAAGTTTTGCAGCTGACTCACTCCGATATATGTGGTCCAATCACTCCTATGTCAAATAGCAAAAAAGGTACTTAATCACCTTTATTGATGACTATAGTCGTAAAACATGGGTCTATTTTCTAGCAGAGAAATCACATGCCTTTGATACCCTTAAGAACTTCAAGAATAGAGTGGAGAAGGAAACCAATAAATTCATTAAAGGGATACGCACTGGCAGAGGTAGTGAATACACCTCACAGCAGTTCAATGAGTTTTGCATGAAGAATGGTATAAGTAGACAGTTGGCTGCTGTGTACACACCACAGCAGAATGGTGTTGCGGAGAGGAAGAATAGAACCATTATGAACATGGTTCGTAGTATGCTTTATGACATGAAGATTCCAAGAAGTTTCTGGCCTGAAGCAGCAAATTGGGCAGTTCATGTGTTGAATCGGTGCCCAACACTTGCAGTCAAAGATATGACCCTTGAAGAAGCTTGGGGTGGAACAAAAACTTCAGTGCAATATTTTAGGGTGTTTGGATGCATATTCCACGTGCATGTACCCACTGCAACAAGAAACAAGTTAGACAACAGAAGTGTGAGGTGTGTTTTCCTTGGTATAAGTGATGAATCCAAGGCATATCAGCTATATAATCCAACTACAAACAAGATCATTGTGAGCAGGGATGTTCTGTTTGAAGAAGATAAAATCTGGATTTGGGATGACAAACATGAACTCTAGTAGTTGACCTAGAATGGGAAGATGAGACTGCAAGCAATGATGCAGCAGCTGATGAAGAGTGTGATGAGGATGTGAGTAATGAGACAGTAGCTACGAAGTCTCAAGATAGAGTGATGAGCACTGGGGCAGTAGCTATTGAAGGGGCAGTAGCTCAAGAACAGGGGGATGCTACTGATAACAATGAAGCAGTGACAATGACTGCCAATGAGCGTGGTAAAACTGTAAAAGATGATTATGGCTTGATGATTGATGAAAGAACTATAGTCTCATTGGCCAGAAGACACAGACAACCACCTGTGTGGATGAGGGACTATGAATCTGGGGAAGGAGCTTCTGCAGAAGAGGATACAACTACACTAGAATATGTGCAGCTGCTGATCCTATTGCATTTGATGAGGCTATTAAAAGTGCAAAATGGAGAAATGCCATGGACTTGGAAATACAGTCCATAGAGAAAAATGAGACGTGGGAGCTGACAGATTTACCAGTAAGAGGAAAAATGATTGGAGTAAAATGGGTATATAAAACGAAGCTCAATTAAAATGGAGAGGTAGATAAATTTAAAGCACGTCTTGTTGCAAAGGGACATGCTCAACAAAATGGAGTGGACTACAATGAGGTTTTTGCTCCTGTAGCAAGACTAAACACTGTTCGGTTGATATTGGCACTTGCAGCTCAAAAGGGCTGGATTGTTTATTAATCGGATGTTAAATCAATATTTTTGCATGGTGAGTTGAGTGAAGAGGTGTTTGTTGAGAAACCACGTGGATATGAAATCAGATGGCAAGAACATAAGGTTTACAAGCTGAAAAAGGTGCTCTATGGACTGAAGCAAGCTCCTCGCGCCTGGTACAGTCGCATAGAATCATATTTCATACAAGGAGGCTTCGAAAAGTGTTCCCATGAACCCACATTGTTCATCAAACAGAATATACAAGGTAATATTCTGATTATAAGCTTGTATGTTGATGACCTCATTTTAACTGGCAATGACAAGTCTATGTTTGCTGAGTTCAAACAATCCATGATGGATGAATTTGAAATGATGGATTTGGGTGAGATGATGTATTTTCTTGGAGTGGAAGTAGTGCAAAAATCCAGTGGCATCTTCATTCATCAAAGAAGGTATGCAATGGAAGTGCTGGAAAGGTTTGGAATGGACAAGTGTAATTCGGTCCAAAGTCCAATTGTTCCAGGAGAAAGGCTATAAAAGGATGAAGAAGGTGAGAAAATTGACACCACTTATTATAAGTGGTTAGTTGGAAGTCTTATATACTTGACAGCCACACGTCCAGATTTTATGTTTCCAGTGAATCTAGTTAGTAGATACATGGAACACCCCACAAAGATGCATTTGCAGGCAGCAAGGAAGATACTAAGATACTTGAAAGGCACAATTGACTATGGAATACATTACAAGAAGGAAGGGAGCAAAGAACTTATTGCATATACAAACAGTGACTATGCAGGAGACTTGAATGACAGGAAGATCACTTCGGGATATGTATTTCTATCTGGTGTAGGTGCAGTCTCTTGGCTTTCTAAGAAGCAACCCGTGGTATCCTTAAGTACTACAGAAGCTGAGTTCATAGCTGCAGCTGGATGTGCTTGTCAAGCAGTTTGGATGAGGAAGATTTTAGCAAGTTTGGGACACGTACAAAACAGCCCTACAATTGTGTACTGTGATAATAACTCAACAATTAAGCTTGCCAAGAACCCTGTGATGCATGGACGCAGCAAACACATTGATGTTCGTTTCCATTGTTTGTGTGATCTTACCAAGGATGAAACAATACAATTAATCCACTGTGATACTCAAGAACAAGCTGCAGATGGTATCCTTAAATACTACATAAGCCGAGTTCATAGCTATAGCTGGATGTAGTCGTGTAAGTTTGAGACACGCACAAAACAGCCCTACAATTGTTTACTGTGATAATAGCTCAACAATTAAGCTTGCCAAGAACCCTGTGATATGCATGACGCAGCAAATACATTGATGTTCGCAGCCCTACAATTGTTTACTGTGATAATAGCTCAACAATTAAGCTTGCCAAGAACCCTGTGATGCATGGACACAATAAACACATTCATGTTCGTTTCCATTTTTTGTGTGATCTTACCAAGGATGAAACAATACAATTAATCCACTGTGATACTCAAGAACAAGCTGCAGATGTGATGACAAAACCCTCGAAACTTGCTGCATTCATGAAGATGCGAGAATTGATGGGAATGTGTTCGTTCTTAACCAGTAACATGATTATTGGCACAATCAAGATTACGGGAGGATGATAAAGTTAGTTGAATTAGTAGTTAGTAAGCACAACTGTTAAGAGAGTTTTCTTGTTGTTAATTCTGCTTTACATTTCCACGTATTATGCAGAGTGTTGGCTGCATATTTTTAGTATTCTGTTTTCTTGTAAAGGCTATATAAAGGCCATGTTCATATTGAATAAAGTGCTAATTCATCCTGAAACACCAGAATTCTTCACAACAATAGCATCATAGGATGAGGGGGATTGTTAGAATTACCCCAACAGCCTGTCTTCCCATACCAGAAGACTCGACAGATATCTGGAGCAGAAAATGTGAGCTCTTAATTAATGGTATCCATGAATGGTTCTCTAAGAACCTCAATATTTCTTAGTTTCAAGAACTTGTCATGCATCAATTAATGGCTGCCAATGTCCCTTCACCAGTTTCATCTCTACAACAGTTGTTTTATTAATAGTAACCCCAAATTCATGCTTCTTCTGGAGCCACATGAGTTGCAGAAGAAGTAAATTTATACAAAACCAACATAATCATGCTCTAAAATACATTTAAAAACTCTGGGTCACAACCTCCAAACCCATCTCTTAACAATATCATCCCAAATTAGCAGCCAGAAGTATGAACAAGCACAATCAATTTAAGAAATCTAAAAGTATAAAACAATCATTTACTCAGAGCAGCGGTGCAGGGAGAAGAAACAACATGGTGATGATTACTGCTGCAACTACTACCAGTTGCCATTAACAACTCTACTACACCTTTCTTTAATCCACCTGAAACTCTTCCTGAAAGACCCTTTGACTTTTCCCTCGACCGCATAAACCTTGTAGCTAGCAACTCTCCTTTTCCTTTGCAACTCAGGATCATTGAAGCTCCATCTTTTAGAAATTGACCCATTAGTTGACTTTCCTTTCTTGAACTTGACATCGCTAGTTCCCATCTCGGCTTGGGTCTGGTAGACAGAGGTTGCATAGGAGGCGCTGTAACACCTGAGATCTTGCATGCTTGTGATAGCATATGAAGGAGGTGCTCCTCCTCCTCCTCCTCCTCCTCTGCCTCCATTACCGGTTCCGTTGTAGCTTTGTATTTGGTACCTTCCATCGGCGTAAGATTTGGATCTGTAATTTTCCATTGAAGAAAACACAAGATCTTGATATACTGTTTCTAATTTCTCTTATCTAGATAAGACTATGAAGAGAGGGCTCTATGATCATCGCTCATATAAAAGGACCTTGGCATGGCGTCCGCGGAGCGTGCCCTACTAAAATAATCCTCAACTGTTGCCTCTTGGTCAAAGGGTGTGGAAGCCATCACCGTTATTCTTTGACCGCTCCAGCTAAAATATTTGTTTTTTCAATCGTTGCTGATTAATTTTATAATTAACAAGGTTATTAAAAAATAAAAAGCATCGTTTTCCTAGACACATTGTGCTACGATAATAGTATTTTCACGAGCAATATGACTCTGCGATGTCTCGGTTTTTTTTTATCTATGTAAAAATTTGATTATTTTTATATGATATGCCGGGTTTTTTTATCTATATAAAAAATTGATTATTTTTATATTTATTGTATTTTATCATTTAATTATTTAATTAGTAAATAATCTAAGTAAATTTATAATTTTTTTTTGAGTTGTTTCTTTTCCAAGTAATATTAGATTTTCAATATCAAAAATAAAAATATTATAATTTTTTTATGAAATAAACTTAAACAAAAGAGTATCAAATTTAAATTCAAAGCAAATTTTTTTATAAGATTTATTAATCATATTATAATATTAAATGTATTTAAATATATTGATATTAATTTTTTTTAGAAAAAAAATCATTTTCTCTCTCTCTCTATATTATTAGGCGATAATATAATTAGTGTAACATACTTTATAAAATAATCGAAATGAGAATTTGTTCGTATATTTTTTAATTTTAGATAACCTAGGATAATTTGTCAATATTTATTTTTATTAGTTGTTTTTGTTCCTCAGTAATATTAGACCTGACGCATTAAAAATAAAATAATGTAATTTTTTTAAAATTAAACTTAATTTTCTTGCGTGCTATAATTATTTATTTGTCGCTTAAAAAGATCAGTTTAATCAAAACAGGAAGTGACTTGTATTTTTTTAATTGTAGATAATGTAGGTAAATTTGTCAACCTTCTGTATTTTTGAGATGTATTTTTTTAATAAAATTAGATCTACAATATTAAAAATGAAAACACTGGAAAAAAAATTCAAGAAATAAACTTAAACAAAAGAGAAGAAAATGTAAATTTGAAGCCAATTTGTTTTTTATTCATCATATTATTATATTAAATGTATTAAAAATAATGATATGAATTTTTGTCCTTCAAAAAATCCTAGGTAATTTTTCCTCTCTCTCTACATATTTTTAGGCAATAATATTCAATAAATATTGAAACATATAATTAGTTTCACATACTTTATTTTGACATAAATATACAAATATATAATTAATTCCACATAATTTCAATAATATATTTAATTTAAAGGACAATCGTAGGTCATTTTTCTCTTTCTATATAATTATTAGGCGATAATATTCAATCAATATTAAAATATATAATTGGTTTTACATATTTTAATTTGACATAAATATACAAATATGTAATGAATTTGACATATTTTAAATAATATATTTAATTTAAAGGATAAAATTGAAGTAAATAAAAAAATTTAAATTAAATATTTTAAAACAAAACCTGGAATGAAAAGTTTTGGGACCAAAATGAAACTAAAATCCATAATTAACTTGCATAGAAGGATAAAATTGAAAGAAATCAAACTTTGAAATAAAAAATAATAAGGATTTCCAATAAATTTGCATGGAAGGATGAAATTGAAATCAATCAAAACTTTGATACCAAAAATATTTCGAATTCCAGCCCAACCCGCAAAATTAAAAGCACGAGGACCAAATTGAAACTTCAATCTATAATCAATTTCAATTGAAGGACGACAAATCAAAACCTATATGATAGCAATAAGGGCCAGGAAAACAAATTATAACGTTCAAGGACCGATATGAAATTTGACAAAAAAACAGCTTAACTGACGTCTTGTGGCACAGGCAAGAGAGAGTAACTGGGGGGAAATTCAAACAACCATTGACACGTTTATGGACACGTATGTGTTACACGAGCCGCCCCAGGTGCAAGAGAACATGTCGGAAAATCATTCTAGACGTCGGTTAAGCATTTTTAGACGTCGTATGAAGCCGAACACGCCGTCCAAAACACACGTGAGTGCGGAGATGAACGACGCGTCCGGTGACATTCCAACAGTAATCTGCTAAACAAATATAATATTTGCTAATTACCATGAAGCCCCTCTCTCAACAGGCGTGTTTTTGTCGTTTTGGAGGGACATAATCGTAAATGCATTGTTCAATAGAAGATTAAAAAATTAAAAAATTAAAAAATCGGTCAGATGAACTGAGCTGGACCTGACCGGAAATGGTCAATTACCGTGGAAACCGACGGCATTTTTTGTCTTTTTCAAGGGGTTTTCTAGTTAATACACTGTTTAAAAAGCAAAAAAAAAAAAAACAGAGGCAGAGGTGCACCCGCGAATCACCAGTGTAAATTGTCAATGAACAGTGCTCATGAGTCATGGTGAGTAGTGCATGAACGGGAAAACACCGATGCATTTTAGTGTTTTTGTTAATTGTATGCCCTTAAAACAAATTTATAAGCTAATATTTTAAGGGTAAGAGAATTTTGCAATAAAAATAAGTTTTTTTATTTTTAATAACATAGTAAAATAACAGTAATATAGCTACATGGAAGGTTATTTATTTAATGTCATATAAAAAAAATACACAGAAAAATCTTCTATTTACCGTTATAACAAAAAAAAAACTTTGCTCAGCACAATAAAGAAAGTTCATGTATATTATTATATCTTGGGTTGTATGGTATTGTTGTCATTGAGTTAGTTTTTTATTTATTATTATTATTATTATTATTATTATTATTATTATTATTATTATTATTATTATTATTATTATTGAGTTAGTATCATGATTGTTTTATATTTTAAAAAATAAAAATATTAAAAAAAAACATATTAAAGTGAGTTAGGTAAGTGCTAACATGTCAACTATTTTATTGTTTTTGAATAACATGTGTGACTGATTTAAGTAGTTAATAAATTATTTTGAGACGGTGTTTAATCTTTTTCGGTGTTTCTTCATGACTCCACCACGTGTGCATTAAAAAAAAAACTCTAGTGTGGTATAGACAACCGTTTCCTCTCTCTCTCTTCCTTGGTATTTACACCTTGCCCTCCAAAATTTTATTCTTTGCCAAGTTTGATTCTTATTCCTTTCATTTCTATTTATGTAATCTAACATAATTTTTTAAATTGATTTTTTTTTATTTCACTCTCCATTTTTTTCTAATAGAGTTTGACTTCATTTTTTTTATTACTTCATCCTTCAACATTATCTTATAAAAAAATCCCTTCGCATTGGCCTTAAAATCTAATGAATTTAACATTTTATCAAAAATTAAATGAGTATCACAAAAGGAAAGAAAGAAATAATCTGATCGGTATTTAATTTTTTAAACAAATTAAATTGAACAGTATTGTAATTTAATTCCTTGAAAATTTTAATATGAGATGAAAATATAATATATTTATGAAAACTGTGTATAACTATAGAATGTAAATAGTTTACAAATAGCCCGTTGGCTGAACAAGGATGAAACTCAACCTCGTTAAGGGAGCCGATGCTGGTTGTTTATACAAATTAACTTTCATATAATCTAATGATGACATTAACATTAACAAATACACTAAAATAAAATGAAATTCACTATTCAAACACCGTAGACACAGACTCATTTGCACTGTGGACACGAAATTTTTCTCTATGTTTCGCGGGTGCACATCCACCTTTTTTTTGTCTTTTTCTATTGTGAACAGTGAATTAATGTTTTTATCCCTGATAATAAGATAAAAAACGATTTCGGCTGAGGGGCACGCTTGTCATTGCACACGTCCGGACCGGTGCGGTCCGCTGCTTTTTTAAAAAAAAATTGTTAAATACGGTTATAACCCATAATAAGACAAAAACGCTGGCTTGAATATAGGGGCAGAAAGGTAATTGACCCTATTTTTTAATTTTTTATTTCATGGCTGTCAGGGCGTGAGGCGCACGTGCCGGTCGGTTTTCTGCCTCACGCCTTGTTTGGACGGTGCGTGCGGTCTCATACGGTGGTCGGAAATGGTTGATCGTCGTCGTACCCAATGTGCTCCGCGTGGCGCATGTCCCCTACAAATGCCTGTGGACGTGCCTTTGGCCGGTTAAAGACGCTGCCACCGTTTTCTCTCTCTCCTGCACGTGAAAGTGCAGGGGAGTCCCCTATTTGTTGTATATTTTCACTTTGGTTCTTTGACTATTAATCCTGATTTCTATTATATAAGTTCTGATTTAGTTCGATTGGGTCCTCCGATTTTAATTGATTGAATATGAGAGTTTCACTTTGGTCCTCCTACTTTTAATTTTCTGGATTGGCTGTAAATGCTCAATAAATTCGGTACACAAGTTTTGATTTTTTCAACTTTGTACTTTAATTTAAATTGATAATGAATGTGATTTTCATTTCAGCCCTTAGACTTTTAATTTTTTTAATTTAATCCCTTTATATTTGATTTTCATTTCAGCCCTTATACTTTTAATTTTTTTTATTTGTAGAATGATGTCTACTTTTGTCCATGTATATATATAAGTGTACTTAACACAATAATAATAATTACAACAACAACAACAACAACAACAACAACAACAACAACAATATCAATAATAATAATAATAATAATAATTTAATTATTTTGTTAGTTACTCTTTTGTTAATATTTTTTTTCCTCTTGATAATTTAAATTATTAAATAAATAATTTTTATTGTTTTGACAGTAATGGCAATGTTATTTATTTTTTTTCTTTTGTTAAAGTTTCTAGGATATTTTAAATCTTTTATTAATTATATGTTCTAATATTTATTGAATAGTATCTCATAGGAATATATATAGGGAGAAGAAAACATAACCTAGCATTTTTTGAATATAAAAGATTAATATCAGTCTTCTTAAATACATTTAATATAATCATATAAGGAATTAATCGAATAGCATAAAAAACTTTATTGAATATTATCGCCTATAAATATATAGAGAGAGGGAAAAATTACCTAGGATTTTTTCTTTAAAAAAAATTAATAGCAATATTCTTAAATACATTTAATGTAATAATATCATTAACGAATCTTTTAAAAAAAATTGCCTTGGAATTTAAATTTGGCACTATGTTGTTTAAGTTTATTTCTTAAAAAAAAATTATGATATTTTCATTTTTAATATTTTAAATATAATATTACCGGAGAAAAAATTAAACTAAAAAAAATTAAAAATTTACTTAGGTTATCTACAATTAAAAAAATATACGATTCACTTTCCATTTTGATTATATAGATTTTATCAATTATAATTATACTAACTAAATATTAAAATAATAAAATACAATACATAAAAAAACAATTAATTTTCTATATAGATAAAAAAAAACTCGCCGCATCGCTCAGGTAAACTGCTCGTATACTATATATATATATATATATATATATATTTCAAAATCATTTTGCTATCAATGACTTTTCCACGTATTGAAATTCTGATTTGACTAATTAATTCATGGTGTCAACCTTGTCATGCAAGAAAAACCAGGTTACAGAAGCATAAAGATTTGTCGTGTAATGGACGACTCTTTTGTTACCTTGATCAAATTACGTGACGGCTAGCACGGTGGTGTGAAAAGAAAGGAGCCCTCGCCGTCCCGTCTCCTCGTCTGGTCAAGGACTCCACCTCGCACGGTGGTGTGAAAAGCAAAGAGCCCTCGCCGTCCCGGCTCCTCCCGTGGTCAAGGACTCCACCTGGGAAGGGGGGGATTGAAGTTGACCGAAGCCCAGGTCATACTTAGTTAGCTACTTAACCAAATGTCACGTGTGTGGCTCAATATATAAATTTATTTTTATGTGAAAAAACATTATTTTTTAACTCTGTTTCTTTCTCTATTTTTTATATTAATTCTTCGAGAGGAATGAGTTCCAAATGATGTTTTTTCTTAAAAAAAAAAAAACTAGAGTTATAATATATTTATGGGTGGAAGAGAAAAGGACATTTTCAACCATAATTTCAGGCTGTGTTTGTTTTCTGGAGTTTACTTTCCGGAAAACCACTTTCCAAACTTTCCTATGTTTATTTGTCTTCCGGAAAGTTGGTCAACGGAAAACACTTTCCAGTCAACCGAAAACACTTTCAAGTCAAAGAAAAATTTGGCTTGGTTTTCAGGAAAATATTTTCCGAAAAATTTGGACGGAAAACATTTTCTGCAAGTTGTGAAAAATTTAGAAATATCATTATTTGCTGATTATATCAAATTTTTCAAGTCAAAGAAAAATTTGGTTTGGTTTTCAGGAAAATATTTTCCGAAAAATTTGGACGGAAAACATTTTCTGCAAGTTGTGAAAAATTTAGAAATATCATTATTTGCTGATTATATCAAATTTGATCCTCAAACCTTTGATTGCTATATATAATTTGTTTTGAATATTTATTTTTCAATTTCATCTCTTAAAATTTAATTTTTATATTAATTTTGGTCTTTATTTTTATAATTGCTATTTGCTTTTTTCTTATCATTTTCTTATTGAAAATTTTTATCTATCAAATTTGGTCCTCATTTTTTTATTGTTACTTATTTTATTTGAAATAATTTATGAAATGTTAATTATTATTATTTTAATTTATTCACCTTTCATTTTTTTTAGATTTGATCTTTATTATTTTGATTATTATTGATTTTATTTGAGATAATTTATGAAATTATTTTTTTTTTCAATTTCATTCTCATCCAACTTTTTAATTTGTAAGATTTGTTCCTCATTATTTTAATAAACTTGAAAAAAAATTAATTAATTAATTAATTATTTTCCAGTTCATTTTTCATAATACAAACAAACACTGAAAAATGTTTTCCAATTTATTTTTCATAACACTGTCAAATATCGAAATTCACTTTTCAGAAATTCACTTTTCAGAAATTCACTTTAATCAGAATTCACTTTCTAAAAATAAACCACTTTCCAGCAAATAAACGGGATCTCTAACAAAAACCCAATGCCACGTGTGTTTAAATTATATTCCTGTGAAGGTCGAGGGTACTTTAGAATAAAAAATCTTGACATGTCAAGCAGTTGAATATATTATTATTAAAAAGAAACTGTCCAAATCACACCCATAAATGCACCAGTGGAATAGATCAGCTGAAACGAAGGTGGCAGGAAACCTCAACTCCTTGCCAAAACAGTGCTTGAATTTCTGTCATTAAGACCGATAAACAGCAATACAAAGACAGGCACCTAACGAAATGAATCTATGCGATCATCTTAACCTCATAATTACATCACCGATTTCACATATATATAAAATTTATAAATAAATCATGAACTATATTATTTTGTTTATCGTGACAAACCATGCATCTATATATATATATATATATATATATATATATATATATATATATATATATATATATATGCTTCTAAATACAGTTTTTAAACCAAAATGGATGGACTCGGAAATCTCTCAACAAAAAAAACAAAGAAAAGAAGCTTTATTTATATTTGGAAGGAAAATAAAAGCTTAAAAAAGAAGGTTTATTTATATTTGGAAGGAAAATACAAGTTTAAAACATGAGCATTACAATCATAAACAATGTCTTTTAAGTTGAAAATACTTGCTGGGGTTTTGGTTCTATTTAAAAAATATTAGAAAATATCATAAGATTCCTCACTTCATGGGTTGGACTGAACAACAATGGGTTGAGCTCAAAATATAATTTCTCATTCGCCCAAATTTAAGTTGGCAAAAAAATATAATAATAATGGCTCTAAATATTAAATTCCTATCCTAAAAATGAGTGGAACCCACTTTTGATTTGACCTCAAATGTATGAATTCACCATGTTCCTTAAATAAATCTTCAACAATCCCCTATATTTCAAAATGACTTGAAGATTTGTTGAGAGGTATTAATCAGATTTGTTGAGAGGTATTAACTTGATAGATCATCACTACATCGAAAACTTTTGATTTTAAATGTTTTTTTTTGGTAAAATAATATTGGATTTACTCGGCTAAATAGTCAATATAATGTCTTGAACTATATGAGTTTTATGTCAATTAAGACAATAATACTCATACAGTTCTCTATCTAAAGATTTTTTTTAGTTACTGTTATGTTTTTTTGTTTTTTTGCTCTGAACAACTCTTGAACTCATAAGAGAGATAAGTTAATAGTTAATATATATATATATATATATATATATAAGTTAATAGTTAATATATATATATATATATATCATACTTTCACTTTTATAATTGATATTTCATTGATAGTATTTTACTATAATCCACTTGGTATATCAAAATATGAAAATCATTAAGAGCACCAATATATATATATATATATATATATATATATATATATATATATATATATCATACTTTCACTTTTATAATTGATATTTCATTGATAGTATTTTACTATAATCCACTTGGTATATCAAAATATGAAAATCATTAAGAGTACCACTCACCTCTTATCATGTTGCTGCGCATACTTATTTTATCATAGTAAAAAGTGGAAAATAATAATGTTTAATGAGTTAGTTTTTATTTGGACCTAGATCTTGGGTTTTTTCAATCACCTAGGTATGATTATCGTCATTACACAATTTTAATTTTTAAATATTTTAAACTCATTCCTCTCGAAGAATTATACACATGCTCTCTTAACAAGTTTTTGGTCAATGGATGTGTTAGATTTTTCTTGGACTCGACATAGTCAATGAAAATAATTTTATTTAACAATAAATGCTTAATGATAATAAATTTATGACATACATGTCTTCAATTAACATTATTATACAATTCAAGCACCACTAGGTAACCAATACAGTGTAGCGTAGCTCATAGTTCAAGGTGATTAAATAGAAATACAAAATCATGGAACAAGAATCATTAATATTTTTCAAGAAATGATTAACCAACATAACAAATCCTCTGTAACTATGGCATTTTAATTCCCAATGCTTCTACTTCCAAAATTGCTTATACATCGATGACATTTTTTTTTATTTTTGTAAAAAAAGCATCTCTCTAAAACAGGGCTCAGCACCACTCAAATCAATATCTCCTGCAGCATACATAGGAAAAAGCACTTGCATAACCATGCTTTTTGTTCATGTTGACAAACCCTACCATACATGTATCATTTTTGTGTCATGTTGATTCAGTTTTCCCTTTCCGATTCATCAAGTCATGGTAATATAGAAGCAGACACATTGGTTGACCAAGGATGCTGAAAAATAACCAGAAGATCATGTTTCCCACCTGTCATGAAAAGAAAAGAATTACATTCTGTCATGGACGAGAACAGACTGGGTTTGACTCTGTGCTTCATGGCCATCTGCCAAGCCCAGAATACACTATACAGGATGGAATAAAGCGGGATTTGGCAGTCTTCTGCACCAGATTTTTTAACCTATTTCCCTCTCTGCATGGGAGCTGAAGAGATGGAAAAAAATAGACATACCATTGAGCTTCTGAACTTATTTTGAAGAAATTTTGTGATCACCACTAAGGGAACCTGATCCAAACGAGAAAAGGAAGCCATTTATTCCATTAGCGAATTCAACACACTTAAGAAGATACTTTTCCTTCCTACCTTTTCTTCTTTTAGGGAGCGGGGAGCAAGCATTTTAAAACAGTGTCAGCTTAAACAAACTTCTGGCAGTCTGTAGTCAGGATCATATTACCTGCATCATGATTCCAATAAATGCCCAGAGCTTGAACATGTGGCAGGGAACAGCAATGCACAACTGCAGGATAATTAACATAACATCAAAAGCCACCATGACTGTAATTGAGATTATTTAATAGAGCCGGTGGCACATCAATCCAAAATTCTAGTGCAAGCAATGACTATAGTCTGAAGTGTTTTATCTATAACTCTATTGTGTGTGTGTGGGGGGGCGCCGGGACCTAGTAGTGTCTCTCCGCCAGAACTAAAATTCTACATTTTACTTTTCAGGGGGGCACACCCACCAGCCAGTGCCTGTTTAGTGTTGAAGAGATAGCTCATCAGGATCCTCAACAAGTCCTGGATCAGCTACATGAATATTTTTCCCACCTTGACTACAGCCATATTTTTCTATAAGCTGTTTACAAGACAGAAACAGTTGATACCACCACAGCAGCACACCAATAGGAATCCATATAACCACCAAATAAACATGGGGAAATTTGATCTTCTATCCTAACATACAGGCCGGCTATAAGACTAGTTAAGCTAATAGTTATCAAATAACAAAAATAAAAAATCAACCCAATAATACCTCGTGAAATACAGCTGAAACTAAGAAGGCAATAAGTATAGCCACCCCCTGCAATGATATGGGAAAAAACGAAAAAGAAAGATTGTGAGCAACTGCCAAGAGAGTATCTCTATTGAATTTTTGTCTAACAATATATAAAACCACCAGGACATGCTTGGTTAATAATAGACAGCCCTAAATAAGAATAAACCTAAGACAACCCCCTTCATATTCCATGCATCGTCCTTCTTCCAAAAGTTGCTGTCAACAATTGTCATAAATAGGAGAGTTTAAAGTTTATACTTGTAATTCTAATTTCTTAACAATTGCAGAAAAATAAAAAGAATGTTGGAAGGAAGATTCGATAAAAACAAAAATGCAAAAAAAAAAATGTAGCATGTCTTGTAATCCATAGGTCACATTTAAAGCTTCCATCATTGAGCAAGAAAACAAAAGCATGTGATGACAAAAGAAGAGATAAAAATACAGCGAGAAGAAATGTTCATTTACTTCCTAATGAATCAGGTGTTGTTTAAAGTCCACAGAGAGAAAGGGAAATTACCTTCGGTATTTTATTCCGTAGACATGGAAAATAGATATGGCGAATCATCCACTTATGAACCGGCTGTAGACAGTTAGGATTCAATTAGAGATATGCTTGTCCACCCAGCCTATGTACGCATGTGTGTTTGTAGGCAGCACATCATATGTTCGTTATAATAACAACAACATTACAATAAGAATGCAAAAGATATATAAAAGCACCAGATGAACACTGTTGTAAGCAACTAGCTGGCTTAAACAGTTTTCCCTTGTATTTAACATTTTTCACTTGTAGTTGTCTCAATTCTTTAAAAGTTCCCATTTTAAAAATTTATTTAATAACACTTTGTATTCATAAAATTGGCTCCATGAGGTTCAAAGGTTGATTGTCATCCAATTGCTCAATTAATTGGGGTATGACAACAAATAATTTCCACACATGAAAATTTGAACTCATATGACATGTGAATGATGTCATGTGACCTACAAGATCGATCAAACAAAAAATCTCTCACCTGAGCCTTGAGCTGATCAAGTGCCTCTCTTTATTAATTATGAAATGCAGCCACCGTTAACCCAAAATCTAAATTATAAGTTTCTTCCCTAGAACAATTAGAAACCCTTCCACATCTTGATCAAATCACATGCAACATTCAAAGAATCTTTTCGTTTTTATAGATATCTAGGCTATTTCAGCCTAGCTCACTAAACATCATTCATTTGATATGGGATCCAATTTTCATCCTCTATAGAAATTGTTTGTCCATGTCATACCAAAGTAAACAAATGGAAGGAAGTTGACTATTGCCCACAATTGAACCAATTTTACAAACATTTAGTTACTGAACAAATTAACACATGGATAATTTTGAATAATTGGGACAAACATAAGGTGAAACTGATTGGTTATACAGCAACAAATTACCATGGTCTTGCTGACAATTGCATCAACATATAATATCTTTTCCACGACATGGACAAAAGATTGAATTGAAATTGATGACTTTCAATCTAATATCTGTCTTGACACAACCTTCATTCGAATAGAATGATTTGCAACTAATATAAGTACCTTATTGTCCAGTCACAATGTTGATCCACAGCTAAATTCAAACAGCACATGTTAACCATGGCCTAGATTTCAATAAGAAGATATAGCAACTTTTATACATTCATGATCCAATAGCCAATTAGACAACTATATAACAAGAATTCATTTAGATCAAATTATATCCACTTTCCACCTTAAAATGGGAATAGCATTTATCCTCTTGAGGCTCCATAATCAATTAAACAGCTACGATATCAATTTCTAGGGAGGCACACGTTAGAATTCCCACACCATTCATGTTATAGATTTAAAACAAGAATGTATTTCAGAGCACATGACTGCTAAAACACACAAAGTTTCAAGATTGACCATATTGATCCATAGCATTATTTTGAAGGCCTTCTCATAATTTCTTGACTTTCTAATGTTTGGAGGATTTTTGGACAACTAGTCAAACATAATTCATTTTCCAATAAAGAAGAAACAGGGGCTTTAAAAGAGGAAGCTTTCTCTGGTTTGAAAGAGTCAGAACACATTCGTTAGGGCTCACAAACTAAAATTGCATACTACTTCATTATTCTTCCATAATACATGTATTATACTTGTATTAATACTCTATATATTGTATTAAAACAAATAATATATTGACAAAGTACACAATCTATATAATATTTTGTGGGAAATTAAATATAAAGATATATATAAAATATATTGACATTTAAATACAAAGGATTGCAAGCCTACCCTACCCATCCTTCGAAGCATGTTAGCATGGTTCTTTTTTTTTTACATAATGCACCCCTGATTTAAAGCCTTATTGATCTCTTGTGACTGGGATAGCACTGCCATTTGGTACCTTTACTTCTTTTTTTGTTATTTGAGACCCATTTATTATTATTATTATTATTATTATTATTATTATTATTATTATAAGTCAACTTTACTTTTTATATCAAATCTATTTCTAAGAATTAACGATTGCAAAGATATGATACAAGACAAGAAGTATAGGACCGCCTAAGAGTGAGTGGGTTAGCAAATCCCTATATATAATAAATTTAAATTTGTACATAGAATATACTTTTTGTTAGAAAATACAATATAATATACAGCATCATATTATAATGATAATTATAAATACAAGATTATTATGAAAATTGGACATCATAGGAAAGTTATTTTCATTGCATAATAAGCAATGAAAATTTTCAAGATAAAGCCAAACATGGACTGGCTAAACATTAAAAAATTATTCTTTTTAAAAAAAAAATGTTTTCTATGGAATTCAAAATATATATATATATAAAAAAAAAATTAAAAAACAGGCCTAGAATCTTAGATAAAATATAGAATTTCAAGTGTAGAAACATACCATATTCCACATTCTCCAATACTGTTGAAAGCCACAAATCCAAAATCACGTTCGTAAATGTAAAGATGATAAGCAAAGATTTTTTTATCGATATATCAAGAACAAAGCATTTTCCAGAATATGAGTTCTTACTTCTTCAACATTTCTTGCATTCCACCAATCCTTGTAGAACTCCCGATCACCAAATCGAAGGAGCTCAGCAAGTATATTTAACCTACATTTGCAGTACAGTATTAAACTCAAACTAAAGAGATGAACCTGGTCCTACAATTCCCCCTTTATGGGAGGGAAGAAACCTAGTGTAAATTTCTAGAAATATGCCAAGCTTCAAGAATCATGCTAGGTTGCATTAAACAAACTAATAATCACACTTCATAAAAATTGCTCTCACTACAAGGGAATCTGCCCACAATTTTAAATGTAATCTGTTACTTGTTGGACAAGTTTTAATAATAACATTTTCAAGGGAATGTAGTTGATAGTTGTTGAAGTAAATGTGTCAAATGGAGGATTCTTTTAACTCCACTACAACTAAATGACACTACATTGATCTAAACAATTTTCCACTATAAACCAAGGTTGTCAATTCCATTTTACTTGATGTTTTGTTTTGTCAATTGGAACTGAATGTTTCGGTTTCGGCATTCCGTTTCGGGGTTGTACTATTTATTTTTTTATATATATATATATATATATATATATATATATATATATATATTAAACAAAAACAAAAACACAAAAAAATTAGTTCAAATCCAAATATAATAATTTTTTAGAATAGTGCATTTTAAAATTGATAAAAATGTAGTATAACTAAAACAAATTAAGTTGATATCTTAAAAAATATTGAACGACAATATATTGTTTCAACTCGGGTCAATCTAGGTTAACCTTTCAAATGTGGAACATGCATTAAGATCATAATAACCAAAATTAAGCAAATCAAAGCAAATTATAAAGTTTAATTCATAATAAACTCGTTGAACAATTAAATTGAGAAAAAATTAATCACAATAAAATGATTTTTCTGAAAAAGTTATGAAATCTGTATAATATTACGAAAATGTCATCATCAATCTCACAAGGTCATTAAATTATCTGATTGTTCTGAAATTTTAATATAATATATATAAATATGTCAAGACTCATAAAATTTCATTTCAATCTAATGGTCAAATTAAGAGATATGATTGACATTGTAAAACTATTTATTATTTTAAAAAAAATACTATTTGGCTAGAACGGAACGGGCAGAACAAAACCGGAATGTTTCTGGTGGAATTTCCTGAACAGACCGAGATTCTGATCGAGATAAAATTTATTTCGGTTTGCTCTGTTTTTTGAATTAGAACAAAATATACCGCCTATTCCGAGCAGAATTTATAAAGTACTTTCACTTGACACTATTGAGGCAAACTAACTCCAACCATAACAAGCTTCATGGTATTAATGTGAAAAAAATAAAGAGCATTTTTGGCCATTATTGGAATTTCTTTAACAAAGAGGACAGTATCAATAAATAAAAAAAAAAGTTTACTCACCACAGGTGGAAAAAGCAGTAGAACATGCAAAGCCATACATATAAATTAGGAACTGAGAGCTTCAAGATCCTCTCAATGGCATACAAGAGATTTCCTTTCAAAGGGTGTTGTGAATTCTGAACAATAGGATTAATATACTGCAGAATCATGCCCACCAAATATGTCAGGAATGCTTGCTTTATTTCCAAGAAAAAAAAAAGGGGGAAAGGAGCACTCGGAGTTGGTTAAATGTGAAGTTCTACTTACTTGTTCTATGATAAATCCCATGAATCCGGTAAATATTATTAACTTGATAAATTGCCGAACCACCCAACCCTTTCGAACAAATTCAGTACGAGGATAGCTTGACTACATCGACAATGCATCAAGGCGAAGATTAGAGAATCTGATAACATAAACAAGATATGGCAGCCACAAAAGAGGGACAGAAGTCCTATTTACAAGCTATATCCATACAAACACAATGCAAGAGCAGTATATAAAGTCAGACCAAGAAACACAACATAACCAGAGTAGAGATCCCTACATTAATACTTGTCTTAAAAAAAATTAATGACAACATATAAGTTAGATTCTATTTACAAATCCACATCCCCTGTTATATGTATATCTTTTGTATTATTTTCCGGGGTATTTGGAAGACAAGTAGTCATTTCTTTACACATTAAGTGATAGCGTGGCAGATGTAGTTTTGTGTATGGGTAATTACTGCCAGTCCTGCATGGTCCCAAGACCCAAGTGTTTCAAGATTTTGCGACCAAAATGTTTGTAAATATGGTCAAGTAGATCAGAGCAGGATTCAAGGTCTTTATCCACTGTCTTCCATCCAGACATGGAAAAGAATTGTTCTTTATGAAATGTTAGGCATTAAACCTAACCCACGAAACCAGGAAATAACAATAAAATGAGCCTAAGGATAAAGTTGCTTTGATGGATCTAAATCATATGAATTGATGGAAATGAGACAAAATGACTGGTCTATGCAACTAGGACACTCAGGACACATCCAATTCCATACACAAAGATAACATAACAATATTTGTCTACCATTAGGAAATGTGGAAAAATCACACAGCTCAGGATTAAAAAGGAGCTCTGCGCCAATCATTCCATGTACAGGTGCATAACCTGTTTGTTATAGCAGGTATCTTCTCATTCCACATATGCAGGGTGACTTTCCCCATATATATCCTAGTAAGTTCATTATTTCATTTATTCTCGTGTAACTAAAAAAAGTCTTTTCATTACAATGTATCCTCTAGAATTGTTGGAAATATATCAAATATCATGAGGCAATACAAGATGAGCCAGTAAGAATTTATAAAAAAAAAAAAAAAAAGGTGAAAATGCACACAATTGTTCATATATGGGTTGAAGAAACATGATTAATTACCTGGTAACATAATGTGGGAGCCACCATAAAGTAGACCAAACTCTTAAAGTTAGTATCATGAGGATTACCCACATAAGGAGAAACGGATGGGACAATTTCCTGAAATCAAACAGGACCTTGGTGAATAGTGGTTGAGAGAAACCAATTGATTTAATTTTTAAAGAGAGAAATATTGAATGTGTAGAGATAATGGGAAGATGTGGGGGGGGAACACAACTACTTGATGTTCTAGCACATATTTTTTCAGCTCTTCAATTTACAATTTATGTAGGACACAACAGCTTCACATGAAAAACCATGCACCTGTCGAGTTTTTTTAAATGTACTTACCCTATCTATTGACTTGGAAATTGCTCTCATATCAGAGTTTGTATGAGCATAAGATACCAATTTCAACCACACAATGCAAGAAAAGAGCATCAATGTGACACCAGATAGTAAAGCAGAATCACACCTGCACAAATTAGCCAAAAAAAATTCAGTGTCTTTGTTAAAATTCAATGACAAAGCATTGTAACCTACAAGATCCAGCAAGATATTAAGACATTTGGCTTATCAATTCCACTCAAAGAGAGAGAAACAGCTTCGAAGAACTCATTTTTTTATGCTTGTGCAATAAATTACCCACATGATAATTCTGACATTTTAAAGTTTTCAGTCATCTAAAGTTTGCATTGGGGAGAGAGAGAGAGAAGGGGAGCGAATACTTTATGAAATGGAATGCAGAGTTTACAAACTTGAAGAAATTTTGATGCTTGAGGGGAGGGGTGGGAACTGAGAAATTAATACAATTGTAGGCAATTTCAGTTACCAAAACGTGATTCCAAGATTTTAATTGCTTTTTTCACCACTATATGTACAAACATGGGAAATAAGCATCCATCATTTTGACAATACAAAGACCACAAAATCAAATCCAAATCAAAAGGGTTCTAGTCTCCTTGACTATAAGCAGTAGTACTACTATGCACATCCTAGAAGCAGTGATTTATAAGACGTCCAAGAAAACTTATGCCCCACAATGATCACTATAAGAGGCAATGATCTCCTAAGATTTTAGAATACTGCTCCAATCAATGAGAACATGCTCTATATCACCCCAAACATAACACATCCCAAAGATTCTTTCAATCCTTTACATCCATGAAAGATAAAGATCACTTGAATGATTCAGCCAAGCTCTCTTTGAAAAATGGCTTTGTAGGTTCATGATGAAATGATAACATGTGCAGATTGATCACAGAAAATATTCATGAAGGGGGGTTTAGGGGTAAATTTCCTAGAGAGGAACATTTCTTATCCTAGTTTTTGAATATCTATTAAAAAGGTTGGGTCATTTTTCTTCTCTTGTCAGTTTTGATTAGGGAAGAAGGCATATATACACAGACAGATTAATTGCCAAGAAGATGATTTGAACAACCAAAAGTGAACTCACCACCTATAGCTTGTGCAATTTAGATTGTGTTTTTCACTTATATGAAAGAATTTGACCATTTTAATACTCTAATGTTATCAATTGTCTTGTATTATTTTTCAAATCAATTGTTTGACAGTGTTAGACCATAATCTGAGCAAACTGCAAGTCATAAGCTAGTTATCAATATCTTTGAATTCTTACTGTGAGTTTCCAACAATAGTGTTTCCTTTTGCATTGGTCTTTGATATCACCACAAAACCCTATCAACCCAGGCTACATCATAACCAAGATTGGAAGTTGATTTGAAGTTTATGATGGAACCTGACATTTATGCCTTTCATGCAACCTAAAGAGTCTTATAGAATCTTCCTAGAAGTGAACTCCACTTTTTTAGCATATCTGATTTTCAATCGGCATGCAATTTTCAAATGGAGTAAAAATATTACATTTTATGTTATAAAAATCTAATTCATTGAGCAACATAGAGGCTATTAATTTCCAAATTTGATAAACTAACAGTTATACATCACTAAACTTCGCAGTAGATAACTAAAGTAAATTAAATAAACCTGAGAATTACTGAAACTGGATATAAAAGTGATCCTGTGGTAATGATTATATGAAGGAAAACAACAACCTGCAATTTAAACTTAAAGTTAGCTTCAAACTAAATCAGGCTCCACAATGAGCCGTGAGTTATTTATTTGAGCAATTATAACAAGCCGGACATATTAATGGCCAGATGCAGAATGATCAGCATGTTAGCACTTACAAGTTGAGGTAAATAATTGTGATATGCCAGCTTCTCAACAAGATAGGCCGCGAAAGGGAATGCTGGAAGGCTGAGACTGTAATAATAGCAATAATCACAACAAATATATTGTCAAGAAAAAGAAAGTAGCAATAATTCAGACTTGAAACCCAAAAATAAAAATAAAGAAAGAACATTCTTCATCAGTCAGATGGAATAAATGGGAAAAAATATTACCAGCACATAAACAAGGGCCAGTCTCTTAATGATTTTGAACTAAACCAAAATCCACTATTAATTAACCAACCATACTGCAAAAAAACAAATTAAAAAAAAAAACTCTTAAAATTATATTGTTTTAAATTATAAGAGAGCATGCCAAAAGATTTTTATTTTTATGGGGGGAGGGGGCAGGAAGAGGAGGAAGAAGAAGAAAATAGCACTAACCTTGATTATATTTTCAATGATAAGCCTGCTATTGACAGCCACAAGCACAACTATGCAGAGATTGAAGAGACCTGCATGACTCTGCAGCCACAAAATTGTAGTGAAGACCAAATAATTAAAATCTATCCATCCATAAAACGCAAATTAAAATGAATTTAAACGATCCATACTTGTTTAAAAATAGCATCAGAACTAAGAGGACTCTCTCTAACACCACGATGAGCAGGCGCTGAAGGCCGATAATAGAATTTAATATCCGACCGATTCTCATTCTTAACCTCATCGCATTCTTTACCATTATTTTTCAAATCCTCCGATTCCATCATCTCCGTCGAAGGCGAATCCGTGACTGTTGTTGACCTCCTTCGAACGGAGAAGTTAAGATCCGACGTCGTCGATGATGATGCTGTCGTTGCTGTTGCTGTTGCTGTTGATGTTGCTGTTTCCATTTTATGATTCTCCGGAGCCTCTGACGCCGCCATGATTTTTCGATACACTGAAATGCAGTGTATCAAAAATAATAAAAGTTAGAGGCGTGTGTGTGTACATATATATACATGTATATATATATACTGGTTGATAGTAAATGCCATTAATTTATAAGTAGAAAGAGGGTGGGGTGATGGAATTTTGAACGTTTATTTATTTTAATTTTAATTTGGAAAGAAAAATCAAGATTTTGGAGTCAGTTAGGGTTTTTTATTTTTAATCATGGAAGTGTTTGTTTGTTTCAGAGAGGTTACGCTGCTAACCAGACAGGCAGGGAGGCAGACCAGGTAGGTTTCCACTCTTCTTCTTCTTCTTTGGGATATTTTTTCATGGGAGTCGATGATTGGCATATCATATTGTCCTCCGCACTCTCACTTTCTTTTTATTTAAGTAAATAAATAAATCCACCTAGCAGAATATATCTTTTTGGTTGAAATAGCATCTTTTCCCTATTTAAAAGCATAATTATTACCTAATATATAATTCCCTTGCCATTTAAGTGTGCTGTACAATAGATTATATGTGTAAACACTATGGATGCTAATATTATATTTTTGGGTCGGTTTGTTTTGATTTGCCGATTTTTCTGTTTTTTTATCATTATTTGCACATTGAAATAGCGTTTTTAGCCCTCGAAAATGATAAAAAAAAAAAAATTGGTTATATGTGGAGGGGCTCCGCGATAATTGCATTGTTTCAGACCAAACTGGTCTGATCCATCTACCTTTTTATTATTTTATATTTTTTTGAAAATGGCTAATTACGAAACTAACCCCCAATAAGACAAAATTGTTGACTTATAGACATGGGTGTACCGGTAATTGACCATCCTTTTTTATTTTTATTTTTTATACTGTCGGTGCGTGTGACACACGCGACCGACAGTATTCTGCCTCATGCCCTCTTTAAGTGGCTCATGATTGGTGATAGCATCGCCGGAGATGGTCAACCGGCGTCTCAATCGATGCGCCACAGCTTAGTCTTCCTCTCGGTGCAGTGCATTTTAGCCTTTAACATCCGTGAACGCGGCGGTGGCCGATTAAAGCCACTGCAGCCGTTTCTCTCTCTTTTACACATCAAAGTGCAGGAGAGTCCCCCGGTTTCAATGCTTTTTCATTGAGGTCCCTGTACTTTTAATTTTGTTTATGGTCCTAATTTTTGTTATATAAGTTTTAGTTTGGTTTGATTGGTTCCTTCCATTGAAATTAATTGAATGTGCAATTTTCACTTCGCTCCTCCTTTTAATTTCTGGATTGGGTTTCAATAACTCAATAAATTTGGTAAAACAATTTCAATTTTTCCAATTTTATCCTTTGATTGAAATGATAATAAATTTTATTTTCATTTCGGCCCTTATACTTTTAATTTTGTATTTTCATCCCTTTATATTTGATTTTCCTTTCGGACCTTATACTTTTAAAAAAATTTAATCCCTTGATTTTTTTTTATTATTTTAATTTTGTTAAAGTTTTTATGGTTTTTTTAGCCTTTTATTTATTTTATTTTTTTCATTATTAACATAATAATAATAATAATTTAATTGTTTTTCTTGCTTACTCTTTTGTTAATGTTTTTTTAGGGTGTTTTTCCCTCGGAACAATTTGATAATTTTTATTGTTTTGACAGTAATAACAATGATAATTTTTAGTTTTTATTATATTTTTTTGTTTGATATTTTGTTGTAGTTCTTACAATTTTTTTAATCTTTCATTCATTTGTTATTCTAGGATTAAGGCAACTATACACCTAGGGGGGGGGGGAATTAGGTGTAAATACAATAATTATAGCAATTCTAAAAATCAATTACTTTAAAGTAAAGAGATAAGAGAGAGAGATTGCTAACTCGGTTTTTAACGTGGTTCGGCAAGCCTACATCCACGATTCAAGTACAAATCCGTACTTGAGTATTGTACTCTCTTACTAGTCCAAGTAACAAGATTACAAATCTCGCTTGATGAATCCACACCAAGACTTTTACACCACTTGAAGATATGCCCTCTTCAAGATTTTCCTTCTTCCCACTTGAAGATGTACCCTCTTCAAGATTTTTCCTTGATGATGTTCCCTCACCAATATCAAAGAGTTTTATACTTCAACTCTCAAGAATATTACAATGATTGTTTTTGTAAAACAACAATACACTCTTAATAGTGTAGATATTACAAATGAAGATCTATGATCTTTTTATCTCACTTGATAACACTTAGAATATTTGAAGGTGTTTAAGTGTAGTGAGAATGAGAAATACTCTTTGTGTTAAGATATGAAGATTTAAACACAATTATGAGTATTAATGAGGATTGATAATATGAAGATGTTTTTGCACTCTAATTGCCTCAATATAAGATATGAAAGTTTTTTTTTTTAGTTTTGCAATTAGGAGGCCTATTTATAAGTTTCTAAAAGAAACTAGCCGTTTATAGCCGTTTTAATGCAACTGTCATATCAAGCGGTCGACCGGTTCACAACGGACAAATCAAGTGGTCGACCGGTTCAGTTCAAAAGACAATTCGTCTTAAAGCGGTCGACCGGTTCACAACGGATAACCCAAGCGGTCGACCGGTTCGGCTCGAAAGACATTTTGTCTTCAAGTGGTCGACCAGTTCACAACGGATATACCAAGCGGTCGACCGGTTCAGCTCAAAAGACAATTTGTCTTCAAGCGGTCGACCGGTTCACTTGGTATACACCAAGCGGTCGACCGGTTCATGCAGAAACTATATCTTGACAAATTATCTTTTCTTAATTTCTTGAACCGATTGATTATGACTTGAACCTCTAATCATCAAACCCTTTTAATGCATGCAATGTGAAGTGTGTGAGTTCATTTTAATTTGTGCTATCAAGGTAGAAATTGAGATTTACATAAAGCACTAAAATGAACACTTATTCTAAGTCTTCACTTGCTTGCATCTTGGACTTCTTGGAGTGATTTCTTCGTGTACTCCGTTATGCTTGTTGATGTATTCTTTGTATAAAACCTGTTTATCGCTTAATCTCATCCAAGCATATTATTAGTCTATTTTCTTTTTATTGTTATCATCAAAATATATAAAACATATAAGTGTGACATTATATGTCAACAATCTCCCCCTTTTTGATGATGATCGTTAGGAACCATCTTATCTAAATGCTTAAATTTATAGGTGAAGCCCCATAATATAATTATATTATACTCTAACACTTCCCTCAAGTGAAAGCCCTTTGGGATTGAAACTTGCACAGACCCATGTTACCTTGTGCTTGATTTTTATCAAATAGAATGGGGGTGGTGAGATTCGAACTCGTGACCGCTGGGTCAAC
Organism: Salix exigua; assembly: GCA_032356905.1. NCBI lineage: Eukaryota > Viridiplantae > Streptophyta > Magnoliopsida > Malpighiales > Salicaceae > Salix > Salix exigua. The sequence goes on along the minus strand of CM063593.1, from coordinate 9,938,183 downwards.
AAGACTCTGATACCATGTTAAGGAACCATCTCACCTAAAAGCTTAAGCTTTTAGGTGAGGTCCCAGAATATGATTTATATTATTCTCTAACAATGACAATAAACAAAAAAACTTAGATAATAAATTGAGTTTCACCCTAAATATTATAATGCAATATATAGGAGACATTGAACATTTTTAGCAATTTAATCTAAGTAAAAATATCATATGCCATTTCAAGAAAAAATCATTTTTCTCCCCCTAAATATATGCATATGAATTTTTCATATTCTCATATTTTACTCCCCCATTATTGATGCATTTGATATTTTCATATTTTTTCATATTCTCTCCCCCTTTGGCATCAACAAAAAGAAGGTTAATCATTGTGGATAAAAAAACACAATATTCAATATCATTGTACATATATCCAAAATGAAAAGCATAAATACAATATTTCTAAATAACAGCATAAATAAGATGAGATGCATGATACAAAATCACGAAGGAGGTGGGTTCCGTGGGAGAAGTGAAGCCATCATCGCCTTCATCTCCTGTATATCAGCCCGCATCTCTATGTGAGAGTCTCGTATCTCTATGTGAGAGTCTCTTATGGATCGTATATCTGTCTCTATGAGCGTGAGACGACTCTCTACCCTATGAGACCAGCCACTCGCAGATGGCTCATCTGGGGAGGAAGCCGGAGGTGGTGACTCAAACAAATGTGTGAACTCATCTTCACCTTGATCCTCAGCCGTATTCTCCTCCTCTTCATGCTCTTCCTCAGCATGTGCACCTTCTTGGTGCCCTTGAATCCACTCACCATGCTCATTAAGCACATATTTCATCCTAGTTAGAGTGGTGCTATTTGCACCATGCTCAAGCAATGTGAAGTGTGTGAGTTCATTTTAATTTGTGCTATCAAGGTAGAAATTGAGATTTACATAAAGCACTAAAATGAACACTTATTCTAAGTCTTCACTTGCTTGCATCTTGGACTTCTTGGAGTGATTTCTTCGTGTACTCCGTTATGCTTGTTGATGTATTCTTTGTATAAAACCTGTTTATCGCTTAATCTCATCCAAGCATATTATTAGTCTATTTTCTTTTTATTGTTATCATCAAAATATATAAAACATATAAGTGTGACATTATATGTCAACAATCTCCCCCTTTTTGATGATGACTGTTAAGGAACCATCTCACCTAAAAGCTTAAGCTTTTAGGTGAGGCCCCATAATATGATTTATATTATTCTCTAACACATCCCCTCAAGTGAAAGCCCTTTGGGCTTGAAACTTGCACAGACCCATATCACCTTGTGCTTAATTTTTATCAAATAAAATAGAGGTGGTGAGATTCGAACTCGTGACCGCTGGGTCAACAAGGCTCTGATACCATGTTAAGGAACCATCTCACCTAAAAGCTTAAGCTTATAAATGAAGCCCTATAATATGATTTATATTATTCTCTAACAATGACAATAAACAAAAAAACTTAGATAATAAATTGAGTTTCACCCTAAATATTATAATGCAATATATAGGAGACATTGAACATTTTTAGCAATTTAATCTAAGTAACAATATCATATGTCATTTCAAGAAAAAAATCATTTTTCTCCCCCTAAATATATGCATATGAATTTTTCATATTCTCATATTTTACTCCCCCATTATTGATGCATTTGATATTTTCATATTCTCTCCCCCTTTGGCATCAACAAAAGAAGGTTAATCATTGTGGATAAAAACATAATATTCAATATCATTGTACATATATCCAAAATGAAAAGCATAAATACAATATCTCTAAATAACAGACATAAATAAGATGAGATGCATGATACAAAATCACGAAGGAGGTGGGTTCAGTGAGAGAAGTGAAGCCATCATCGCCTTCATCTCCTCAGTATATCAACCCGCATCTCTATGTGAGAGTCCAGTATATATATGTGATAGTCTCTTATGGATCGAATATCTGTCTCTATGAGCGTGAGACGACTCTCTACCCTATGAGACCAGACCACTCGCAAATGGCTCATCCGGGAGGAAGTCGGAGGTGGTGACTCAAACAAATGTGTGAACTCATCTTCACCTTGATCCTCACCGCATTCTCCTTCTCTTCATGCTCTTCCTCAAGCATGTGCACCTTCTTAGTGCCCTTGAATCCACTCACCATGCTCATTAAGCACATATTTCATCCTAGTTAGAGTGGTATTATTTATTTCCGTCTTATCTCGAGTACGGTCTCTTATCCGTACTCGTCAATGAAGATCTCAAAATGCTCAAAAATAGTGGTAAACACTTGACCATAAGGTAGAGCCTTTTGTTTTTGATCATATGCTAAGATTATATTCCTAATCAAGATGTATGGAAGGTTTATTGGCCTTCACTGAATCATACAATCAATTAAGCATAATTCCATAAATGTAACTTCATCATAATGCCCTTTTTGGGCAAGATATTGTGAGCAATAATTCTATGGAGTATTCTATGTCTCAATAAAAGATCTTGACTCTTTATTTTAGCACCTGGAGCAAATCCATTATTTTCGAGTAGTGCAAGTGCAACAACGATAATCATAGCTAAAACCTTCAATGGTCTGAATTATTTTAATATCAAACACTCTCGGACCATCATTAGATATATCCAATATCTCGACTAATTCATCACAATTAAATTCAATGGGATGTCCTTGAAGAGTACTCATTATTCTTGGTTCAACATTAACCCTCATGTTAGCAAAGAACATTCTCATCAATTTAGGGTATGTAGGTTTCCTATATTCATACAATGAGTACCAACCCATTTCAGCAAATAAAGTGTCTATACCTAAAGCAGATAGATCATTGCTTAAACCTCTTTCTACAATGATAGCTCTATTTGAGAAATTACTCAAAAATCTTTGAACATTATCACCTGATGAGGAAGTCGGATCATTGGCTCGTTTACTCCTTGATTCAGTCCTTCTTAATCGCTTCTAGGGTGGCATTGACTTCCATTAGGCTATGGGTGTTTTGATTTGGAGTAGTTTTTGAGAGGGTTTGGGGTTAGTATTTTCGGATTTTTTGAATGTTGTATGTTGAATGTGTTCTGAAACCCTAGATAGTATTTATACTATCGAGCAACCGGTCGACCGGTTGCCTTGGGGTAAGTTCAACCGGTCGACCGGTTGACTCCCAAGTTGAGAATTTTCCAAATTTCTCTTTTGAACCGTTCTTTCCACTCACAATGTAGCCTTTTCATGTAAAAAATATGTCCAAAAGGCAAAGAAATCAAGGGGCTAAAAATGCTAATTTTAGGCAGTAGCGAACGCTACTGTTCCTCTAGCTCAACCGGTCGACCGATTGATCCAGATGCATGTACCGGTCGACCGGTACATGCAAAAATGGAAATTTTTGCACTTTGACTTTAAAATCATTCTTTAATCTTCAAAAGTACCCTTTATGTCCAAAAATTATGTTCAGAACCATTTTCCTCCAAAATTCAAAAAATTCCAGTAGCCATCCTCTGTTTTTCTGTCTCAACCGGTCTACCGGTTGGACTTGCTCTTGATGAACCGGTCGACCGGTTCATCCCAGAATTTCTAAATTCTGCAATATTTGTTTTGAACAAATTTCTTATGCTCCAAGTGTATACATTTTAACATCAAATAAATCCAACTTATAACCATTGATGTATACATAATTTAAACATCATTTGCATGGATAAACGCTAGGTTCCTTCTTATTTCACAAAAGCGATCTTTGGCTAAGGGTTTTGTAAAAATATCTGCAAGTTGATGTTCTGTACCTATAAACTCAAGTACAATATCTCATTTTTCAATGTGATCCCTAAGAAGTGATGTCTTACTTCTATGTGTTTTGTACTGAGAGTCTTGAATGGGATTTTTAGATAGGCAAATAGCACTTGTATTATCACATTTAATCGGAGTATTTTCAAACCTAAGTCTATAATCCTCTAGAGTTTGTTTCATCCATAATACTTGTGCATAACAACTCCCACTGCAATATATTCTCGCTTGAGTTGTTGATAGGACTACTGAGTTTTGTTTCTTACTTGCCCATGATACTAGTGAAGATCCTAGAAAGTGACAAGTTCCACTAGTACTTTTCCTATCTATTTTGCAACCCATAAAATCTGCATCCAAATAACTGATGAAACTCATTTCACTTCCCTTCGGATACCACAACCCTAAATCAATTGTACCATGCAAGTAACGAAAAATTCTTTTTACTGCACTAACATGGGATTCTTTTGGACATGCTTGAAATCGTGCACATAAACATACACTAAACATAATATCGGGTCTACTTGCGGTTAAATATAAAAGAGAACCGATCATACCTCGATATTTGGTGATGTCTATGGTTTTACCTTTTTCGTCCATATCAAGCTTAGTAGATGTTCCCATGGGTGTGTCGGCATCTTTGACATGTTCCATCCCAAATCTTTTTAGAAGATCCTTGGTGTACTTGCTTTGGTTGATGAAGATGTCATCTCTTGTTTGCTTAATTTGCAATCCAAGGAAGAAATTTAATTCTCCCATCATGCTCATTTCAAATTCCTCTTGCATGCATTTTGCAAATTCCTTACACAGAGATTCGTTAGTAGCACCAAAAATTATATCATCAACATAGATTTGTACAATAAGGATATCTTTTCCTTTTCTTTTCGTAAAAAAGGTGGTGTCAATTTTGCCAATGTTAAAATCATTTTCAATAAGAAATGTTTTTAATCTATCATACCATGCCCTAGGTGCTTGTTTTAAACCATACAAGGCCTTTTTGAGTTTAAAAACATGATTACTGAAATTCAAAATTTTCAAAGCCTTGATGTTGTTCAACATATACTTCTTCCATTATAAAGCCATTTAAAATTGCACTTTTAACATCTATTTGGAAGAGCGTAAAATTTGCATGACATGCATAGGCTAATAGCATTCTTATAGATTCAAGTCTAGCTCATCGGTGCAAAGGTTTCTTCATAATTTATTCCTTCTTCTTGATTATAACCTTTAGCAACTAGTCTTGCTTTGTTTCTAACAATAGTCCCATGTTCATCAACTTTGTTTCTAAAGACCCATTTAGTACCGATTATTGATAAATCTTTTGGTCTAGGGACTAGTTCCCAAACCTCATTTCTCTCAAACTGATTTAGCTATCTTGCATGGCTAAAATCCATTTTTCATCATTTTCAGCTTCAAGAAAAGTTTTAGGTTCTATTTGAGAAACAAATGCATAATGTCCACTAATATTTCTAAGGGATGCTCTAGTTTTAGTTCCCTCAAATGGATTACCAATAATTAATTCTGGAGGATGAGAACTTACATACCTTAGCTCCTTTGGCGGCTCAAAGGAGTTACTTACCAATTATTGTTGATTGCTTGAGCTTGGTTGGTCCTTGTTTATCTCTTCATTTGATGTTTCATTTGGATTTTTATCATGAAGATTCAAATTTTGAACACTTTTATTTAAGTCATCTAGAATCTCAACAATTTTGTCATTTTGAGTTTCCTCAAAGGCGACATGCATGGATTCCTCAAGACAAAGTGTTCTATTATTGTAAACTCTGTAGGCTTTGCTAGAGGAGGAGTATCCAAGAAAAATTCCAACATCGGATTTTGAATCAAATTTATCAAGATTGTCTTTAGTGTTTAGAATAAAGCATTTTGAACCAAAGACTTTAAAATAAGAGATGTTGGGCTTCCTCCCTTTCCAAAGCTCATAAGGAGTCTTTTTCAACTCAGGTCTCAAAGTAACACGATTTAAAACATAGCAAGAAGTATTTACTGGCTCCGCCAAAAATATTTAGGGGTGTTAAATTCATTTATCATAGTTCTTGCCATTTCTTGAAGAGACCGATTTTTCCTTTCCACAACCCCATTTTGTTGGGGAGTTCTAGGAGTTGAAAAGTTATGGTGGTATCCTTTTCTTCACAAAGCGTTTCAAATAAATCACTTGTGAATTCACCACCATGATCGCTCCTTATGTTAATTATAGAAAATCCTTTCTCATTTTCGATTTTCTTTGAAAACTTTACAAATTCATGAATTGTTTCATCTTTTGATTTCAAAAATATAACCCATGTATATCTAGTAAAGTCATCAACAATTACAAACACATATCTATTACCACTTAAACTTCTTGTTCTAGTTGGTCCAAATAGATCTATGTGAAGTAATTCTAAAGGTCTTTCGGTTGATATGTGATTCTTACTTTTAAAAAATGTTTTGAATTGTTTACCCATTTGGCAAGCATCACACAATTTTTCCTTTTCATATGTAATATGAGGAAGACCTTTAACTAAATCATTTTTGGCCAATTTTGAAAGGATGTCCATGCTTATGTGACCTAGTCTTCTATGCCATAGAAAACTATCATTTATACTAGCAACAAGACAACTTTCACTACTCATACATGTATCTATTTTGATCTTATAGATATTTCCAATTCTATTACCGATAAAAATAATTTTATCATTTTCAAGTATTAAGCAACATGTATGATCAAAAATGATTTTATATCCTTTGTCACATAATTGACTTATACTAAGTAAGTTATGTTTAAGATTATCAACAAGAAATACATTTTCAATGGAGGTTGAAGACATACCTCCAATGTTACCAATTCCAACAATTTTTCCTTTTGAGTTGTCCCCAAAAGTCACTTTTCCTCCTTTAGTTTTGGTAAGGCTTGAAAAAAGGGTGCCGTCTCCGGTCATGTGTCTTGAACAAGCACTATCCAAAAATCACTCCCCATGTTCCCTTGGTTCCTACAAAACAGAATCAAGATGAGGATTTTGGTACCCATACCTTCTTGGGTCCTTTTTGGTTAGGGGTGGTTCCTTTTGGAACCCAAATCATGTCAACAATTTTATTTTTCTTCATCAGACATGCATAAATCAAATGACCTAATTTTCTACAATAATTGCATGTATGACTTGGATCATAAGACTCTTTAGCTTTAACAAAGTAATTCTTTAGGTATTTTTGATTTTTATTAGGTTTATAACCTAATCCTCCTTTGTTAAATACTCTTCTCTGGCTCGAAAGCATTTTCTCAAAAAAAATTGAGCCTTGTGTGAATTTTGTGATAATTATATTCAACTCATCAACTTTCTCTTTTAATGATTTATTATCTTTTTCAAGTTGATTGGTCTTGCTACTCTTGTCATTTAAATCATATACTTTCTTTTCTAATAATTCTTTTTCTTCAATTAAGCATATATGATTTCTTTTTAGAGTACTATATTTAGAACCTAATTTCTTATATTCTACATACAAATTTTCAAGTTGTTCATGTAGTTCAATATAAGAAGGGTCGGATTCATCATCCGAAGATTGTACCTCATTTTCGCTTTCAATTGCCATAAAGCACATGTTAGCCACATGTTCTTCTTCATCAGTGGAGCTTGAGTCCTAGTCATCGCTCCATGTTGCTTTTAAAGCTTTCTTTTGAAAGCGATTTTTCTTTTTCATTTGAAGAAGGGGACAATCGGTTTTGATATGTCCCACTTTGTTGCATTTGTAGCATTTAGGAGTTTCTTTGCTAGATTCTCCTTTGTTTCTGTAGTTCGAAAACTTTCTCTTATCATTTTTCTTTCTAAGAAAGTTTCGAAACTGTCTTGTGATCAATGCTACATCTTCCACAAGATCGTCGTCACTGTCTTCATCATTGGCCTCGTCTTCAACAGTTTTAAATGCCAAATTTTTCTTTGGCCTTTCTTCCTGATCTTGTTTTTCCATAGTGATCTCATGAGTCATTAGAGAACCGATGAGCTCCTCTAATGGTAATTTTATGAGATCTTTTGCTTCTCGTATTGCTGTCACTTTAGCTTCCCAAGCTTTTGGTAGAGATCTGAGAATCTTGCTTACAATCTCTGTATTTGTGTAAGTTCTACCAAGAGCATGTAAACTATTTGTAATGCTAGTCATACGAGTAAACATGCTTGTTATGGATTCATTTTGTAACATTTTAAATAACTCATATTGATGAACTAACATATCAATTTTTGATTCTTTTACTTGATTAGTTCCTTCATGAGTTACTTCTAAAGTATGCCATATATCCCTAGCATTTTTACATGAAGATATTCTATTAAATTCACTTCTATTTAATGCACAGTATAAGGTGTTCATGGCTTTAGCATCCATAGAAAGTAATCTTTTATCTAAGTCTGTATATTCTATCATGCTTTTGGGAATCTCAACACCATTTTTGGTTTTGAGTGGTCTATGAGGTCCATTTTCAATAGAAAGTCATAAATCAAAATCTATAGATTGAAGATATATAGTCATTCTAGCTTTCCAATATGCATAGTCATTACCATCAAAAAATGGTGGTCTAGATGTTGAGGCACCTTCATTTTGGAGATTGTAACTTGTAGTTGCCATTCTACTCAAAGTCTAAGCAAACTAAATAATTGATAACTAAGATCCGATACCAATTATTATTCTAGGATTAAGGCAACTATACACCTAGGGGGAATTAGGTGTAAATACAATAATTATAGCAATTCTAAAATCAATTACTTTAAAGTAAAGAGATAAGAGAGAGAGATTGCTAACTCGGTTTTTAACGTGGTTCGGCAAGCCTACGTCCACGATTCAAGTACAAATCCGTACTTGAGTATTGTACTCTCTTACTAGTCCAAGTAACAAGATTACAAATCTCGCTTGATGAATCCACACCAAGACTTTTACACCACTTGAAGATATGCCCTCTTCAAGATTTTCCTTCTTCCCACTTGAAGATGTACCCTCTTCAAGATTTTTCCTTGGTGATGTTCCCTCACCAATATCAAAGAGTTTTATACTTCAACTCTCAAGAATATTACAATGGTTGTTTTTGTAAAACAACAATACACTCTTAATAGTGTAGATATTACAAATGAAGATCTATGATCTTTTTATCTCACTTGATAACACTTAGAATATTTGAAGGTGTTTAAGTGTAGTGAGAATGAGAAATACTCTTTGTGTTAAGATATGAAGATTTAAACACAATTATGAGTATTAATGAGGATTGATAATATGAAGATGTTTTTGCACTCTAATTGCCTCAATATAAGATATGAAAGTTTTTTTTTTTAGTTTTGCAATTAGGAGGCCTATTTATAAGTTTCTAAAAGAAACTAGCCGTTTATAGCCGTTTTAATGCAACTGTCATATCAAGCGGTCGACCGGTTCACAACGGACAAATCAAGTGGTCGACCGGTTCAGTTCAAAAGACAATTCGTCTTAAAGCGGTCGACCGGTTCACAACGGATAACCCAAGCGGTCGACCGGTTCAGCTCGAAAGACATTTTGTCTTCAAGCGGTCGACCGATTCTAGCGGATATACCAGCGGTCGACCGGTTCACTCAAAGACAATTTGTCTTCAGCGGTCGACGGTTCACTTGGTATACACCAAGCGGTCGACCGGTTCATGCAGAAACTATATCTTGACAAATTATCTTTTCTTAATTTCTTGAACCGATTGATTATGACTTGAACCTCTAATCATCAAACCCTTTTAATGCATGCAATGTGAAGTGTGTGAGTTCATTTTAATTTGTGCTATCAAGGTAGAAATTGAGATTTACATAAAGCACTAAAATGAACACTTATTCTAAGTCTTCACTTGCTTGCATCTTGGACTTCTTGGAGTGATTTCTTCGTGTACTCCGTTATGCTTGTTGATGTATTCTTTGTATAAAACCTGTTTATCGCTTAATCTCATCCAAGCATATTATTAGTCTATTTTCTTTTTATTGTTATCATCAAAATATATAAAACATATAAGTGTGACATTATATGTCAACAATCTCCCCCTTTTTGATGATGACTGTTAAGGAACCATCTCACCTAAAAGCTTAAGCTTATAAGTGAGACCCCATAATATGATTTATATTATTCTCTAATACATCTCCTCAAGTGAAAGCCCTTTAGGCTTGAAACTTGCACAGGATCATATCACCTTGTGCTTAATTTTTATCAAATAGAATGGAGGTGGTGAGATTCGAACTCGTAACCGCTGGGTCAACAAGGCTCTGATACCATGTTAAGGAACCATCTCACCTAAAATCTTAAGCTTATAAATGAGACCCCGTAATATGATTTATATTATTCTCTAACAATGACAATAAACAAAAAAACTTAGATAATAAATTGAGTTTCACCCTAAATATTATAATGCAATATATAGGAGACATTGAACATTTTTAGCAATTTAATCTAAGTAACAATATCATATGTCATTTCAAGAAAAAAATCATTTTTCTCCCCCTAAATATATGCATATGAATTTTTCATATTCTCATATTTTACTCCCCCATTATTGATGCATTTGATATTTTCATATTCTCTCCCCCTTTGGCATCAACAAAAAGAAGGTTAATCATTGTGGATAAAAAAACACAATATTCAATATCATTGTACATATATCCAAAATGAAAAGCATAAATACAATATCTCTAAATAACAGCATAAATAAGATGAGATGCATGATACAAAATCACGAAGGAGGTGGGTTCCGTGAGAGAAGTGAAGTCATCATCGCCTTCATCTCCTGTATATCAACCCGCATCTCTATGTGAGAGTCCCGTATCTCTATGTGAGAGTCTCTTATGGATCGTATATCTGTCTCTATGAGCGTGAGACGACTCTCTACCCTATGAGACCAGCCACTCGCAAATGGCTCATCTGGGGAGGAAGCCGGAGGTGGTGACTCAAACAAATGTGTGAACTCATCTTCACCTTGATCCTCAGCAACGCGCGGGCAATACAGCTAGTATTTATTAAAGAGAGATGAGTTGTGTACGAATATGTTTTTTCATTTTGAAAAAAAAATCGAGCATAATAATATATCATAAAATTTAATTTTTTTCAAAATGAAAAAACATTTTCGGAGACAACTCATCTCTCTTTAAAAAATAACATTAATAGTCCTCCTTTCTAAAAAAAAAACTCATTAATTCTTTGTTTCCATCTTTAAAATACAAAAAAAAAATGAACTTGTATCAATCCTCAAACATAATGGAACTTTTTCTCTTCAAAATCTATTATTGTTGTCGTTGTCCACGTCGCCCCAACACTTTGTAGTTTTACAAGTCAAGAATACATACTACATTGCTATTAAATATATAAATTTTATGTTTAATTTAATTAAAATAAAATTATTATTTGGATTTTGGTTAGAAGATATTTGTTAATTCTACATGTATGAATGAAATAATTTTAAATAATTATTTACATTTTAAATGATTGTTGTTAACATGAAAATGATAAACATCTACATTTGAAAACATAAAATGTATATAATTATAATCCAACACATGCGTTATTATAGTGAGCTAGATAGGTAGTAGCATGTCTAGTTTTTTTTTTTTGAACTATTTGTTAAAGACAACAACTTAACTTCAATAAATTATTTTTGTTTAATATTTATGATACTTATCTTGTATAGGCCATGTAGACTCCATATGAGGATGATAAAATTGGTAGTCGTTCTAGTGGTTTGCACTAGATGGACATAGATATTCATGGTTTCGTTAATATTTTCAAGATGGTTGAACAACATTGCCTACATTGGGTGATGTTATTAGTTCAACTATAGACAATACATTTCAGTTGACATCTATATGAGTGTTATATTACACGTCATAAATCATTAGGATAAAAATAATAATTACAACTTGTTAAGTCATCATAAAGCTTATGTATTAATATAGGATGCACAGAGAAATAACATATTTGCAAGATGCATCATGCAATTACAAAAGAATGAGTACATGATTTGGTACATGGTTATTACATGTTAGGTCATTACACTAGGTCCCGGGCAAATTCATCTACCTAAAGACATGCAATGCTAGCAACATACTCAATATATTCAAATTATTGTAAGTAATCAAGTCTTTTAGAATTAATATATGCAATTTTTTTATTGATATTTTAATTTAATGTTAATATTTTATTAATATTGAGCTGGTTTGTTTTTACAAAAAAGTTGAGGAGTCATATTTATGGTTCATAATATTAACAAGAAAACATGAATGATTTGCTTATGTGTCTCAATAATTCAATGTTTTCACATTGCACTTGATAACTTCAGAGAGATGTTAGATCTTAGTGATTTTGTGAAGGAAGACGAGGCCTTTTATGTAGGAGCATAAGCATGGGTAGAATGCATACGTGCTATTGATAACTTTTATGTGTGGGGGTGGGGGGGGGGGGTATATCTTTATTTATTTGCATTCATGAAAACACTATCATATAAAACTATAATTCATAAATATGGTGGGTGAAAATAATTGAGATTTGTGTTTTGAGTGGTAAGCTTATGATTATTTGATGTGAGAGTTTGTTGTGTTTGATTTATTTTTTTGGGTTATTTATAGGTATTTGTAACCAAGATAAGATTTTGAGAGGGGTTCTTAAATAGTAAAGACTCTGCCAAGATTTTATTAAATTAAAAAAAACCATACTTTCTAAAACTATTATCTGAATTAGATGTAAGATTAACAAACTAAATACTAATTGAAATCACAAAAGTTATGAAATTAATTCAAAGATAAATCTCATAAGAACTTTTTTTTAAAAAAAAAATAGATACAAGTGAATTTTGTTGTTTGGTTCTTATGGGACGGTTATTGGAATTTAAATGATGTTGCTGTTTTGAAACATAACATCAACTTAATTGATATCATGTTTCACAACCATGATATTTAATGGATGTTGTCTTTGTCAATCGTAACTTTTATTTGTTGCAATTCTAAATCAAGATATCAATTACATGTCATATTTCAAAACTATGACATTATTTATTTGTGAATGTCCAATGAAAACAAAAAATAGGTTTATTGTCTTTTTAGATTTTAAAGGAGAGAGGAAGTATCGGGAAAGTTTATAAAGTTGTATTCCATAGTGTACAAGTATCATCCATCAAGCATATACATAAAACTAGTTCATATAATAATATAGTAGGTGATTAAGTGGTAAGAGCTTGAGACTAAAAAGTTTACTCTCCTTGTGATCTTAGGTTCAAGCTCTATGATGTGATAGCCACTAAAAGCTTACATGATTGTTAACTTTAAGGTCTATGTGATTAGTTGAAATGTGCGCAAACTGTCTCGGACATCCATGTTAATAAAAAAAATTAATTCATATAATATTTTTAATGAGAAATTAAAAGTAGCGACCCAAAAAGCAAAAGATGGTGAAAAGATAATTTAATTTAATCAAGGTTCTATTGTTTACTTTAGGGTGGTGTGTCATTATATTAACTAATCAAGAAGTTGTAAGATTGCTCCCTCAATTTTCATTTTAAAGGTGACTAGGTATTTGCAAATAATCTGACATTTTTCATTAACTTTTTTTTATGGGATGTAAAGTGTTAGAAAGCAATTAAAGTTAGGATGTAAACTATAATTTTTAAAAATATGGGAAAAAGAAATAAGATGATCAAACTATAAAAGGTTTGGTATAATTTTTCCTATCTGAAATCATTAATCAACAAAAAAGAGTAGAGGATATTTTAAAATACAAAGACCTATGATTTAAGTATAACCATTAGATGTTTTTTCTCATATTTATAGTTATACATCTTAAATTATAAAATTGCATATAACCTATGTTACTCGTGTGAACTTTTGTAAACGCAATTATTTGTGATGCCTTTCATGTTCTTGTTCTCTATATCATCGGGTCAATTTTCTTTCTCCTTGTAATAATCTTAAATTTTAAAGTGTTTCTTTTGAGTATCTTAATAATAATAATAATAATAATAATTATTATTATTATTATTATTAATTATTATTATTATTATTTAATTTTGTTAAGGTTAGTGTCAGTTTCTCATTACAATAAATCCCCCTGAATATCCAAAATTATACTAATTTAATTTAACAATTTACCTTAATGTTGTTGCCTTACACCATATAGAAAAGGAAAATCTGGTCATTTCATTAGATTCCAAAAATTTAGCTGAGTTAGGATGTAATGTGTATTTTTTTTTATGTAATCTTAATTTGGATCAACTTGTAATTTTTGCTAATAATAATAATTAATTAGCCTTTTCTCCTAAGTTTATTGATTTATTACTTTCAATTGGCATCGTGAAAATCTAAAATTTTGTCTGTTAGAAAAAAAAAAGGACAAGATAAAAAGATCTTGGAAAGCATGACAAAGCAATATATTTGATGTTTAGACATTTTAATATTTTTATTGATTCTAAATTTAATTTAAAGATTTATATCTGAAATTAATTAAAAAAAATGTTTATTATAAAAGTTTAGATATCTTATTAGATAAATTTATTTTTTACTAAGTTGTGTCTCAATGAATTCCATTATAATAACACACACCATAATATCAAGGATTTATCGGCTTTATAATGTATACATATACATATACATATACATACATCCATATGTATACATACATACATACATATATACATATACATATACATATACATATATGTATGTCTGTATGTATGTATGAGATTTTAACTGATTTATCTTAAATAAAGCTAACAACGGGATTTAACGGTGGTTATAAACTTACTAACTAATTGCTCCTGCGCGTTGCCGCGGGTATTCTTGTGTATATAATTTAACATAATTAAATCCACAACGATAAATTTATATGATATAAGCAAATAAAAGTTATAGATTAGGAGATAAAATGTATAAAATTTTGAGTAGAGTTTGTTACGCAAGCATAAATTACATCTTTTAAAATATAGATATCGCGTCATAAAAAAATCACAAAAAAGTACGAACTAATATAAGAAAAAAAGAGCAAAATATTTTTATAAGAAAAAAAATTAATTACTAAAATCATTATTGTGCATATAGTAAGATTATAAAAATCATTTCATACAAAGAGCAAATAAAAATAATAAAAAGGGGGGGGGGGAAGCAATATTAATTTAAAGTATTATAACAATAGCAAAATCGGAGTCTTAACATCTAAAATTATTATTGTAGTTAGTATCAAAAAAATAAATAAATATGAAATTGTTCTAAGAGAAAAAAAAAACCCTCAAAAACATTAACAAAAGAGTAAGCAATAAAAACAATTAAATCATCATCATCATCATTAGCATTTATTTATTTTATTTTTGTGTTAATAATGAAAGGGAAAAAAATGGAAGAGAAAAAAAATCCTAAAAACTTCAACAAAAGATTAAACAAAAGAATAAAACAAAAACAAAAACTATCGTTGCTATCACGGCCAAAACAATAAAAATTATCAAATTATCTCAAAGAAAAAAAACCTCAAAAACATCAACAAAAGAGTAAGCAAGAAAAACAATTAAATTACTACTACTACTACTACTACTATTTTCATTCATTTATTTTATTTTCGTTTTAATAATGAAAGGGAAAAAATGGAAGGAAAAGAAATCCAAAAAACTTCAACAAAAAATCAAACAAAAGAAAAAAAAAACAATTGTTTCTATCACTTTAAAAACAATAAAAATTATCAAATTATACCGAGAAAAAAAATACAAAGCATGAACAAAATAACAAGCAAGAAAAATAATTAAATTATTATTACTGTTGTTGTTGTTGTTGTTGTTATCATGAAACAAATGAATGAAAGATTAAAAAAATTGATAATACTAAAACTTATCATTGTTATCACTGTCAACACAATAAAAACTATCAAATTATTTTGAGAGAAAAAAACCCTTAAAAACATTAACAAAAGAGTAAGCAAAAAAAAAAAAACAATGAAATTATTATTATTATTATTATTATTATTATTATTATTATTATTATTATTATTATTATTATTATTATTATTGTGGTAATAATGAAAGACAAAAAAAACTTTAAGAAAATTTAAATCACAAAAATAAATCAAGGTATTAAAAAAAACACTAAAAGTATAAGGTCCAAAAGGCAAATCAAATATTAAGGGATTAAAATCCAAAATTAAAAGTATAAGGACCGAAATGAAAATCAAATTTATTAACAATTTTAATCAAAGAACGAACTTGTAAAATTTGAAACTCCTGTACCGAATTTATTGAGTTATTTCAACCCAATCCAGAAATTAAAAGAAGGAGGATCAAATTGAAATTTAAATATTAACTTAATTTTAATCGAAGGACCCAATTGAACTAAATCAAAACTTATATAAAAAAATATAAGGACTATAAACGAAATTAAAGGTACAGGGACCAAAATGAAAAAGCATAAAACCTGAAATATAATGGTGATGGATGAGGGGATGAGTGGGAGAGAAATTGAAAGCATATTATAGGGATGAAATTAATAGAAAAAGAAGAAGAGGGTGCGGAGTGTAACAAAATTAAAACCATAGAGATATGGATATAGCCAAGATGTAATCAGGACCCCCCTAACTCAGCTTTGTGTGCCGCGTAATGCGTGGCGTGCACGCGCCTTCCCATCGTGGAATTCTTCTCCTATTAAAAATTCCCAAAGCAAGGAAGCTACATCTTTAGCAGTCGCCTCCCAGATTTTCTTCACAACATCATCGCCCCGTCGAATCTGGTTGCTCCTCTCAAAATCATCAGGAAATAGGTCGATCTACTGTAACATCGCGAAGGAAGGTATATTACACACCTCTCTGCTCGTGTCTTATAGATCTGTCAGTTTTTATTCTATCTTGTTTCTTTATCTGCGGTTTGTTTATGTGCCCTGAAAGGATGAGTAGATCTTGTGAACAGAAACAACATCTGGTTGGGTTTTAGATTTTTAATACAATGCTTTGATTTTACTGTGGTGTCTGGGCTCGCTTCGCTCTTTGATATGCTTTTCTTTCTTTCTGTTCCACTTCGATACTTATATCTGTTCGTTTGATAGGAAACTTGATTTGCTGAAATGGCTGGTAACAATAACAATTCACCACCTGGGTCTTCGAAAGAGAACCCTGATCATGATTCTGAGACAAACCCAGTTCCCAAAGAAGATAGTTCACTCGTAACTATAGCCCGTAGGTTTCAGGACTCGATGTCTTTAGGCAAGACACACAAGTTTTGGGAAAGCCAACCTGTTGGTCAATTCAAAGACATTGGCGACTCAAGTTTGCCTGAAGGTCCCATCGAGCCTCCAACCCTACTTTCTGAAGTTAAACAAGAACCTTACAATCTCCCTAGTCAGTATGAATGGACCACCTGTGACATGGAATCTGATGTGACTTGCGACGAGGTTTACAATCTCTTGAAGAGCAACTATGTTGAGGACGATGAAAACATGTTCAGGTTTAATTACTCGCAGGAGTTTCTTTCATGGGCTTTGCGTCCCCCGGGTTATTATCGAAGCTGGCACATTGGAGTTCGTGCCAAAGCTTCGAAGAAGCTTGTTGCTTTTATAACAGGTGTTCCTGCAAGGATTCGGGTGCGTGATGAGGTTGTCAAAATGGCTGAGATTAATTTCTTATGTGTTCACAAGAAGCTTCGGTCCAAGAGACTTGCTCCTGTTATGATTAAGGAGGTTACAAGGAGGGTTCATTTAGAGAATATTTGGCAAGCTGCTTACACTGCTGGAGTGGTTCTTCCAACACCAATAACAACCTGTCAGTATTGGCACAGGTCCTTGAACCCCAAGAAGCTTATTGATGTTGGCTTTTCAAGGCTTGGTGCAAGGATGACAATGAGCCGGACCATAAAACTTTACAAGCTACCAGATTCCCCTGCCACCCCTGGATTTAGAAAAATGGAACTTCGTGATGTACCTGCCGTTACGAGGTTGCTAAGAAATTACTTGAGCCAGTTTGTTGTTGCTCCGGATTTTGATGAAAATGATGTGGAGCACTGGCTTCTTCCATCCGAGAATGTGATTGATAGTTACTTGGTTGAGAGCCCAGAGACTCATGAGATCACTGACTTCTGCAGCTTCTATACTCTTCCATCCTCTATTCTTGGCAACCAGAACCACTCAGCATTGAAAGCTGCTTATTCATATTACAATGTTAGCACGAAGACTCCATTGCTTCAGTTAATGAATGATGCACTGATTGTTGCCAAGCAGAAGGATTTTGACGTTTTTAATGCTTTGGATGTCATGCACAACGAGTCTTTCCTGAAAGAACTGAAATTTGGACCAGGTGATGGGCAACTACACTACTATCTTTACAATTACCGCATAAAGCATACATTGAGACCCTCGGAACTAGGGCTTGTACTCTTATAAATTGTAATGTCTGAAGGTTGGTTCTGTTGTTTCTTTGACCGACTGGGTATGTGGTCGCAAACATTTTTGTTTTTTCTCATCATCAGGATCGATTATGCAACAATGTATTTGAGAAAACAGGTTTTGTTGTTGTATAAGCCTTAGGTATTGAGGCAATTGCAATGTCATTCGCTGTGTTCTCTGGAAGCCAGCTTCTTTTTTTTTACCTGTTTGCCACAATTTTAGTTTGCATATTGGCTCGTGTCACCCTATTGTTTCAATTTTGAAGTCTTTTAAATTTGCGATTGCTATATTTGATCTTCAACAGTATCTCATTTTGCTCTGTTGAGTTGCGTATCAATTTTGTATCTCCTGTCTCCCACTCAACAATGGCAGATCCAAGTCTGAAGATAGCCGGGGAGGCAGTTTACTTGGTTTTTGATAAATGAGAGGTGGTATAAATGCTTCTCTAATTGCTAACGCATTTTAGGATGCCCATTGATGACATTTCTATATGGATAAAAGTCCTGAATTGCCGAGCTATTAGCTTCTTCTTCTTCTTCCTCTTCTACTAGACTTCTTATTCTATTAGTCTTCTTCTTATATTTAGTCATTCACCCAGCGACTCGTGTTGTTAGAACCAGCGAGACTAAAGAGTCGTTAGCCAGTTATGTAAACTAAAACTATTTTGCAATTATCATTCTTTTACAAATAAAACTATTACTCATCGGTGTTTACCTGTGTATTGTATACATTGCAATCCACAACCATGATAGAAAAATAAATAAATGAATACACTTACAGGTATAATTGTATAATTGTGAGTAATTGTATATTTACTCACATGCTACTGTAGATTGTGAGTAATTTAACTGTTGATTATAATAGTGATTTTTTGGTCGGTTTGATTCTCAGTTCGGTTTGTTTGCCGGTTTTTCTATTTTTTAATTGTTTTTTGCACAGTGAAATAGCGCTTTTAGCCCTCGAAAAAGACAAAATTGGTTATGGGTGGAGGGGCTTTGCGGTAATTGCACACTTTCAGAACGGTCCGGTCCGCCTACCTTTTGAATATTTTATAAAGAATGATTTATTTGTTTTTTAGTTTTATCCATTGACATTTTATTTTTCATGTTTTTTTTTTTATCAAATTTGATCTTTATTTTTTTTATTTCTATTTTTTTTTTGCTTTTAATCCTTTTCTCATTGGATTTTATTTTCAATTTAATCTCTAATCATTTGATCCTAATTCTCTTTTTTTGTGAATTTGATTCTCATTCTCATTATTGAAATTTCTTTTTTCTTTTTTACAATCTCATCCCTTATTGTTTAATTTCATTATTTTTCATGTTGCTACCCAATTTTTTACTCATTATTTTAATGTTTTAGAAAAAATATATCTAAAAAAATATCTTGGTACAAGGGTAAAATTGAACAAATTAAAAGTTTAATGGCCAATGGAGGGTTAAATCACAAAAATCAAAAACCAAGAACTACAATAAAAAGGTCGTGCAAAGCTAAGGTTGAGATTGAATTTTTGATGGGATATAATTGCATAAAATCATAAGTTTAATCCAATTGGAGTTACAATTAGAGCATTCATAAATTGAGGAACCAAATCATACTTTTATCTTCAAATATTTTTGAAAATTGCACTGCATGTTCCGATTGCATGTTCCTGTGTGCCTGACTTTGAATGTTAGGCGTGTCCTACATTCAATATTCAACGGCGACACCCATTAAACATTCTGGCAACCGAAAGGTTTGTTTGATTTGCTATAAATAGCAACATGCAGGGGGAACACTAAAGGAGAGGAACAGGAAAAAAATGAAGAAAAAACAGAAGATCAAGAGGGAAGAATTCACGTAAAAACTCTAGCATATTTTTTCAACCAATCCTGACATCATTAACTTCTTCCCTTCTCTGTTTTTTCTCTTCTTGTTCGGTTCAATTACCTTCTCTCTCTAAAACCAGAAGACCCTCTCCCTCTCCCTCTTGGTTCAGCAACAACAGCCAAACTCTAACCACCTTACACAACCTTGTCATAACCAGAATCCTCCCCTCCACATCAACAACCCAGTTGTGGCCTTTAGTGAAACAAAGGCAGAATGGCCCCAGCAACGTCACCATGCACCTTTTGACGTCCATTCTGACCACCATAGACAATCAACACCACCTTGACAAAAAAAAAAAACACCTCAACCTCCTCTACCCCACTGTATTAACATATACGCCATTTGTCACACTAAAAAAATCCATTATTTACTGTTCATCTTTTTTATTACTTGTGAGGGGAGTGAATTAATTCACTCTCCTGCAGAGTTGGTTGGGATAGGTTTTGTGCCCACCCTAACCCTCTGAAAAGGTAGGGCTTCTAGCCCAAAGTGACTGGGCTGGGAACCCAACCCTAAAATAAATGGGTTGAAAGTTCAGTCCATATTTAAGTTGGCCTAAGCCTATACAAGTTTTGGACTGAAAGTCCAACCCAATTTTTGTAATGGGTTGGAAGTCCATCACAACATGATGGGGGGCTGGGAGCCTGACCATTTGAGGCTGGGTAGTCCAACCTACCAGCAATAAATAAATAAAAAAAATATAAATTGCAAAAAATAAAAAATATATATTTTTTAAGAAAATACGTAGAACAAAAATGTGGTTTTGTGCATATGATCAATACACTAGTGTATTTTAAAAATTCTTTTTCTTTCCAAAAATAATATATTATCTTGGAGTTTGAAGAAAAAATATGTTTTAGCATGGATTTTGCAAAGAAAAATAATTTCTTGTATTTTGAGATTTTCAAACATGTTTTTGAAAATCCAAACGGTATTAACCAATATTCCTAAAATATCAAAATCTTATTTTTAAATATTTATTATTCACTGTTGGTTTTTGAATAAATAAATACTAAGGAGTTAATATCCAAAATATTTGGCAGGGATAATTTGCTATTATTCACTATTGATGTTTGGATAAATAAATTCTAAAGGGTTAATATCCTAAAGGGATAAATATTTATTATTCACTGTTGGTTTTTGAATAAATAAATACTAAGGAGTTAATATCCAAAATATTTGGCAGGGATAATTTGCTATTATTCACTATTGATGTTTGGATAAATAAATCCTAAAGGGTTAATATCCAAAGTATTCGGCGGAGATAATTTGCTATGATTCACTGTTGGTGTCTTAATATCTAAAATATTTAGCGGGGATAATTTGCTATTATTCACTGTTGATGTTTGTATAAATAAGTCCTAAAGTAGGGTAATATCCAAAATATTAGCAGAGATAATTCGTTGCTATGCACAGTAAATATCTGGATAAAGAAACTTTAAAATAATAAATATCCGAAATGTTTTCTACACTAAAAATGCTAGCATCATTTAATCAACATATTCTTTGGAAGATCAAAATCATAACAAATCATAAGTAAATTAAAATGTCACACAACTTACCTTAGGTAGAGCGTATTAGGGATGCTAAAACCTTCTCTTTACCCAACCAATCTCTTGCCTTAGAATCTCTAAAAGACCAGTTTTAGGTTTTCTAGTAACCATAATAATAGATGACAACTACCCTTTTCATGAAATAAAAGTTAAGACCCACACATGAATTCCTCCGCTCATAGGGAGGATCGCCGCGACGTCGTGCTCTCACGATGGGGTGCAGCATTTGATGTCATATTTGGTGCTTATTTTTTATCACGCTTTTAATACTCGTCCCTAAAGTTGACCGTTATATATAGCATTATTTTCATATAGGTAATCGCTTGATTTTTATTTAGATAAAAAGGGCATGGTATTATTTTGATTAAAAGAATAATAGAGAAAATATTCAATTATAATCCTCTATTTTATATTGATCTTTCTTTGTTCTGGATTGTTTTTGGATTCTTTTCAATTTCAACCCTTTCTATTCAATTTTGTTTTGTTTTTATATTAAATATGACACTCATTATATTGATTGTTGCTATCTCTCTTCTTTTTTTAATCATTTTCTTGGTTTTCTTTTCTTTTCATTTTTCTTCTTAGAATTTTATTTCTTATTTTTCAGATTAATTTTTATTTTTTAATTGCTCTTTTTTTTATCATTTTCTTAATTTGTGTTATTAAATTATATTTTAAGTTGTCCCTCAGTATTTTATTTTATTTTTATTAAATTTTGATCTTCATTCTTTAAATTGCTCCTTTTTTTATCCTTTTTTTCTTTTCTTTTCTGTCTAGTTTTTTTTATTAAGTCTCTCATTAGTTTTTCTACCAGTTGATTCACATTATTTTTATTCTATTTTCTTTTTTTATTTTTTTTATTGTTAAGAATTTTGTTCAAGATTTTTTTTAATTTCATCATTTGATATTAAACAGCCTTGAACTTTCTATTTTGTTTTCCTTTTTCTTTCTTCTGGGTTATCCTAGACCACTAGTTAATCAAATGAACTGAGGTTCACTAAGATTATCCCCATTTAAATATTTTTTATGCTAGAAAAAAAACTGATTTACCCTGCAGCATAGCAATGCTCACTCGGGTTATCATCATGGATAGAAACTGATTTACCCTGTTCTATTAACTTTATTTTTTGTTATTTTGTCTTTTCATTGCAAAATTAACATCTGATTGCTTAAAATTAATTTACTAGGGACAAAGTTAAAAGACAAAGACCAACTTGGAAAAGGCGCTAAAAATGGAAGGTGTGTTTAAGTTGATGTTATATATACACTTTAGTCCTCTAATCTATAAAATTAGACCTTCACCTCACTTCCTTGTGTTTTTCTAAATTCATTTTTGATTTACAATTTCATTTATTATTTTGAAGTCCTTGGATTTGAAAAGGGAGAAAAACTTTCACCTAATACAACATTTGGTTCATATAAAAAAGTTGAAAAATTGTTGTTTCAAACCTCGACATCACTTGCAAAAGTAGTTAATGTTGAGGAAGAAAAATCTAACCTGATTTGATTTCATGTTTTGGGGTTGTTTTGGAGATTTTAGGTTCATTAATTAGTTTCTAGGTGTTGTACAAGTCTTTGCGATGTTTTTTTTTTAAATAATTTTAAAATTTGGCCCAAATAATACATTTACCCTAATTTCCCTGCCACTACAGTAGTGGCCAGATTCTGGACAAACATGTGATATGTTATTTGCTTCAGGATACAAGATGGTGCCTAATCTGAGAAGTGGATGACATGTCATTTTTCTAAATAATGTCACTGTTAACAAATTATAGAGCATCTAACTGGAGCTGAAAGGCCATAATCAAAGCTCAGGGCTTTCTTCCCATGCAAATTCTAATAGATCATGAGAAATGACATCTTTGTTAAATCAAAGAACAAGATCTCTAAGGACATCAAAATTAAAATTAAAATTAAATGTTTTCTTCTACTATCTATCACGAAAATCTTATCTGAGAAATTTCATTATAATAGCTACCCGCAAAACCAGCCCAATAATTTAGCTTAATCATGCCTGAAAAGAAAATGAGGGAAGAAAACAGGCACTATTTACATGCATTCTAGTTGTTGGACCCATCATTTTAGAAGGTTTGAGCTAGAATCTCACCCCATGATCACAATCTCACCTCGTAAGCCTGTCAGATCAAGATAAAGAGCATGAATTAATAGAAAGGGGAAAAGCAGTGAGAAAAGAAGCAAGGATGCATTACATTTCTCAAGTATCTCGTTGGCCAACTGCAGCAGTGAATCAGCATCTTCAGCCATCTTTGAAACCCTCTCAGACTCCTTAACTGCTTCAGTTGCAACAAATGATTTGTTTTCTGCTTCTGCAACACTATATGCGGCGTCGTTTGCTGCTCCTTCGACAGTATCACCAGCTTCCGGTACAGGCTTAGGACGCACCTCTTTCTTGGGAGTTGGTGTTTTTGTCCCAAACGAAGAAACTTTCTTTATCTTGTAGCTATTGTGGACCTGTACTTAATTCATTAAAACTTCAAACCATTCAGTATGTTCTCACAAAGTTTATTCAATTAAACTTTTGTGCAATTTATTCTCATAGGACAAGCTAAAAAACAAACAAACAAGAGATTGGGCTTTATCGTTTCTTCTCTCAATGTCAGTCTATCAGTCATTGAAGGACAAAGGAAAGAAACACAAGAGATAGGACTTTCTTTGTAGCCATCACTAGTGGCAAGCTTACTATCATCTAATTCCAAGGAAATTACAAATAACTAATGGACTTTTACAAACCCAAGGGATGTGGCAGTGATGGTCTTTGAGAAATACATTAACTTGCTGCAACATGCTCTTCAATCACAATTCCCATCCAAGGAATAAGGCATGGACAAAGAGGCGAGAAGCGCAACAAAATGCAAATGCAAATTAAAAAAAGGTAACAATTTGATTCTACATTATAAATTTATGAGAAAAATTATTTAGTAGGGTAACAAGGCGTTCATCGCTATTAGGGATATCACCATCAGTAAAGAAGTTCCACTGGAAAGATCAAGATCACTCACCTTTTCAAGTTTTTCCTGAGCTACGAGTCTCCTCAACTTTGAACTTAATTGCCTCCTAAAATTTTGCGGTAACCCATGTTTTTTCTGCATGAATTATAAAGGGGGGTAAAAACCCGTCATATTTCTTAAAATTCATAGAGCTGGAAAAATCAACAATGACGAATAAGAATTAATAAGAAGCAAATTATAATTTTATGTTTTTCATAATCATTCACTAATTTCATCCAGATGACAACAAAAGTTTTATTGGGATCTATTATGAGGTTTTTCTTTCCCCTTCCTTTATCAGGATGACAACCACCTAGACATGGCCAGGGGTGATGAAGTGACTTGCTCCTGATACTCTTTACAAATCAGAGGAATATCACCTAAGACAGAACATTTTTTTGTCATCTGCTCTCCATGCACAATATGTTAGGTGAGACAGATTTCAAGGGTGTTGGTATTCTCCCATTGCAGCTATAGGGTTTAACATGCGACATACTTAGCAAGTCCAGTTCTAGCCCAAATCTCGAAAAGAAGACAACAAATATAAACAGCACACATATATTCAACATCATGTCCACTGACATAATTGCCAGAGAAAATAAAATAACGAAGATCATTGTTCCATGTCGCAAATAAATACCTATCTCGATGATAAATCTATGATTATCAAATACAAAAGGAAAACGCATTTTAATGATATGAAATTCGTTTAGACCTCAATGTAGTTGATTATTGAGCTAGTATCTGCTCCACTTGGCTCATTATAGGCTGAAATCGCTTCAAAAATCATGGCATTGTACCTGCCAAATTAAATGAATCAATCAGATATCATTGCATTGCAGGGATCTCTTAAACCGCATGCACGCCACCATTCTATGTTACTTTAAACAAGCAACAACAATACTTGGCTTACTATTCATACGAACTTTGGCACGACATTACCCTAATTGCCACCAGCATACAAGAATTCACAAAACCATTTTGTTCCATTTTTTATTTTTTTAAAAGGGAATAGAAAGAGCATACTTAGGCGCAGTTTTCAAATCCGCTGCGGCTTCCGAATAATCATCGATAGCAACATCAGCGGCAGCAGAAGTTTGAGGGTTGGGAAGTGGAGCGGCAGCGGCAGCATCAGAATTGGATTTCAATTTTGTCGTCCGAGACTTGTCCTTAACGCTTTGGCTACCGGCACTAACAGTCATATTCCTCCATTTATCCTATCAATGTCATAATATCACACAACACGTAGAAGAAGAGGAAGAGGAGGAGGAAGAAGAAGAAGAAGAAACCTTGAGATCGATATTAGAGCGGGAGCAAAGATGAGGATTGAACTCAGGGTCTCTCTGTATGTTTTTCCATTTCCCAGTTCCGTGTTTGGCTACTCCTGCTCTCAACGCTTCTTCTTCCTCTGATGTCCACTTCTGCTTTGGATTCCCCATCTCTCTCTCTCTCTCTCTCTCTCCTTTCCTTCGAGATTTCTGTTATCTAGGGTTTCTTTATGCTTTCATCTGATATCTTCTTCTTCTTCTTCTTGTTGATCTCTCAAGTTATTAGGCTAGCCTGGCAACGCTACCGTTGATTTGTCAGCCCTAATTTGTAACCGAGAACGAAAATTGTGATACGGTGTCGTCCTTTCCTTATCTTGAAAAAACATGAAACATATCCCCCAAAAATATACATTACATGGACGTACTTTTTTATTCATAAACATTTCCATACAAATTGATTTTTTTATTTTATAAGGAGCTTAATTTTGTCCATTTAAGTGTTCTAACAGAAACTCTTAGTTGAAAATCCAAACATGTTCAAGAGTGAAATTGCTATAAAAATAGTTTTTACGTAAAATTGATATTAACCATAGTTTAGGGTATGTAAAATTACGTAATTGTTCATTTGTTCATGTTACGCACCCTATGGTCGATTAATTTTTTGTTGAATATTTAGGTATCTTTAACATAGTTTAGGGTATGCAATTGACATGATACAGTATAGTTGATTTTTTAAGTCTAAAAATAACTTAATTGGCTGTTAAAAATATAATTTATTATAGAAAATCAAGATATATTATTTCTTAAATATTAAAATAATAATATATTGTATCTACTTTAGATTTACTCGGATTTTTTCAAATATTGTTGGATGAAATTGAAAATAAAATTCAATTAGAAAATGTGCCAAGTGAACTCAAGCTAACATTTAAAGACTTAGTAACTAGACTGAGATAATCACATGGAAAGAAAGTTGAAACAAACAATAAAATTTATTTCTCAATAAATAAATAAAAAAATTAAGAAACAAACACAGAAAAACCACACGAGTGAAATATAGAAAGATGACAGTGTTTGATGGTTAAAATCAACATCAAACAACCTCTTTCTCTTTATCTTTCAGACTAATAACTAAAAAATAACAAGAATAAATTTTTATATTAAAATTAAATTGATAAAATATTTAGATATTAAATAATTGTAATTTTTAAAATATGAGAACTAAATTAAAATTTTATATGAACTTCCAAACTATTATATCTGACAACAAAACTATAATAGTTTAAACTTTAAAACTAATTATCCGTTTATAATACTTCTTTTAAATCTGAGACAACAAATTTAATTCAATTACTTTTTAAATCTAGCCCTTGACCGAAAAAGAGATTGCAATCGCATGAAAAAAATCAAATTGAAAGCATAATTTTTTTTGTAAGCAATATATAATAAAGGAAAAAGTAAAGACGTCGTGGACACTTAGGACCCGTTCGAGAAAGGGAGCGGGTATGTTGAAATCCTTTAACAATCTAATCGTCCACGTGGCCGTCTTAAGGATGAGAGTTGAAGAGCAGAGACTCGAGAGCAGAGAAACCAAACCAGCCTTCTCTTCCCTTCCCTATCTTCACGGAAGATAATTCGAAGGAAAGGAAAGATTGACCATCAGTGACAGCATCTCGTTTATTTGTGTTTTCCGAGATTCAACAGAGAACGTGAGATAAATAAATAAATAAATAAAAAACACCAGAATCTCCAGTACCGTCGCTCACGTTGCAGTCCTCGCTTATTTACTTTTAACTACCCAAACAACAGCAATGGCGTGATTGTTTTTGCTCATAGACAGCAGAAGAAAGCCAGAACAAGGTTGCGACGTTAAGAAATGGAATGCGCAGGAGCTCGTAACTTCGGAGTCATGGCGGCAGTGCTGTTCACAGGTCCACGTCCTGTGTGGAGGTCTAAAACAGGAGTAGCAGCGCAGCCACACAGTAGCAGGCGCAGCGGTTGCAGCGCAAAACAGAGTGTTTTTAACAGCAATAAACGATACCGTTTATATCAAGTTAGATCAGGAGGAGGTAGTAATAGTAGTCGAGGGATGAATGATAGTTGTAGCGGTGTTGCTGTCAAAGAAGGTAAGTTTGCTGATGAAGAAGATTTTATTAAAGCCGGTGGTTCGGAGCTTGTTTTTGTACAAATGCAGCAAAGAAAGGTCATGAATCAACAGTCCAAACTCGCCGACAAGGTACTTTTTTTATTAATTATTTAATTTATCTTTTCATGTTTGCATATTAACTTTGTTATTAAATATGCGGTTTCAGTTACGGCCGATAACAACAAGCGGAGAAGGTGGAGGAGTACTGGATTTGGTGGTGGTTGGTTGTGGTCCAGCAGGATTAGCTTTAGCTGCAGAATCAGCTAAGTTGGGGTTAAATGTTGGACTTATTGGCCCTGATCTTCCTTTTACTAATAATTATGGTGTTTGGGAGGATGAATTTAAAGGTATTAATATTTAATATTTTTTCTTTATTACAAATGACATGTGTTTGACCCATGTCTTTATCTTCTTTTTTTTCCATTTTCTTTTGTCACTTGCCTAAGCTTGAGTGAATAATCTAATATGTTCCCAGATCTTGGACTTGATGGGTGTATTGAGCATGTTTGGCGGGATACCATTGTATATCTTGACAGCAACGATCCCATTCTGATTGGTCGCGCCTATGGACGAGTTAGTCGATATCTGCTCCATGAAGAGTTGTTGAGGAGGTAAGGCTAGCTACAAAGAGCGCGTGTTTTTGTTTTCAACAATTGCTTTTATCATAATTTTCATCTTAATAATGCCATTTGGTGTTGAATTGGAGTTCTTTAGAGGTTTATAATCTATATTAATTTCCTCTAGGTGTGTCGAGTCAGGTGTTTCATATCTGAGTTCAAAAGTGGAAAGAATTACTGAAGCAACTGATGGTCATAGTCTTGTAGCTTGTGAACATGGCATTGTAGTTCCATGCAGGTAAATTTTGATGTCCTCAATTTTTTTAGTCCTTGCTTAGTAAACGTGAGTTTTATCTTAATCATCACTTTTAAACCCAAATCTGATTTTTGACATGTTATTATAGGCTTGCTTCTGTTGCATCTGGAGCCGCTTCGGGAAAACTCTTGCAGTATGAGGTGGGAGGTCCAAGGGTTTCTGTGCAAACAGCTTATGGTGTGGAAGTTGAGGTATGAGTGAAATACCATTTTAGAAGTCATGCAAAGTTCAAAGATCATTTGTGTATAACCTCGGTTATCTATTAATAATAGGAGCTGGTTTATTAGCCCTCTATCTCCTGTAACTATCAATAATTAAGTATTATATTAGCCCTGTTTTTCCCTTCTCCTCCTTTACTAGCTTAACTCTGTGTCAATTTCTTCCTTCCATATTTTGATATGAGATGGAGCCTAACACTGGATTGTCCTCATGCCTAACTAAATTTGAACAAAAGGGAAAAGAAAGGATTGCGTGTGTAAACCCTTTTCTTTTCTGAATACATATTGTTGATGGTAAGCAACTTCAAAATAGGAAGCCATCACAATGGCTTTCAATTATCTCTCTGGTTTGCACCCTAGGCTTATCTGAATTTTAAATATTGCTCTATAATTCCCTTCTAAGAAACTGGTGAAGGATTTTGTAAATTGGTTAGAGCTGCAATTCCTTTTGACAATATCACTTTGTTTCTCAATTGCAGGTGGAAAACAATCCATATGATCCTAGCCTAATGGTTTTCATGGATTACAGAGACTACATTAAACAAAAAGTTCAATGTTTAGAAGCTGATTTTCCAACATTTCTGTATGCAATGCCCATGTCATCAACAAGAGTTTTCTTTGAGGTTTGTTCAATACAAATTGTTTTGGGTACTGTCAATTTTATTTATAGCACCAATGTGCAAAGTTTTAAGAGATAGTAAACTGCAGGAAACTTGTTTGGCCTCAAAAGACGCGATGCCTTTCGATTTGTTAAAGAGAAAACTCTTGTCAAGGTTAGAGACAATGGGAATCCGAATCTTGAAAACCTATGAAGAGGTAATCTTCACAACCAATTCTATGATGCATTCTAGTGGTAGTTTCGCTATCTTTACTTTCAACTTACTTCCAAGACAGGTCTTTGTTTGCATGCCATGTAAAAACCAATTATGTTTTCAAAACTGAAAGGTGGTTGTCCATGCCATCTGATGTGCTTTTTGATGGTTATACTGTCCTGATCTCAATCAGTGGTTATCTGGTTTGATTCCTCCAAATTTGGATTTTTGAGGTATTATAGTTCCTTGGGTGCTCATCGCGCATAATTAATTGTTGGTATTTCCATAACTAGATGATACACACTCTTGTCATGCATAATGCTGAAGCCCTCATGAACACAGTGCTATTAGTGTGTTTTTCTGGCTATTTATGCATGCACTAGAAAGCATTTGTGTTCTAGGGGACATAGCTATATAACATAAATAGTGGAATTATATTGACAACATTTGGGGTAAGTGAATAGTTTTTTGATCTGTTAAGCAGGAATGGTCTTATATTCCAGTTGGTGGTTCCTTGCCAAATACTGAGCAAAAAAATCTTGCATTTGGTGCTGCTGCTAGCATGGTGCATCCAGCCACAGGTAAGAACAGTAGGGATAATCTATGTTTTCTGAAGTAAATGAAACTTGAAGGCACCTATACATTTCTTGCTTCATCAAACAGGCTATTCAGTGGTGAGATCATTGTCCGAGGCTCCAAATTATGCTTCCGTAATAGCAAATATATTGAATCAGGATCATTCTAAGGGAAAGCTTATTCCTGAAAGACGTAATGCAAACATATCAATGCAAGGTATGGAACAGTGGACACACAAACATTACCGAACACCACTTTGTCCATTTTAGCTATCTTCCTTAAAGATGCTAATATCATAATTTCAGCAATCAAAATGGGACATCACAGATCTCACTAATTACTTGCATCTAATTCTTACAGAGTTTGTCAATCTATTTTCATCAATAACACAGCACTTCCAGCACAGTGCAATAAGTTTCTTCATTTGACAACTTTTCTTAGGGAGAATCTTCAATATACCATGGATTTTAGCTTCCTGTTATGACTCATCTTGGAACGAAATCTCTAGTCCAGTTTTTGAAAATATTAATAAAGACAAGTTAGTTGATGCTCATTAATTTATGGTTGAAGATTAATTTATGCTGAATGCTTTTCTTTTTTCTCAGCTTGGAATACTCTTTGGCCACTAGAGAGAAAACGTCAAAGGGCATTCTTTCTCTTTGGATTGGCACTAATATTGCAGCTGGATATTGAAGGCATCAGAACATTTTTCCATACCTTCTTCCGCTTACCCAAGTGGTATGATGACTATCTTTTACGTCTACTCCCATCATTTTCCTATATATTCCAACTATTGATATTCTTTTAATATCCGCTTAACCATTGGTAGTTAGAACTCATTTTCATATGAGCTAGATACAAGTCGATCTAGGATGAAATGTGATACTTGTTCTGGAAAATGAACACAAAATTGAACTATGCGTGCCTTGAGTTTAGTAAAGAATCTAGGCAAAATAATGGTTTGGCATCATGTAATGCAAGTGGAAGCAGTGACTGGAGGTGATGCTTTCTGGTGTTTCTTGATTTATAGAACAATTATCATGCAGGAGAGTTGTGTTAGTGAGTGGTTTTGGTAACAGTGGTGGCTGCACTGCTAGCCATCTTAAAAGAAGTCATGCTTGAGATGGAATCCAAATTATTTTAGTCTCGTGATTGTGTTTTTCTGAGAATTTTGATGAGGAAGTTTTCCTTAAGAACATTTAAATGAAAGAAAAGAGGTTGAGGATGCGAAGAAATAGAAAAGCAAAGATTTTTTGCAATTACAGAAACCGCACACTTCGTTATTTGACTCACGTCTTTCACATATCTTATTTATACAATTTGTTTATTGCTAACCTTCTCGTAACTAAATCTTAACTAACTTCTGCTAACTAACTAATTGATACAACTGTTATTTCCAACATGCTCAATTATCAGATAAAAACATGCAAAACGTAATAACCAATACTGTTGTTGCTATTCTTTCTCAAACTGTCAAGCTTCTTTCTTCCATATCATGACAATTAATTACCCTTCCCTTTAAGATTCTTGTTCACAAACAAGAATCTGTTTTAAAATTGGGGAACTGCTGCTCAATTCTTCTAGGATTTCCTAGGTGACACCTTCCTCTAACATATTAGACCACCAGATTAACCCTATTACTGCTGCCTTTTTTTTTAAGCTACTATCTAGTATGGCCACTGAATGAATCCTCACCATTCTTTGATCATCCTCTATTGGCAAAGTCGTTGCAATGACTGCATTTGCACTTGTTTCTAAGCAACAAGACATGGAAAATATGATGAATTGCAACCCCCAATCAGCATCTGCAACCTGTACGCAACTATTCTCAATTTCTGTAGAAACCTATAGGGCTAAAAAGTCGCGAGTTTATCTTGAAGTGTTTTCTCAATGCTATGCTTGATTGTTTATATATGGTTCAAGCTTCAAATACACATAATCCCCAACTGCAAATTCCCTCTTAGTTCTGTGTTTGCTAGCCTTCCATTTCATCCTATTCTTAGCCAGTTTCTTTTGTAATCATTGATCAATAGCAACTGTTTTTGCTATCACTGAGACCACTGTAGACACTGAACTTACTTCTTGAGTAGATAACTCTCTATAAGAAGGTGCATACCCAAATTGAGCCTGGAAAGGAGTTATTTTTTTGGCTGAATGAAAAGTAGTGTTATACCACCACTAAACCAAAGACAACCGCCTTAGCTATCTCTTAGGATAATGCTTTGTCATGCATCTTAGATAAACTTCTAAGCACTGATTCATCCTCTTTAGTCTGCCCATCTGACTGTGGATGGTAGGCAGATTTCATGTATAACTTCACTCCCAGTTTCTTGAACAATTCTTTTTAGTAAAAGCTAGTGAAGGTCTTGTCCATATCATTCAATATTGTAGCTGGTAGTCCATGGAGTTTATAGAGATGTTCCATGAATAACTGAGCTACATCTTGGGTTGTAAAAGGATGGGATATGGAAATGAAATGTGCAAATTTAGTGAATCTATCCACTATCACCATGATTGTATCATTTCCTTCTAACTTGGGAAGTCTTTCTATGAAATTCATTGTAATATCTTTCCATGCCCCACCTGGAGTAGCTAAAGGTTGTAAGAGTCATTGATAGGCAACTCTATAATTTGGCTTGTTTACACATATCACACTCATTGACAACCCTCTCTACCATTTTTTTCATAGAAGGAAAATAAAACAAAGTCTTCACACTTGTGTAAGAATTCGGTAGGCGTGCATGACTAATATTTAAATCATGAGTTGTAGATGTTAAACTTTCCCTCAAACTACCTCGTGATCCAATTACAATCCTCCCATTTGAATATGAGACTTCCTTCTGTAAACTGATAATGTGGCCAACTATTCATATTAATCATCTTCTCAGTAATGACTCTTTGTTGAATAGAATCATTCTCATAAGATGCCTTTACTTCATGCCAAGCCAACACAATTACAGTGATTGTTTCCAACAAATGATCCTTCTCTTTCAAATCTTCTGGACAAAGCATCATCTGCTACATTTTCCTTCACTTTTCTATAATTGTTTTGATATCTAAGCCCTATTAACTTGTTAACCCTTCTTCTGTATTGGCATATGGATCTTCTATTCATGCAGGAACTTTAAGCTTTCATGATTTGTTTTTATGATGAATTGCTCTAAGTAGTGCCTCCACCTTTCAATTGCCATCAAAATAGCCATGTATTTAGGCCTGCCTTCTTGGCTTAACACTACTCCCAATCCGCTACCTTATCAAAATTAGGTAGTGCCAACACTGGTGTTGTGCTTAAAGCTACTTCAAGTTGTTCAAATGCATCTTGAGCCTTATCATTCCATACAAAATTGTTTGTTTTTAGTAAGTCAATAAGTGGTTTGATAATCAAGCAAAACCCTTGAATACACTTTCTGCGTAACATTCTAAGCCTAAGAGCCTTTTTAATTCTTTGATAGAGGAAGTACCTGGTCAATCCTTAATAGCTTCAGTCTTTTTACGATCAATGGCAACTTTATTTGAGAAAATATACCCAAGATATTGTCACAAATATCAAATTTGTTCTGTAATTTCATTGATTTTCCAAGGAGGAATTCAATCCTCTAAATACATGTAATAATCCTAATTTACAGTCTAATAATCATGATTTGTAGTCTATAATAAATACAAGATATTCTGTTACAATTGAGTTTCCATATATGGTTAATTACTTGATTTGCTTGCCATATATATTGACATCCTCCTCAAATTGATGTCGGCCGATCAAGAAGCATCAATTTGTCAATCATGAGTTGATGTCAATGCCGAGACAAAGCCTTCGTAAAGACATTAGTTGTTTGATGCTCAGTGGAAATATTAGGAAGTGTAAGAATATTATTATCAAGAGCTTCACGAATATAGTGACAATCAACCTCAATATGTTTGGTGCGTTCATGAAACACAGAATTAGTGGCAATCTGAATAGCACTTGTGTTATCAGCATGAAGCGATGTAGGATGATGTTGAGGAAATCCAAGTTCTTGTAACAAACCCTAGAGCCACACAATTTCAAAACATGCAGTGGACATAACTTGATACAGATTCTGTGGAAGATTTTGAAGTAAGATCTTGTTTTTAGCTTTTCCATGAAATTAAAGCATTTCCAAGAAACATAAATCATCCACTAATAGATCGACATGTATCCATACATCCTGCCCAATCTACATCACTATAACCTGTTAATTGTAAAAAATTGTCGACAGGAAAAAATATCCCTCTTCCAGATGTTCCCTTAATAAACAAATAGTTCTCTTGACTACTAGATGAGATTGACGAGGATTCTGTAAAAACTGACTAACTTGTTGTACTATAAGAGAAATATCTGGCCGAGTAATGGTTAAATAATTCAAACTGCCCACCAATTGCCTGTATATGGAAGGATCAGGCAATAAATCACCATCATTCTGACAAAATTTTAAATTAATCTCAAGAGGTGTAAGAACATTGTTTCCTGATTCAAGACTGGCCAAAATAAGTATCTCCTGGGTATATTTGTGCTGATGTAAAAATATTTTGTTAGTCATAGAGTGCACCTGTAAGCCAAGAAAATAATGAAGATCTCCCAAATCCTTCATATGAAATGCAATGTGAAGAGAACGCTGTAAATTCTCAATGAGTGGAATATCAGATCCTGTGATAATAATATCATCCACATATATCATAAGAGCAAAAATACCAGTAGCAGTATGCTGAAGAAATATAGAGGAATCATATTAACTCTGAATAAATTGCAGATCCAACAGAGTAGTACAAAACTTTTCAAACCATGCTCGGGGTGCTTGTTTTAGACCATACAGTGAACATTTCAACCAACAAACTTTATTGGATGGGTGAGTAAACATATCAGGAGGAGTCATATAGATCTCTTCTTTTATATCGCCATGTAAAAACACATTTCTTACATCCATTTAACGAAGTGACCATCTTTTGGAAGCAGCAATTGCCAAAATAGTTCGTATGGTCGTCATTTTAGCGACAAGTGCAAATGTCTCATAATTAATTCCATATGCTCGACAATTTCCAAGAGAAAATAACCTTGCTTTGTACCGATCCACAGGCCCATCATGTTTTAATTTGACAGTGTACAGTGTATACCCATTTGCAGCCAGTAGGTTTGGTGCCACGAGGACAAGAGACAATATCCCATGTGTGATTATCTTTAAGAGCCTAAAGTTTCTCCTGCATCGTTTGTGCCCAACAGTCTTGGGTAAAAGTAAAAGCCTGAGCATAAGTCTTAGGCACAAAAGTACTATCAATAGTAGTTGCTAAATATCCATACCTGATGGGGGCACGGGAAACTCGAGTTGATCGTCTTAGTTGAGGAGCATGATCAGGTGTCGGTTCCGTGTTCAAAAGGGGTAAAGTGGATGGTGGATGATGTCTTTGATATACAAACCTTGGCTTAAAACGTTCAAAGACATAAGATGTATTACCATCATCAGATGTAGGAAGTTGGATAGGAGTGGATTCTATAGGAGTACAGGAAGGAAAAAAATTTCTGATTTTCAAAGAAAATCACATTTCGAGAGATACGAATTTTATGAGCATTTGCGTCATAACACACAAACCCTTTATGAAAATTACTGTATCCTAGGAAAGCACGAGTAGCTTAGGCTGAAAGTTTATTTTGTTCAGTAGAGGGTAAATGAACAAAACAAACACATCCAAACACATGAAGGGAATCATACTCAGGAAAACACCAAATAAAATAGAGTATGAAGATGCAAATTTAAGAATCTAGGAAGGCAAACGATTAAATAGATGAACGACTGTCGATAAAGCTTCTACCCAAAATCGAGTAGGTACGGAAGAATCAATTAATAAGGTGTGAACAACATCTAAAAGATGACGATTCTTACGCTCAACAACCCTATTTTATTGAGGAGTGCAAGGACAAGATTTTTGAGAGAGAATTCCTTTGTTTTTGAGATAGTCCTGAAATTCTTTGGACACATATTCCCCCAGAGTTAGATTGTAGAGTTTTAATATGAGCAGAAAATTGATTTTCAACAAATGCAACAAAAGCTTGTAGTGTTAAGAACACATCAGCTTTAGAGCGGAGAAAATATATCCAAGTGAAACGACTTAAGTCATCAATAAATGTGATAAAATATTTATACTGAGCATGAGAAAGAACAAGACTCATGCCCCACACATCAGTATGTATAATGTCAAAACATTTAGAAGCACGACTACCATGCGAAGGAAATGATAATGTTTTGCTTTTGCCCAATTTGCAAGAACTACAATCCAAAAATTCCATTGAAAATTTCCGCCCCCCAAATATCCATGTTTCATAAGATAAGTCAAGAATTGGGATGCCCTAACTTTTTATGTCAAAAATGAGGATTATTAATGACAGTAGAATAAACACAAGAATTAATACTAGAAAATTGTATTGGAAATAAACGTCCCACTTTAGGCCCCTTCACAATCACTTTCCCTGATACTTGATCCCGCACACAACAACCATTATGATCAAATTGAATTTTACAGTTATTTTCTACCATTTGCCCAACAAAGATTAAACTTGTGGATAATTTTGGTGACACAAATATTTTCGCAATGAGAACCCAAATTACCAGTCAATGAAATCGAAAGATTATCACATTTGCCACCTATATATGCTGATTGCCCATATATTTTCGCACATTATACAACCTATTTTCACTGTTAGTCATGATTTGACGCTGCCGAATCCATTAACCAATATCTATCATTAAGCGGAACTATATCTGAATTAAATTCAGATTTCTTTTCATGAGACCCGATTACCAAGCCATGAGACCTGGACCTGACTGCCAACCCGTGATCAATTTCAGATTTCTCAGCCAACCCGTGATTAATTTCAGATTGATCTGCCAACTCGTGATTCTTCTTATTTGCCAAAAACACAGAATTGAAATTATCTTTCATACCTTGGAACCCAAATGTTGAGAGGGCAGAGAATCATTTACTGCATCTGCTGCATTATCTCCAGTGTGAGGTTGTTGATGAAGAGTTCATCGTCGACGAAGGTTCTGGTGTCGACGATGAGACAACTGCAGCGGCCATGGAAGAAGTACCCAACTTTGGTCGACCACCACCAACCCTAACCCTCAATTCTGTGGTCGTAGACGACATTCCTTGATTAGATGCCCTTCTTTTTTACAATAATTGCAGATTTTCTTGCTGCAATTTCTAGAGATATGTCCTAATTCCTTGCAATTAAAACATTGCACACCCACACCCACACTCCTCTGTCGTCCTGAGTCAACTCGTCGTCCCCTTCCCTGAGCCATGTAAGCCACATTCATCTCGTAACAATGTCTTGAGTCAACTCGTGTCGAGTTGTGAGTCTTTGTTCTTCCCGTAATAATTCCCCCAAGCACTCATCCAAATTGGGTATTAGACTCCGATTGATCAGACTAGCTCTCACGACCTCAAATTCTGGCCGGAGTTTTATCAAAAATTGGTCCCTTTGGCTCTCGGCATGAACAAGGTAAAGTACTGTTAAACTCTCCTTTGGTACTTTAGATTAAATTATGCCAATATATTCACTCCATAAATTCAGAAATCCAGTGTAGAATTGTTTAATTGAAAGATTACCTTGTTAGTAACTAGCAATTCCCATTTCGACTTGAAATTTTTGAGCCGAATTGTTCTGGGAATAGATGCGTCGAAAGTAATCCCAAATTTCCTTTCTTGTGCCAAACGATCGAAGATTGTTGATCATATGGGTTTTAACAGACCCTAGTATCCAAGAGATGATTTTTGCATCGTTGGTAGTCCATGCACTCAGCTTCTTAGTATCAGTTGATGCTAGTGCTGGTAATGATTCATCAAGATGCCCCCATAATTCTTTCCCTTTAACAAACATTCGGAATTGAAACTCTCAACTGGCATAGTTTTTGCCATTGAATCGAGTAAGAAACGCCTCTCCAAATATAGTAGACAACTAAAAAATATCACCAAAAAATACTGATGAAATTCAGTCTATAAACTAAAGAAAATCGAATGTCTAGATCAGAATAATAAGATCTGATACAATGTCACAAATATCAAATTTGTTATGTAATTTCATTGATTTTCCGAGGAATTCAGTCCTATAAATACATGTAATAATCCTAATTTACAGTCTAATAATCCTGATTTGTAGTCTATAATAAATACAAGATATTCTGTTACAATTGAGTTTCCATATATGGTTGATTTGCTTTATTTGCTTGCCATATATACTGCTTTTTATAGAAAGAACATTTTGGTCTTCTTGCAAAAAACTGGTTGTTCTTTAGTTGCTCCATCACTAATTTAAGATGACTAATATGTAACTCTAAGATAAAGCTATATGCTAGTTTATCATAAAAAAACACCACTACAAACTTTCTCTAATAAGTGTCTAACACATTATTCATCAATGTTTGGAATGTAGCTGAAGTGTTTGTTAATCTTAAAGGCACTACCTTGAATTTGTTGTTGTCTTGGTGAATTCTGAAGGCTATTACCTTGAAATTTCTCCACATCTGCTTCAAAAATTCTCACTTGATGGTATCCTGACCTTGATCCAACTTGGAGAAGAACTGTGATCCATGAAGTTCATCCAACAACTAACAAATAAACTATTCAGTTGTCTATAGTCTATGCAAAATCTCCATGTGTTGTCTTTCAACTTGACTAGAAGGATTGGGCAAGTAAATGGGATACTACTGTGTTGAATAGTCCCATTCTTTAGCATCTTTGTCACCAGCGTATCAATCTCTTCCTTTTGAATGAAAAAACTTCTATATGGCCTGATGTTAACAGACTTTGCTCCTGTAAATAATGGAATCTTGTGGTCTAAGTTCCTGACAAGAGGAAGTTGTGTGGGTTCTGCAAACACCATATGAAACTCTTTCAACAATGATTCTTCTGCTGGATCTTGTTCATCATCTACCGTTGCCTCTTGTCCTACAAATCCACAAAAAAACCTCAAGAATTTTGTAAGCCTTGGATGTTGTGATCTCGTGTAGTCTTACTTCATTTACTATGCCTTTAAGTTCAATCAGTCTCCATTCTTTCTTGAATGAAAGTTTCACTTTAACAAAAACAAATAAAATAGGTGAATGTACCCTTAACCAATCCACTCCTAACAACATGTCACATCTCTCCTACTTCAAGATTTGCAAATCTGCCTTGAACTCATAAGCATGCATGAACACTAGAGCTTAAGGCTGTGGGCATCACATCTCATAATATTTTCATTTGCCACAGTAACTGCCAACACTATTGTCCTTACTATTGTAGCCTTGATTCCATTACCTTTTCATCTATGAAGTTGTGCGTACCTCCACTGCCTATTAATATTATGAGCTCCTCCCCCTGACAACTTTCTTTTATTCTAATAGTGTTATCGATATAGTTTTTTGCCATAGCATTCAGAGATAGCCCAAATCTTCTATCCCATCTTCCTCCATAGTTTTCACTTCTCCATGTTCTTCAGTCTCAAAAAACTCTCTTCCATCTTCCAATCCTTCCACATATGCAGTCCTTTCACAATACATTTATGTCCAGGGTTGGATTTTTCTCCACATTTAAAACACAATCTAAGCCTCTGTTTCTCATAATGATGATTAGAGGATTGTTTTAACCCATTTGACATTTCACCCTAGATCGATACAAAGTTTTTGTTTGGAAATTACCTGTTGGTCTTCCAAAGCCATTTTCTGGAGGTTTGGGCATCATTTTGTTCTTCTTGGCTATTGCATAATTAGACACTTCTTGCCATTTGGTCTGCTCAAACACTTGCATGAGTGTTGTTGGCTTTGAGATCTTCAGCATTGGTTTAATGTCTTCTTTAAGCCCACTAATAAAGCTGGACACATAGTATGCTTCTAGAAAGGGAAAAATTGGATGAACTCATTAACAATTTGAGCTCCTCAAATTTTCCCACGTAATCCTTTACACTCATCCTGTCCCAGATTGTTAAACTCTTTAACATCATTACGATTATCAAATCTGACACAAATTCCTTTAGAAAACTCATCCAAGTTGATTAAGTCATTGACCTCTACCAAGAATCCCTCGAACCAGATCTTTGCCTTTTTCTTCCAAGTATAAAGAAGCAATTTCAATCGATTGGTTTACAATTATACAGTGCATTACTTCCTTATCTGACCTCTTGGATCCTCCCCAGAAAAAATAAGTAATTCCTATATTGGTAGGTTGTTTGCAGAGCTTAACGTATCATTTATTTTGTCCTGTATCTGTCTGAGTTATTAAAAATTAACCTCATCCTAACAATTTGTTCAATAACTTTGTTTGTAAAATTGGTTCAATTGAGACCAATATTTAATTACCATCCAATAACTCTGTTAATTATGAATGATAGACAAACAATTTTTATATTGGCTGAAAAATGAACCCATTTACCAGATAAATTTTGTCAAGTAAACTTAGTTGTACAGTTAAAAGACCCATAAAAGCGAAAAAGATTCTTTTAATATTGCATGGTTTCAGGTTGTACTGTGACTGGTCAAGATTTTGAAGGGTTTCTAACTGTTTTACCAAAGAAATTAGGGTTTAGATTTTGGAATAAAATCGGTCGTGTCTCATGATTTAATAACAGTGTTACTGAACAAATTATTAGCATGAGTGAGTTTGAATGAGCCTTAGTAAGGTAAGTAGTCCTCAAATAGCATGATAGCCAGAGATTTTAGAGAAAATCATTGCTAAAGAAAATAGGGGAAACATGGTTGTCAATTCTAATTGATTTTACACAGATTAATTAATAGGGGTGAGCTAAATCTGTAAATAGATGCTGGTCTTGCGTGCATTGCACTTTTACCTTGGAATAACTGATAGATGTGTTGTTTTTCAGGATGTGGCAGGGATTTCTTGGCTCCTCTCTCTCCTCAGCTGATCTCATGCTGTTTGCCTTGTATATGTTTGTTATTTCACCAAATGATTTGAGAATGGGCCTTGTCAGGCACCTACTTTCCGATCCAACCGGAGCAACTATGATTAGAACTTATCTGACAGTGTAGACCTATCTTCTTCTTCTACTTCTTCTTTATTATGAAATTTTCCCTTCGTTGAGTTCTGTTTTTGCTCTGCTGTTCAGGATATTCGAAGGTCACCCATGTTGAAAAACTAGGTATATGTACATAAATAAATTTTATGTGTATTTCACCTGTTGACTTACAGAAAGTCACTGTTGTTTTGATCCCATAACTTGTGCAAATGTTCAACGTATCTATTGACGAGGGGGGTTGCTGATTTCAGTGTCTACATCATAAATTGTACTTTCACTCTTGCTTCTGTCTAGGCTTTTTCTCGAGCAAAAAATTATGAAGCTTTTTACCTGTTTGGTATTGTTTTAAAAGTGTTTTTGAAAAAAAAAAATTATTTTATTTTTATTTTAAATTAAAAAATTAGTGTTTTAAGATCATTTTTGATAATAAAAATAATTTAAAAAATATTATTTTAATATATTTCTGAACAAAAAAATATTTTCAAAAACAATTGAAATTATATTTCCAAACAGTCACGTTCCGTTCTGCAGGCTGCAGTTAATATAGCCACAAGCAATTTTATGCCTGATACTTGTACTAGACAAAATTGTAGGATCGTCTAAAGCGTGCTAAGAATAGGTTGTCACCTTTGAAATTTCTCCGGTGAAGTGTCACGATGAGCAGCTTGATGATACTGCAATTCAACCAGAAGCTCGTGAATGGCTCACATTATCAGGTCAGTTGTCATGATGGTCCAAAATCTATCGTGTTCCTTAAGCTGGAATAGCACCAATGAAACGAGCTCAGAATCAATTTCATCTTAATTTAATATTTGAACAATTGAAGCTGAAATATTCATTGGGAGCCAGTTGATTTGTGATAAATCAGGCAGAAGAAAAAAAAGGGAGGGTGGGTGTTAGTTATCATTGGAAGGTATATCCATCAAATTTATAATCCTAGAAAAGTCATTTATGATTTAAATACGAACTTTCATTATTTAAAACAAGTGGAAAATGACAACGCAAATACAAAGTCGTCAGTCAACTTGAAGGTTTCCATAATGGCGGCCTTCTTCAATTATCAAATCGGGGGAGGAAAGAATTGGTGATCAGTACATTTCCAATTCCTTTGTGCTGGTCTGACTCTCATCCTGTCATTGCAAGAATTGAGCAATCCTCTCGTGTCACCATAAGGTTTTCAT
Source organism: Salix exigua (assembly GCA_032356905.1). Lineage (NCBI taxonomy): Eukaryota > Viridiplantae > Streptophyta > Magnoliopsida > Malpighiales > Salicaceae > Salix > Salix exigua. The sequence goes on along the minus strand of CM063593.1, from coordinate 9,895,525 downwards.
AATGGCGGCCTTCTTCAATTATCTAATCGAGCAATGAGATAAACAGCTTTTCTAGGTCATTTTCACGCAAATTGTTCACTCCTTGGCAGGAAAATTTCCTCCATGGATTTTGTTTCTCCACTCGTTGGCGTGGGTCACAGCTTGTGCATTTCTGTTGCTGCAAGGTTGAGCTATGTTTTAAATGTGGATAAAAGGATCGACTCCCTCTCAACAGCACTAAATGAATTGAAGGACAAAAGGGATGACTTGAAGAGACAGGTTGGGCGAGCTGAGGTGGAGGGCTTAACCTGCACAAGCCAGGTCAAAGGGTGGCTACAGAGAGTTGAAGACATCGAAGCTGAATCAAGCTCCGTCATTGAAGATCTTGGACGGAGAGGACGATGCTGTGTGGGCAGAAATGCTTGTTGTTCATCATACAAGCTCAGCAAGAAAGCTTCGAAGCTGCTAAGCAGAGCTACTGAGCTGATCGGAAAAGGAGCTTTCGATGTCATCGCAGACAGCCCAGTTCCCGATGCGGTTGAGGAGGTGCCGAGTAGGCCAGCTGTCGGACTCAATATGATGTTAGAAAGAGTTCGACAATTTCTGGCAGACGATGAAGTTGGAACGGTCGGGATTTATGGAATGGGGGGAGTCGGGAAGACAACTCTCTTGAAGATAATCAACAACGAATTTCTCACCAGGAGCCACCATTTTGATGTAGTAATTGTTGGGAAATTCCGGCTTTCTCATGTGCGGACCGGGGGTGTACTGATACTTGCTCATAGGAGACTTAAGCACACTAACACAATATTTAATGTGGTTCGGCAAAACCGCCTACATCCACGGGAGAGAGACATTGTATTAGAGATAGAGAAAGGGTTACAATAAATACATATAGAGGAGGAGGATTACATCCACTCTACTCAACTCATCAACTCTCTCTAGCTCTCTCTACACAACACATTCACTTGTGTTTCTCCCTCTTTCTACACAACACATTCACTTGTGTTGCTCTCTCTCTCATTTTTAGCTCTAAGAAGCTCCTCTATTTATAGCAAGAGTGAGGAGACAATCTTCTTCATAAATCAAAGTTGGCCACCAAACTTTCTTCATAGTCAAAGGTTGGCCACCAAACTTAGGCAATTTACCATTTTCAACAATGGTGGGTTGGTTACTCTACCATTTTCAACAATGGTAGGATATTGCCACAAATGGCAATACACCTAACAATCACCCCCTTTGCCATTTGTATGGGCAATTGTCCTCTTGCTTGTTCAGCACAAGCTTGCATTCTGCAGCTCTTCCAAGCTTACCATTCTGAGAGCGTCTTCAACACAACATTCCCCTTCGAGCATATCAACCATGCTCGGTCCGGAATGATTTTTTCAAGCCTTACACCAAGGCTTACAACACCCCCTCAAACGAATATTTCCAAGTGTGACAGTCATTGAGTATTTCAATATGATCACAAGCTCACCACTCTTCCAAGAGTCTACTCATCCAGGAGTTGCGCCTGCCCTCTGTTCCATCCTAGGAACCACGCCTTACTTCTCCATGAGTCTTTCGCTCTTAGTCGTAAGAGTCCAGGTAGCTCTCCACCTTTAACCATGGGGGCAGCCCATTAAAGGTTGATCCATATTTGTCTTCATACTCTGAGTATTACAATGCCATTACCGAGCTCACCACCTTGACAAAAGTCAACTCGTTCCCGGAACCTGCGCATGCCCTCTGCTCCTTCATAGCAGCTGCGTCTTAATGCTCCACAAGTCATCCACTTATTGTCCAAGACAAATGTTTTCTAGCTCATTGATCTTTAGCATAGGGGCAAAGTCAATCCTGCATTTGTCTCCATACTCATCATAGCCACTTCATTGGCTATACACTTGTCCACTCATATCTAGCCATCACATTGGCTCTAGGGTTGTTCTGAACTGGGCTCATATCGTGGCCCACACACCTTCTCCTTAGGTGTCTGAACTGGGGCTTCTATCACGGCCCTCACACCTTCTCTAAGGTGTCTTCGCCCGTTTCATGGGGCGGTCTGATCCGGGCTCCTATCATGACCCTCACACACCTTCCATCTAAGGTGTCTTCGCCCGTTGTCATGGGGCGGTCTGATCCGGGCTCCTATCATGGCCCTCACACACCTTCCATCTAAGGTGTCTTCGCCCGTTTTCATGGGGCGGTCTGATCCGGGCTCCTATAATGGCCCTCACACACCTTCCATCTAAGGTGTCTTCGCCCGTTGTCATGGGGCGGTCTCATCCGGGCTCCTATCATAGCCCTCACACACCTTCCATCTAAGGTGTCTTCACCTTTCATAGGTGATCGCATCCTCCTTCAGCTGAGATGCTTCAAAGTGGATCTAAAAATCTCTACCACCATGTGCACTTATGGGAGAGATTATTGCAGTATACTCCTCGCAATCCTCCACCTTGATTTCTATGTTTGGAGCTTTTGTGCCTTTACGCTCGACAGCTCCACCTACACCAACTCTCTTTGGTGTTTTCGTCTTTCATCATAAGCGGTTGCCTTTTATCACAAGCGCTTGCACCCGCTCAATTAGGTGCCTCTACAACGACTCTCTTTCCATCCTTGCATGCATTGGAAAGGTCTTCGCTGTTGTCTTCATTAAGAGCATAAAAGACTTCTGTTGTACAAACTTTAACAGTCTCGCCTCGAGCTTCATCTGGGAACACTTCTTCTCCTTGCACTCGCTGTCTCATTACTGAGTACCTCGTTGGATCCTACGGTACTCTCGCACAATCTCCGTGTGCCCTCGTGCAATTTCTGTTCTCCGATTTCTCCCTATTCCTTGCTTATGTTTGATGACAGCTCATCCTGTCATAACACCTGCCCAAGTCAAAATAGGGTGCCAATCTTTATCCCTGCTGTATTTGTCTTCCATTATCGGGGTCTTCATCAATTCTCCCTCGAAATCATCATCACCGAATCTAACTTCTTTGGAGAAATCACCACTTCATCGGATCCTTGATCATACGTAACCCAACTGTTCCCTTGTGCCGCCATCCCGCTAGTCTTCAACTATTTCATTACAAACTACTATATATACTGAAAATAGTACCGTATGGATAATCCTTCCACTAAGCAAGTTCCCGTGAAAGATTGGAGGGGTCACACTGGTCCCGCTTAAAACTCAATCTCCTAGACGTAACTTCTTAGGCCATATCTATCCATCGTCTCGTCTTTCAAGTATATACAACCATTTGCTAGCTTTGTCCGGTTTTCTTTACAAGTGATCCGGAATATACTCGGTTTAATACATGATTTCTCAATATCCAGCGAGACTACCGATAGCTTAGATTCGTCAAGATTGGTCTTCGTCAATTTTCCACTCTTCACCTCAAATTATCGACATGATCGGGTGTCCGAGTGTCCCAATTTTACCTTCCCTTAAGGCAGTTAAATTTCTCCCCACTTAGCGATTCAGCACATGTAATTCGGTAAACATGTGCACCTTCTTCTTCTTCTCTTCAACGACCACCATGATGACCTTCGGATGCCTCTAATCGAGCAATCTCTTTTGCTAATTCACCACTGCCATTTTTGGTCTCAAATCTCAACGATCGGACCGTACCATTGCATCCGGAAAGATCAAATTAGCTGGAAACAAGTCTGAAATCGTCCAAATCGCACTTCAAACGGCTAAGATTTGATCAAAACAAGTCTGGCCTGATGAACGGCCCAGATTCAATCTCAGATCTGGTTGCACGTAGACCCTGCTGCACAGAATCTTATCCCACCAATGACATGACACTGTTGACTTGACTGATGACGTGGCGATGACATGGCGTTGACTGGCCGGTGACATGGCGTTGACTTTTCCAGTCAAAACTTTGACTGGCAATAACTCCTTCGTTTGAGCTCCAAATTAAGTGTACTATACACCGTTGGAATCGTGGTGACCTCCTCTACAAGATCAGATGCTCAAAACTCATTTTTGATCACTTTGATTTTTCTGCAAAAAATCAAACACCTACACCAACGGCTCTGATACCAGTCGTTGGTATTCGGGTCAGGTCAGCCAATCCGGGTGAAGAAGACGCATGGGGCCCGTGGGCAGATGCCCTGCTAGAGAGTGATGGAGAGTGCAACCATGTTCGACATCAGATTTTGACGTCGTTTTCACCAGTGGCTTCGTCTCGGCCTCCTACACTGCAGTGGTATGGTCAAAACACAATTTTGACAATTTTCATTTTGAGCAAAATCAAACACCCCTTTAAACCATCACTCTGATACTAGCTTGTTGGGAAATTCGGCTTTCCCATGTGCGGACCGAGGTGTACTTGATACTTGCTCATAGGAGACTTAAGCACACTAACACAATATTTAATGTGGTTCGGCAAAACCGCCTACATCCACGGGAGAGAGACATTGTATTAGAGATAGAGAAAGGGTTACAATAAATACATATAGAGGAGGAGGATTACATCCACTCTACTCAACTCATCAACTCTCTCTAGCTCTCTCTACACAACACATTCACTTGTGTTTCTCCCTCTTTCTACACAACACATTCACTTGTGTTGCTCTCTCTCTCATTTTTAGCTCTAAGAAGCTCCTCTATTTATAGCAAGAGTGAGGAGACAATCTTCTTCATAAATCAAAGTTGGCCACCAAACTTTCTTCATAGTCAAAGGTTGGCCACCAAACTTAGGCAATTTACCATTTTCAACAATGGTGGGTTGGTTACTCTACCATTTTCAACAATGGTAGGATATTGCCACAAATGGCAATACACCTAACAGTAATATGGGTTGTGGTCTCAAAAGAATTTGTTGCTGATAAAATCCAAAGGGCTGTTGGGGCCAGGTTAGGTTTGCCGTGGGAAGAATCGGAAGGCCACGAGCAACGAGCACAGAAAATATATAGACTTATGAGGAGGAAAAAGTTCCTCCTTTTGTTAGATGATGTCTGGGAGGGAATTGATCTTCTGAAACTGGGAATCCCTGTTCCAGAGAAAACGAACAAATGCAAAGTGATATTCACAGCGCGTTCATTGCATGTGTGCACCGGCATGAATGCTCATCAGAAGCTGAGAGTTGAATTCCTGGGTGAAGAAGACTCGTGGAAACTCTTCTGCGAGAATGTTGGGGAAAAGGGGATTTTTGATTCGGAAACTATTCGGGCGTATGCCGAGACCGTTGTGAGAAAATGCGGGGGCTTGCCGCTTGCCTTGATCACAATTGGAAAAGCCATGGCCAATAAAGAGACTGAAGAGGAGTGGAAGTATGCAATTGAGGTACTGAACAGATCTCCTTCTGAACTTCGAGGCATGAAAGATGTATTTGCTCTTCTGAAATTCAGCTATGACAATCTGGAGACTGATGCGCTGAGGTCATGCTTCTTATACTGCTCTCTGTTCCCTGAAGACTACTCTATCGAGAAAGAGCTGCTCATAGAGTACTGGATCGGGGAAGGATTTCTAGGCAGTTCTCACACAAGTTATGTGTATGATCAGGGACACGCTTTGATCGGCTCTCTCAAGGTTGCATGCCTGCTTGAAACCGGCGAAGAGAAAACTCAGGTGAAGATGCATGATGTAGTCAGAAGTTTTGCGTTATGGATAGCTTCAGAATATGAATTGAGCAATCGGTTTCTGGTGGAGGCCAGTACGGGGCTGACTGAAGCACCCAGAGCTGATAACTGGAAACATGCACTGCGAATCTCATTGTTTGACAATGGAATAACGACACTAGCAGAGGTTCCTGAGTGCCCCAGATTGTCAACCTTGTTGCTCCATTGGAATAGTGGTTTGAACAAAATTTCAAATGCCTTTTTCCAATTTATGCCTGCTTTAAGAGTCCTGGATTTGTCGTTTACCAGTCTCAGAGAGATTCCAACATCCATCAGTGAGTTAGTCGAGTTGCGGCATCTTGATTTGTCAGGGACAAAGATAACTTCATTGCCTAAAGAGCTTGGAGGTTTGACCAAGTTGCAGCATTTGGATCTGCAGCGCACACATTCTCTCAGAATAATTCCACAAGAGGCTATATCAGGACTTCTGCAATTACGAATTTTGAATGTTTATTACAGTTATGGAGTTTGGGAACAGCAAGATAATGAAGTTGGATTTGCAGACTTGCAATGCTTGAAGCATCTCACAACACTTGGAATCACTATTGATGAATTGAATACCCTGAAGAGGCTCTACAGTTTCAGCGGCTTACTCAAAGTAATACAGTACCTATACATTAAACAATGTGATGGCTTATTTTACCTGCAACTTTCATTGAATTCCAGTTTTGGCGAAAGGCTGAGAAGGCTTAGCATCAATAACTGTGATGACCTGCATTACTTGCAAGTTGATGAGGAGGCTGGTCAGAAATGGCTGCCCAGCCTGGAGGTTGTAGCGTTACATGGCCTTCCCAACTTGGAAACAGTGTGGAAGAATCCGGTGACTCGAGAAAGTCTGCAGAATCTCCGATCTGTAAATATCTGGCACTGCGGCAGGTTGAGGAATGTTTCTTGGGTTATACAGCTTCCAAAGCTAGAGGTGATTTACCTAATGTACTGCAAGGAAATGGAGGAAGTTGTCAGCAGGAGCGGGATAGCAGGTGAAGATTCAAAGGCATTTCAAAGCCTTCGAACTCTATCTATCCGCGACCTGCCAAAATTAAGGAGTATTACGCCATGGGAGCTGGCTTTCCCTTCCTTGGAGAGCATTGCAGTTATTGATTGCCCTAACCTGAAACAGCTATCGATTAAAACTCACAACACGTCAGCCTTGCCAACTGTATATGGAAACAAGGAATGGTGGGATGGGCTTGAATGGAATGAAGCCAGCAGCAAAACTGCTTTCGTTCCACACTTCATGCCAATTTGACGCTTCCAGTTGTGATTTTAGGTATGTCTCTTCCGTCAAACGAAAAAACTTGGAGCTTGCTATCAAAAGGTTATACCATTATCTCAAAGTTTTGCTAATGTCGTGTTTGATATTATTTTTGTTTTTGTGGTTGAGATTTTAAAAAGATTGTTTTATGAAAAACATAATAATTTTTGAAATGATTGGTTAAAATTGTGGTTGAGTTTGAGGTTAATGAAAAACAATTTTATGTGTTTGGTTACTAAACTTTTCATATTGCTTTCAACTTGTGAAATTACTTTAAAGGACGCGCGCGCGCGCGCGCACACACACACACACACACACACACACACACACACACACACACACATATATATATATATATATATATTGTATTAATAATCATAATTTCATAATGTAATGAATGCGCGCGCGCGCGCGCGCACACACACACACACATATATATATATAATCATAATTTCATAATGTAATGAATAATTTAAGTACATTAAACATTTTGTTTTCATTCTCTCATCAAACTACTTGTAATTTCATCACGAACTAAATTCATACGTGAAGGCCTATGCAATCCCTGACTATTTGATCGAGGAACAATATCTGATAAAATATCATCTGAAACAAAATTAAGATTATGAGTAAAAAGTTATATTGTGATAACTTTTAATATATTTATTTATATTTTAATTAATTTTTTAGATTTTTAGATTATTTTAATATCCCCCCTCTTTCTAGACCCCTTCTTCCCCTCTCTAAACTTCTCTAGTAGAGAGAGAGAGAGAGAGAGATATGAGCATGCATGTTTAATTTTGCTTCTCTTTAATGGATTTGTTTCCTTTGCTTCTCTTCTCTCTGGTCAACAATTAATTTTGCTTCTCTTCAATGGATTTCTGCGAGGATGCATGGGAATGCCAAAGACGGGAGGCACAATATTAACAGTTTGAGAAGCAGTAAAAGCATGAGTTTTTTGTTTCTTCAAAAAAGCAGTTTTGATTGGTGGGTTCCACAACAAATTAAACTGTTTTTTGTTGTTACCAAACGCCTGCGAACCTGCTTTTGGTTGAATCAACGTTTCAATCACATTACCATATGACTTCTAAGCTAGTCGGTCTTGGTATGCTTCAAATGGTTTATTTTGAGATCGTTAATTTTAGATTCCGGTTTGGTTGGTTTAGATTGTTGGAAAAACCTAATATATTGATCTGGTTAAAAAATTAATTATAAGTGATTGGTTGTGTAAATACATTTGTATTTTAATAGTGTTAATAAATGTAACCTTTAAAATTTAATTATGGGCTCATACAAATAAATTTTCAAAAAAAAGTTAGGTAATCAAGTAACACAAAGTAAAAATTAAATATGTTACATCACAATACAAATTAAAAAATTAAATACATATTTTAACAATTAAAATTACAAAAAGAGACAACGGAACAATGTTGGGAAGCCTCTAATTCTGCCCTAGAAGGTAGGAGTTTTACTTTTTATTGAGGTTGAGAAAGACATTGGGATAAATGGCTGATGATTTGGCTTCAAATGAGGGTCACATCTAGTTAATGGAGGATGTTGTGTCGGGTTGTTGTGGGGAGAAGGCAGGTCAGGGACACATAATGGATTAACAAGGGTGTTTGATATCGTGTTTCAAAAATAATTTTTTATTTATTATTTTAAATTAAATGTTTTTTTGTGTGTTTTTAGATATTTTTATATGTTGATATTAAAAATAATTTTTTATAAAATATATTAATTATACTCCCAACATGAGAAGAAAATGTTGGAACGGGGTGTGGTGGTATAGAGGAAGAGGCTATTGGTTCAAGGGTGCTTTTGCTTTTGTGGTTGAGGTTTTAAGAAACAGTTTCATGAAAAGTACTTTAGTTGCGATTCAAAATAATTTTTAAAGTGTTTGGTTAAAACTATAGTATACTTCGAGGTTAAGAAAAAACAGTTTCAAGTGTTTGGTTATCAAGTTTTTCATATTGCTTTCAACTTGTGAAATTACTTTAAAGTGTGTGTGTATTAAATATTTAATAATTATAATATTAAAATGTAATTAATAATTCAAGTAAATTAGATACTTGTTTTTATTCTCCCATCAAACTACTTATAATTTCATCACGAACTATAAATCCATACGTGAAAGTCTCGGCGATCCCGAAACAACATATAGTAAAATATCATCTGAAACAAAAATAGGATTGCGAGAAAAAATTATATTATGATCTCCTTCTAATATATTTATTTATATTTTAATTAATTTTAAGATTATATCGATATTAAAAATATATTTTTTATATGAAAATATAATTAATAATAAACTAAAAAATACCCCCGAGTCGGCCCCCTATTCTCTCCTCACGAAATGAACGGAAAACAACAATTTGTTACTTTTTGTGAAACACGGGTGTTGCTACCCAATTCTTGACTCATTATTTTTTGTTCAAAAAATATATAACTTGGTACTTGGGCAAAATTGAACAAATTGAGAGTTTAATAGCCAATGGAGGTTAAATCTCAAAAATCAGAAACCAAGGACCAAAATACAAGTCGCGCAAAGTTAAGGTTGAAATTGAATTTTTGAGGTGACACAATTGTGCAAAATTAAAAGCTTAGATCCAATTGAGGTACAATTAGAGAAATTATAAAATGAGGGACCAAACCATACTTTTACCTTCTTAAATATTCTTGAAAATTGTATTGCATGCATTGTTCCGGCGTGTTCTTGAAAATTGCATTGCATGCATTGTTCCGGCGTGCCTGGCCTTAAACATGCATGAGCATCCTGCATTAAAAACAACATCAAAATTTCAACGGCGCGACACTTGCATTCAAGTTTTGGTAGTCAAAGAGTTGTTCTTATCTGCTATAAATAGCTGTGAGAGTGAAGATCGAAGAAAAATGAAAAAAAAAGGAAAAGAAGCAGAAACAGGGAGGCGATTTTTAACGCAGAAAGAAGAAAAAAATAGAGTGAAAAAAAGGAGCAGTGATCGGAGAAGAGGAATCTCACATAAAACTCCATTAATTTTTTTCTTAAACATCCCCGGCATCCCCAGCTCATTTCCTTTTCTTCCCTCTCATTCAGTTGATCGTCTTCCTCTCTCCAAAACCAGTCGACTGGCATGCCTCTCTCTCCTCCAACAACCATCAACTCCGGAAACCACGCACTGTCCCATCATCACCCGAAGCTCCCTGCCCTCCGGCAACCTCATCCACAGTCTCAGGCAAGGATTGGCAGAACAACCCCAACGACTGCAACGTGACAGTCACTTTCTGACGCCATTTCTGGCCACCATAGGCCACCATTTCTGACGTCACCACGACCAGAAGAATCACCTCGATCTCCTCTACCTAAAGGTGTTAACAGGTGAGCCATTCATCACACTCTAAATTCCTCATTCTACTGTTCATTTTCTTCTTTGTGTGCAAGGAGGAGTGAATTAATTCACTCTCTCGTCACACCTATTCTGCATGCATTTGCATGCAGAATAGGTGGGTGGGTTGTTTGGCCCACCCGGGGCTGGCAGTCCACCCCTAAATGATAGGCCTCTCGGCCCATCAGGCCTGGACAACCAGCCCACCAAATAAAAAATAAAAAAACATTTTAAATATTTTTATTAAAAAAGTGTTGTTTTCTTGCATACTGTCAATACACTAGCATCTTTTTAAAAATATTCTTTAAAAAATATATATTATCTATGAGTTTGAAGAAAAAAATTTGTTTTAGCATGGATTTCGCAAAGAAAAATCATTTCTTGCATCTTGAGATTTTACAACATGTTTGTAAAAATCCAAAGGGTATTGGCCAATATTTCAAAAATATAAAAATTTTATTTTGGGGAATTTAGTATTCACTGTCGGTATTTGCATAAATAAATCCCAAGGGGTTAATATCCAAAATATTCAGCGAGAATGATATGCTATTATTCACTGTCGGTGTTTGGATAAATAAATCCTAAGGGGTCCAAAACATTCGGTGAGAATGATATGTTATTATTCACTGTCGATGTTTGGACAAATAAATTCTAAGGGGTTAATATCCAAAATATTCTATGGAAATGATATGCTATTATTCACTGTAGATGTTTGAATGAATAAATCCTAAGGGGTTATTATGAAAAATATTCGGCAAGGTAATATCTCATCACCACTTAACCAACATATGCTTTGAAAGATTAAAATCATAATGAATCATAAGCAAACCATAACGTCAAGCAGCTTACCTTAGGTAGGGTGTATTAGGGGTGTTAAAACTTCTATTTACGCAACCAGTCTCTTGCCTTAAAATCTCTTAAAGACCAGGTTTAGGTTTCCTAGTTACCATAATACTAGGTGGAGACTCCATTTCCTATAAAAATAAAGATAAGACTCCCACATGAATTCCCCCGCTCACAGGGAGGGTTGTCACGACACCGCGCTCTCGTGATGGGGTGTGACAACATGTTTAACATAATTTTGAGGTAGGGTCCACATGCTATTTTTAACTTCTTTACATTAATCAAACACCCAAAACAACAACTTTTCTTATACCACCAATCACACCTCATTCCCAAACACCCTCCAAGTCTCTAGCTGGAAAAAGGGGGGGTTGTCCCAAAAAAATCTCTTTTAATTTTAACCAATTTTTTATTTTTTCATGACACATATATATAGTTAAAATATTTTTTTGTTTTTATATCTTTTCAAATAGAAAAAAAATTTAGCCCCAAATTTTTATCTTTTAATTTTAACCCCTTTTTTAAATATAGTTAAATATATTTTTAGCTTTTTAATTTTTTTTTTGTCTTTTCAAATGGAAAAACATCAACGTAGAATCAAAATGAAAAACAAATATTTTAGAAATAACGTGTTAAAAATTGAACATAGTGAAAAGACATTAAGATTTTAAATCATTTTGAGATAACAATGAAAAATATTGAAAATAACATAAATATATCAATATATTTTCTTATATGTTTTTAACACTTCAAAAATAAAGTGCAAAGTATGGTAGCAACAAATGCTTCCTATTTACATTACTTACATAAGAAAAATTTGTCATGTTCATTGCATAGTAAGTTTATAAAGATACATGAGCTACTTTAAGAAACTAAACTTCTTAAAATGAAATCCCAATCTTGCAATTTCATGACGACTTGATTGATTCTTTTTATTTTTTTTTCATTGTAGAGTTGAATTTCGTGGTGTTTTCTAATTTTAGGGTTGACCTAAAATTTTTCCTCTTAGTATCGAAATATTTGAAAATAGCTTGGTTAACCTAGAATCTCTTATGACAATCCCTTTTAATTAAAACTTTGTTATTTGTCTTTTTGTTTAATTAGGTCAACCTAAAATCCTATTTGATGATTTTTTTTAATCAGAACTTTGATCTTTGTTTTTTATTCAATTTGATCAACTTGAGATTCTATCTAGGGATCTCCTTTAATCAAAACTTTGTTTTTTTGTCTTTTTCTTCAATTCGGTCAACCCGAGATCTTATTACCACTGCACCTATCTTATTGAAACTACTTATTTACACTAGGTGTTGAGAAAAAAGACAAAGACTGACTAGAAATATTAATGGTTTTTTCATCTAACAATGAGCAGTACAATAATAACTTTACCATCGGATGAGACAAAAACAAGAGTTGACGATGAAGGTATTGAAGTTTTTCATGTTTTGTGCATAGTAAAACTACTTAAATACCCTAAGAAATGACAAAAACATAGGCTTGAGACTAAGGGCATGTTGAGGTGAAGGTATTGAGGTTTTTCATGTTTTGTGCATAGTAAAACTACTTAAATACCCTAAGAAATGACAAAAACATAGGCTTGAGACTAAGGGCATGTTGAGGTGAAGGTATTTAGGTTTTCCATGTTTTGGGGTAACTGTAGGTGCGTCTTTCGGATGTCCCATCAATTTCCTCCCTTACACGCCTTTCAGTAAGTGTGTGTGATGTCGAACGATAGTTGAAAATGTCTGGTCACCATGTCTTCAGGGTGCTGCCATGTTCTCTTTCACATGGTGGTGTGCGCATTGTCAGTCGTGTGGGCAGAGGATTGCCAATGGTCAGTTTTTTTAGCTTTTCTCTCTCCTGCAGCGGAAAAATGCATTCCAGTTTATGGGTATTTTATTTTCGTCCCTAGGCTTTTTAATTTCTTTTTCTTCCTTATTTCTTCTATAATAAATTTTTTTTGTTTTTCAATTGTGTTATTCAATTGAAATTGATCATATATGTTGTTGTTTTAGTTCAACCCTTATTCTTTTGATTTTGGTTTTTTTCTTTTAATTTTTTTGTTCACGGGTTTTAATTTGTTTCAATTTTGTCCTCCAATTGAAAATGGTCATATATGTTACTTTTCATTTCGGTCCATATTCTTTTGATTTTTTATTTTTTAAATCCCTTTAATTTTTTCAGTCTCAAGGTTTTTTTTGTTGCAGTTGAAATTAATCAATTAATATTTTTTATTTTGACCCTTATTCTTTTAGTTTTTTATTTGGTCTTAATTCCTTTAATTTTTCAGTCCTTCTTGGATAATCTTTATTTTTTTAGTCATATCTATGCATTTTTAGTTTTGGTTTTTGATTTTTTTTCATTTTCTTTATTGTTGGGTTTTTATTTTTATTCAATTTGATCCTAAAATTTTAATTTATGTTGTTGATCATTTAGAATTGACATTTTTTCCCTTTGTTCTTTTTTTAGTGTTTTTTGTTATTTTTATTTGTTCTTCATATTAGATGATTTTTTATGTTGATAATATGTATTTTGATTGTGTTTTTTGTTGTTGTTTTTGTTTGGTCTTTTATTAAAGTTTTTATTTTTTTTATTCTTCGAGATAATTTTGTGGTTTTTATTGTTTACGCAATTATAATGATAATTTTAGTTATGTTTTTTCTTATTATTATTTTCTTACTTACTCTTTTGTAAAAGTGTTTTGCTTTTTTTATATTCATCAGGACAATTTAATAATTTTCATTATTTGGACTGTAATGGTGATCGTACTTTTAGCTGTTATAGTCATGATAATGATAGTAACATAGCAATGGATTTTCAATTATGCTTTCTTCTTTTTATTAGTAAAAAATCAACAATTTTTTTTGTGTATTTATTGTAGCTGTTTTCACAATTTATATTTTAATTATGTTGTTTAATTTAAATTAGATTATAAAATGAATTAATCTTAATGTAGTGAATTCGATTCTTCTTGCTTTTTAAATGACAATGATAATTTTATGTTGATAATTTTGTTGAATTATGTTAAACAGATAAATTCTTATCGATTTAAAATTCATATATTTTATTGGAAACTCGCGTTTCATAAAAGTTTTGCACATATTTATTATTTTACACAAAATTATAGTATTATAAAAAAAATCTCACTCTTAATATTTTTTTGCATTGAAAAAATATAATGTCAGTCATGATGAAATATGGATAAATTGCTAGTTATATATAAAGTTGAAATAGTATGACACTTTGTAAAAATTGCACAATAAAACCAATATTTTACTCTAGTTTATAAAATCACTTGGCATTGTTTGAAGGGCATACAAGTCTTTTTCTTAAGAATCATTATTCATTACATGAAAAAATGAGTAAAATTAATTTTTACATTTTTATTGCACGATATAATACCTTATTAACTTTGAGAACAAAAAGCATTAAGATTTGGTCAAAGAGCTTTTTCGTTTTTTATTTAATTTTAAAACAGTTAAATTAAATTATTGTCCATGAAAATGAAGTTAGAAGATGATATCTTTTTACCATTTAAGAAGTTATGCAAAAGTAGAGTGGAGACTTTTATTTGTTTTTAATATCTTTACATTGTTTAGTAATGTTTTTTAGGTGGAAAATGTGTTGATAGAAGATGTAGCACCCGTTTTGCAATGTGGTGCGTTCCACGTTTGTCAAACTACAAGTTAAAAGCAGTTTGTAAAGTTTGAAAACCAAACACCAAAAACTGCTTTTTTTTTCAACCTCCAACTCAACCACAGTTTTAACTAAACACTTAACTGCTTATTTTGAACCACAGTAAAAAGCGTTTTTTTTTAAACTGTTTTTTTTTTCAACCTCAATCGCAAAAGCAAAAGCAATCTCAAACACACCCGTAAAAGGGAGCTAAAGGGATCAGGGGCACCCACAACCATGCTGAAGTGTGTTCCTGAAACGCTTAACGTGGTGGGGGAGGAAGAACGCGAGGAATGGCTTCTAAAAGATTTTCTTGCTAAAGAAGCTTATAGAAGACAGATAGCAGAGCTTAATTAAGCCCTCGATGAATCCTTAGAGAAACAAAAAATTATAGATGCAGTCTTCTCGAAAGACAGAAGGTGTAGAAGGTACACTAGGGATGAAATAGAGCTAGCAACATGTTTTGTCGTCCCTAAAAAGCATGACGTGATGACAGATAACTTGTAATTTACACAACAGGTTTCGAGTTTGAGTAAGGATGTGTATCCCTTGTAAGAGCATGGAATAGTATGGATTTTACCGCTCATCTACACCCACAAATCACACGAGGTGAGTTTCCTCGCATAAAAAAACAGGTTTCTTCTCTGACGGAAGTGTTATTGGCGAAGGAAGGTATGGGAGATTTTACAAACGCAATCTTATCATTTTACCCCAGTAGCTGTTAAGGTTTTCTGTCCTGATGTAGTGAGCAAACACCAGGAGTTCTTGAGAAAGGTAACATCATCACCACAAGCTTCAAATATCTTCTACATCCAACTGATCTTCTGTGGAACAACCAAGGATAGAAACCCTTTGGCACTGATGATAAGAATCATTAAACGAGAGGAAATCACTGCCAATCAATCTTGAATCCATCTTTGAACTGAATCCTGATGCAGAAGAACGATGAACAGAATGGTTTCGGAATCAACATAGACAGGATGGTAAGAATCATCAAACGAGAGGAAATCGCTGCCAATCAATCTTGAATCCGTCTTTGAACTGAATCCTGATACAGAAGAACGATTGACAGAAAATTTGGGAATCAACATGGACAGGTTGCTGTCAAAAGGTCCACATCTGCAGTCTAAAATCTAAATCTCCAAATAAATCATGTCAGACCTATAATGGTGCGACAATTGCTGACAAAGACCGCATTTTAGAGATATGTTGAGTCTGCTGTGAGAAAATGCCTGAATGATCATTGGCAGGAAATATAGAAAAAAAATGCCTTTTTAAGTGCCATGATTCCCCAAAGAAAACATAAATACTGATTGTCGTTCTTGATTGCCACTAAAACAATAGACCCGGCTGATTTGATTTACACATGTATTGGCCACAATCTGCGGTCCTGTACATCAAGTGCGTAATTAATAGCATGCTCTACGGTACTGTATATCAACATAAATACTGATTGTTGTTCTTGATTGCCACTGGAACAATACACCGAGCTGATTTGCACGTGTATTGGCCACAATCTGCTGTCCTGTATATCAAGTACGTAATTAATAGCATGCTCTGCGGTACTGTCATAATAACTTGGCATCTCAGTGGTATGAGAAACACCAAAAAACTGATATTACAAGTTTCTACTCCAGGGACACTGAAATATTTCAGCCATCCACTTGAGTGAATTCTAGAGCATTTGCATCTGGATCTCGAGTAAATATGGCAGGCCTCCCAGACCGGCTGAGTGTATAGGGAATACCTGCAAAACAGAACAACGCTATAAGGTATTGCACTCCTTGAAAAAATACAAAGCTTGTAGTAAAAATCATTCTTTAGGAACTGGTAAATTATTCTGACTTGATAGCTCACGCATGCATGTTCCAAAATCTGACTTCATTTGGCATAGTACACTTATGAGCTCACAGGACCGTGCTTTTTAGGCCAAGAGGGATAGTAAAAGATTAAGGCAAATGGTATACCAGCTTTATCAAGGATAACTTTTAGCTTAGACACATCCTGGATCGCGATGCAAGTATGTCGATCTCGGCCACCATGCTCAGGTCGTCCAATCAAGGGGTCAGGATTTGGAAGCTCCATTAAATGGATCATTTCAGAACCCACCCACAACCAGGCACCCCTGTAGGGAAGTTTATCGTGTGGCCTTGCTTCATTTATTTCAAGACCTAATTTTAATTACATCATGAGCTCATTAATCTCTGTTTTATCATCACTGCTCATCTTGAGGGGATGAAAAGGCATGCTATAAAACGCTGGTGAGGAGAAAGTAACATACCTAAGATCCCCTGATAGAATTCAAGTGACCTTTCAAGGTTTTCACACAGCACTCCAACATGATGAACACTAACAACTCCATAATCTGCGGGAATACCAGCAAATTAACAGGTGCAACTTACACCTCAAAAATAGCAGCTAACCTTTTTCTCTCCTGAACTCTTGTTTTACACATGTCACATATATGAATAATTCACTGTTTAACACACAAAAACATGTATACACACAGAAATGCAAGTGGAAATAAATTTGTGCCTCCGTATGTAATCATGTCATTTGATTTTAGGAAGAAAACAATTGAACAAAGTAAACATGTATATACAAAAACAAATAAAACTATAATCATGACATTAATGGTCCTAATACCTTCTTAAATTCTGTCCCTCACAATAAGAAATCCATCAATTCCCATTTTGGTATGCACTGTCCTGTATTTCCATACATAATACTTCACATCTTCAATTGACTTCATTTAACAACACTTCCTATCTTGCATCGATTTTCCAGCAACACCTCTCAGATCATGCACGACAAAATTGGCGTTGTATAAAAATGCCATTGAATACAACAGCAACTCAAAAATAGAAACTGTGTTGCAGTTATTAAAAGACTGCTTTTGTACATGGGTCTCACCAAAATCATCGAATTGAATTGATGACCAAACTGTACTTCTCTGAACCAAGGGTGTATCTTCTAAAGTTTTTGGATGAAATGAAATCTTATGGAAGGAACAGTGTCACCCTTCATGCTGTGGGTCAAGTTATCTCTTAACTCCTAACCAAAACATGGAAATTTTAATTTAATGGAAGATTGTATCATGTAGAACATTTTAATGGTCCAAACTTTAAAGAAGCATACATTTTAGTAGCCAGACAAGCAAAGATCTGGTCAAACACATATTCTTCTCTTTAACACCTCATTTTGAATACTATGTGAACCTACACAAAATATACATCAAACCGAGGATCTAGAATGGGTTCTTTTCCCAATAAAGTTATCAGAGAACATGGGTTGCATCATTATGAAAATTGATAACTTTTCCCAATGAAGCGATCAAACAAAAAGGGTTTATGTCATTTTGAAATTTATTAGAGTCAACAATAGGTTGGCAATCCTCAAATTCACTGTAAGAAGAAAATTTCAAACCAAATGTGCAAACCACGTCCATCCTTTAACCAAGTTCACCAAAATCATTTTTTTAACCTTACTAAACCAGGCAGAGTCTATTACTATGTTGTTCATATAGACAGTCCTCATCTATATGTCAAAGTTCTTTTTTCTGAAAGAACTCTACATTTATACTTTCTTATTAACTATCTTCCTAACTTACTGCCACAGTTGCTAAATGAAACCCATTTTGGACTTTCAGTATACTTAGAGGTCAGATTGAGTTCTTTCTTTCTTATATTTTCTTTCCTTTTCAATTTTCTTTTGCACAAAAAACATAACTATGTTAAAAATACAAGGTGCAAAACATAGCTGAAGGATATATCAATGAATATTATGCAGTTTTCCCTAATATAATACGGTGCTACATGCAAGAATCATTCCAAATGCATGAAACACAACAAGAGGAGATGTTCAGTATTCGAACAAGCAAGGATGCAGCAGTTTTGCAATCATAAACTAATTCGTTGTTGGTTGGTGGAGGGGTGCGATCCAATACATGAGACAGGTCAGTTTATAGAAAGATTCAGAACATTAAGATTGCATCCAAATCAGCCCCTCCAAATCTACTTGAGCTAGACCAACATGGCAAGTAAACTTCTTCAATCTAAAATGCATGAAAAGAGAACTACTGTAACATAATGAAGGGAAAAATAAAACAGGAAGAGTTACCAATCTTCTCATGGACACTGGTTGATTCTCTCTCAAATATATTTGCTTCAGCAGAGAGCTTAGCTTTTGTCTTGAAATAAAACCTAGGAGACCTATCACCGCCACCATTGGTTTGATAAAAATGGCATAGTGAGTTTACGGGTATAGGTTTAGTAGTAACACGATTTACCTGCAACGCAAAAAAAAAATGCATTGATGATATCAATAGATCGATCAATGGGAGCATCATTCTCAGCAGTTTGAGGGGCCGTATCCATATCCAAAGTAAATTAAACATAGAACGAGACATGGTAGCATTTTCTTTGAAGAAAAAAGAAAACCCATTTAAGATAGTGATTCTTTTTCTTTTTTTTCTTCTTCTTTATCATTTTTTTTTTTACAAAAAAACAGCTTCATGTTCCACAATCCAGGTTACAGTATCTCCGATCTAATTACCAGAGCATAAAAAAATGATAATACAAAAGAAAACAAGAAAAGTGACCATATTTTTATCATAATAAAAAAAAAACTGCAAACATGCATTATTAATGAAAGTGTTTCACTATGAATGATTTTACCTTGTGTCGCAGAGCTACTGTGGCTGATGGAATATGAAGAGAAGCCATGGATGGAATGGAAAAGCAGTGAGAATGAGCGATGTGGATGTGGATTTGATTCATTTCTCTGTGTGTTTCCTATTTTGTGAGGCCAAAATCCCCTAACAACATTAGCGGTTAACCACGCGCAAGATTTTTTTTCTTAAAAAAAAAAACTCAATGATCGAAGTTAAATTTTTATTATTTTATTTATTATGCCAGGTTACCTATATTGCTATTATATAAAACATGAATATTTTTTTTAAAAAAAAGAATTTAATCTTTATGAAATATAAAAAACTACAAATGAATTATAGTAACCTCTTTAAGAAACATAGACACACTAAAAATATCATCTTTCACAATTATAACATATACAAACTATATTATTTCATTATTTTTAAAATTTAATTATTCCATTCTTATTTTTAATCATTGTTTTATTAGTATGATTCATATGTAAGGCAACAAATAAAGAAAAAGAATCATTAATATGCATAAAGGCAAATAGCAAACTTAAACAAGTTATTTTTTAATCATGTCATGGAGTTTAGATACATACACAAGGAAATGTTTTCAGCCCATATAAAATCATGGGGATATACTTCATTATATATCCATAAAAAGGCAATGACAATGTCTATAAAGTAAATCTACCGATTGAGTATGGTGTTAATGTTATTTTTAATATTTCTTATATATCCTTGTTTAATGTAGGTAATTATTTAAGATCAAATTCTTTTAGGAATCAAATGAATGACATGGATTAGCCAACAAGAGAAAGGATTCAATAAAGATGTCAATTGAGTCAATCACAATATCAAGAGAAAAAAACTAAAAGAGAGAGACATTGAATAAGCTTGTTCAACATGTTTGAGTCAAGACAAACTTTAGAGAGGCATACACACTTATAAGAGAGCCTCTAATAAATTGTTGTCACTTTATATTAATTAAAAAAATCCCATATTACCCTTATTAATAGTCCCATAAAAACTTATAACATCATTTAAAAACTATGCTAAATTAAACAATAATTTAAATATTTTTATAGGTATTGTTTTTATAGTGTATTTAATAAAAAAAAAACAAGCATAGAAAAGACTAGGTGTTTATACATTAAAGATTTGGCTTGCATAACTATCCCAACACAGAAAGCCCTTGCATCTGTGGGCTTATAAGGTCATGCGCGCATAATATACCTCTTTTTATTTTTATTTTTTTGTGAAAAGGAAAACAATAAGTATTCCTCGCTTTTATTTACTTTTGAACAAAATAAAACATGAGTTACTTGGTATTCAATTCTTGTACGTTAAAGAAGTGCCTATAAAGTCTAGCTAGAGTTTGTAGAATCTAAAAATTTATTTTTAATGTGTTTTTATTCAAAGAAACCAAATATACATAATAATAAGTGTGATAAACCAAATTCTATCCTTGAAACACCATTAAATCAGTCCAAAAATATAAAGTTGAACAAAAACAAATTCTTTTTTAAACCCAACCTGATTTTTTTAACAAGATAAAAGTTTAAATAATACTCTTCTCTTCAAGAGAAACCCATAAATATCAAAATTAAATTTTTTTTACCATTAAAATATTACCAATTAATCACTTTGTTTTCATATCCTGAAAATGTAAAAACGTTGTAGCTTATGATTTTAAAGTTTAGCCTTCAAATTCATGGATCAAATATTAAAAGGTCAATTGACATATAAATAGGTTCGGGAATACCATATAAAAGAAACATATATGATATTGAATATGTTGACTAGTACATTCTCATGCATCAAAAATAGTGACTAAAATTCATAAATTCTTCTCATTTACATGACAAATGATGATGATGGTACAAAACAACAACAACAATAAGATAAAGACTAACATAAGGTTTTTTAATTGTAAAGATCATGGTTGTATTATCAAAGTCCATGCAAGTGTACATAAAGAAAATAACTAACAGAGAGAGTTTTATTCCATTGAACATATTTCTATTTGTATAATTTATCCACAAGCCTGGTGAAACCTTCTAAACATGTTGATATAGATACCTTTGATTTAATTGTTGATTTTTTTTTTATTATTTTAAGTTGTGGGGTTTTTACAAGTTTAAGAGATTTGAAAACAGACATTGCAAGTAGCCTCAATATGTTGTATGTTTTGAGATATTAAAAAATCAAATTAATTTATACACCAAAATTAATAATTATTTATAATATTAATTAAAACAAAAAATTTGATTTGGTTGTACAACATCTATAAGACCAATGTCATTTCATTCCATACCAATAACATATATTTTATATTTTCTTGTATCATCATTATGTATATTTTTTTCTATTTTCTTGTCTCTTCTTATTTTATGAAGGTTTGATAGAATTTGACAAATTATTATAATTATAGTTACATTAATTAAACTATTTTCATCCACAACTATGACCATGTGTATTTTTATATCTTGTAGCATTCACTTCATGGATGAAGCTGAACCAGTCAGTCATGATTCATGATTTTTCATTAAAACTTTATTATTTTATTAAGTTACAAGAAGACATGAAATAAATTCAAAATATTTCTTAAAACTTCTTTCTCTGTATTGCTGCTACAATAGCATATCCAAAGCATAAAAAATAAAGAATCTTTTTTTCCTAACATATTTTTGTTGGTGAAATTATCTTCATGTATATAAAATTGATATTAAATATGGCAAAATTGTATTCACTTACTGATTTAATCCAACAATCATAAATATATTCAATCATAACGAGCTTTTAGAAGAATAACTATCTTTTGATGGTCATATCTTCCTTTCAAAATTTGTCAAAGAATAAGGGGATCTTTGATTGTGAGAATGGGGTTGTCAGTGTTGTGAGTTTTTTTCAAACATTTTTTTCTCTCTTTAATCTTATTGTATTCCAAGAATAGGTTGTTCTTGATGATATATATGTTATAACCCTAAGTTGAATCTGAGGAAGAACAATTGTGAACCCATTATTTGTTGATAGTGGAAGTTCTTAGGTGGACTACAGTCCCATGATTTTCCCGCATTAAGTTTTCCACGTAAAATATCTTGGTGTTGGTTTTTGTGATTGTTTACATTATTTTGTTAATTGTTTGATCTTGATTTTGATTGCACAAAAAGAAAAAAATAATTGGGACTTGTGAATTGTAATCTGTTAAATTGATGTCTAGTTATTTGAGTACTTTTCCCAACAAATAATCTATATAAAAAATCAACTCTTGATATTCCTAGCAAGCTTGTCATTTCCGTTCTGTTCTGGCCGGAATGTTCCGTGCCATTCAAAAAACCAAGACGAAATGACGTCGTTTTCGTCTCGGTTTTAATTCTGGTCCGTTCCGTAAATTCCGGCCAAAACGTCTCGGTACCGTTCCGGCCTTAAAATCCTCTTTATTTTGATTAACTTGTGATTTTTTCTTCTAATTTTGAGGTTATATTTGTTTGACTTTGTGTTTATTATTGTATAATTTAAAGTAAATTTATCTTGAATTTTAATTATGTATGTTCAATTAATATTTTATTATTATTATATATATATAATTAATTATATATGAACAGTACAACGCTGAAACGATATGCCGAAACCAGAATGTTCCATTCCAATAAAAAAATCAGAATGACAACCAGGACGGTATTGATAACCTTGATTCCTAATACTTAGCTAGCTTTCTTATTGTGATATATAATTTATTTATATATTCATAGTTAGGTAAATGTTAATATAAGATTATTTATAATTATTAATTGCAGTGACCTTTCTTAATGAATTTATTATTTTCATCGGGAAACATCAGATAAAGAGTTTGTAAATTAAAGAAAGCCTTAAGAAATATTTTACAAAATTTTCTATAACTTTTTGTTGTTAAAATATGATACATCTATCATGAATACTTGTGAGTTATGGCAGAAAACACATAGCACTGGACCATCTAAAAAAGAAAAAGGACTAGAAATTTTCCATTCATAGAGAGGCATTGAAATCACAAAGGCATATTATAATTTTCCTTAAAAACAAGGGGACACAAGCGCAGCCTGTCGTCAGCTAGGGCGGGTCTAGAACCAATCCCGTAAATCGGATCCTCCACGTGTTGCGGTTCTTGTTTTTCTTTGAGGGGGTCTGAGGAGTTAGTTCCCTGGTGGCAAACATGTAAGAAAACTGAGTCAGCTTTGCTTCGTTGTCAAAATTATCAAAATTCACAGAAATCATCAAACAACAGGCATAAATTTTGGAGAGAAAAGAGCATATCAAAGAGAGACAGAGAAGGGGTCATCCCTAAGAGAGACAGAGAAGGGGTCATCCTCATCATCATCACACTAATGGAGGAGGATAATCATCATAATAAAGAGAAGGAAGAAGAAGAGGAGGTGGCGGAGGAGGAAGATGAAGGTGCGGATCAGGTGGGGTCGAGCTTGACCTTGGAGAGGGTAGCTGCTGCAAAGATCTTCATTGAGAATCATTACAAGGATCAGATGAAACACATCCAGCAACGCAAAGAAAGGTTTCATTTTAGTTTAATTTAATTTAAATAATTTCCGTGGAATCAATCCCGTTTAGGATTTTCTTTTCTTTTTCCCTTCTAATGATGTTTTAATTTAGAAGTTACTAGTTTTATTACTTATATTGCTAATTTTTCTCTGCGTGTAAAAGCAATAACAACTTTAAAATTGATAAATTGAGGTAGCAAATTCGCGGGATAAAAAAAAAGGAGAATTTATTTCAATTTATCTTCTATAAATCTATGACATTAATTCTCACTATTTGAATTTCCATTGCCTTTTCATGAGCATAATCCTCTCACGTCTTTCAAAATGATTTCCGGTAGCTAGGCCAGAACAGAGTGGCAATGCACAGGTTTAAAAACTAAGAATCTGAATGCATTCTTTGAAAATTTAAGCTGTGAATATTGGAGTGAATGAGATGTACAAGGGTCATATATGTTGTGTTTTCCATCAACATTGATCAGTCTTCCATGGATACTTGGCATTTTGCTCCTTGTTTAATAATCATTCTAGCTCTTTCAGATGCAGAGAAACCCGTGCACTGGCTGTTTCATTTTGTATGTTTTTTTGTTTTTTTTACTTTTCTTCAACTGCTGTATGATTTTTTTCCTGTGTCGAGTTATTGTCTTCATCCAGGTGAATTTAATCTCTTAAAGAAGAGTTAATGATTGTAGGTTTGGGTTATTGACCTGGATACATTCCTTTCTAACATGATATTATTGATTGCAGGCGCTTAGAGCTGCAAAAGCAATTGGCATCTTCCCATGTTTCTGAAGAGGAACAAATTAACATACTGAAGGATTTAGAGCACAAGGAAACACAGTATATGCGGCTTAAAAGGCACAAGATTTGTGTTGATGATTTTGAACTTTTGACAATAATTGGCAGAGGGGCATTTGGAGAGGTTAGATGTATCCACTTATTGTATAAGTTTTGGACGGAGGCTTCCTTTCAATTATCATCAATATTATTTATTATACATTTCAATATTTGGAAACTGTGAACTTTATTTGCATATCCCACTAAGTAGCCCAACAGTAAGGTCTTGGCTTTTACATTTTGAAGTGGAGGGCTGAGCAGCACCCAGCTTTTCAGTACCTACTTGAGAAATATTGTTGGACCTAGCAACTTATAGACGGCAATATCTCACCATTATAAACTTAAAATCTTGTCTTAGTTATATGAAATGATCATATTCTCTAAAAACATGACACATATTTTCCGTATATTGGAATTTGATTTATCCCAAAGACTGGTATACTGTAGATAAAAGGTCTCAGAGATCACTAAAAAAAATTGAGATGAAAAGTCAATATTATAAGTGTTGCGGGGCAATAGTGGCAAAGCCACTAAATGGTGTTGCTGGCTCTAGTCAGGCCTTTTTAAAATGAAATGGTATTTTTACTTATTAAATCCCGTGCAGTTTCATGTACTTATTCTTGTTTGATATTCTTTTTTTCATCTTCAATAATTTGTTCTCTACTTCCTCTTTCTCCCCTTCTTATGCTGAGCTTTTGATAATAATTTTTTCTAAACATTCAAAATATGTTGTTGGCTGATACTGAGAATCATATACTTTTCCAGGGTACATTTAATTATAAAACCACACTTCCTGGATTTATTTATTTCTTGTACATTCTGAGGCTTCCATATTGAAGTGGTAGACTATTAGATTCCTTATATTTTATTGTTTTACAGGTTAGGTTATGCAGGGAGAAGAAGTCAGGCGACATCTATGCTATGAAAAAGTTGAAGAAGTCAGAAATGCTTAGTAGGGGGCAGGTCAGATTGAAACTATAGAATGTTTAAATCTTTCTAAAAGAGGCACTTAAATTTTATAATTTTACTCAAATAATTTTTTATGTATTTACTGGATACCTGGTTTATGGTATTAGTGATGCCTCCATGCTTGAGTCTGTAAGTTGTTCTCTAACATTTCATGCTTCATAATTTACCAAGTTAATAATAACGAGAGACAGATCATGGTCAAAAGAATTTGTCAGATTAGGTGGACCGCTACTACATAATAGGTCCATAAGTTGAATGTAAAAAAGAAATGGAGGGGAAACAGAGGATTAGCAAAGGTTGTTGTTAATATGAAACCAGTTTTTATCATCTTTGTTACACCTCGGGGGGATCATTTGCCGGATGATGGTTCTTACAAGGTATATGGTTAACTTTTTCATGCATTCATGTTGGAATTATGATTGACACAGTTGTGTAATTTCATCTCAGGCTTATCTTTTTTTGTGATTTTTTTGATGACATGAATGAGAAAGTCTCATTCCATTTGTCAATATCTATGCACTGGCATATCTGCTCAAGTAAGATAACGTGATTTGCTGAATGTTGATTCTTTAGGAAACTCATGTTATCTGTTATCACTTTCAATTTCCAAAGAGGATATCTTAAGCCTCTGTAGTTTTTGATATGTTGACAGACTAGTCTCCTAGGATTTGAATTTGAAAACTAGTGTCATACACTTTTTAAGCAGCTTCATAGGACCCATTTGGCACCATGTTTATAGAGCCGAACTATATTTTCTGTTCCAAAGACTTCATATTTCATATTGAAGTATATGCTTATATTCAAAACATCACCTTTTCCTGAATATAATCTTACTTTAAAGCTGTGATTTTGCCAAATCATATGAAATCCCACTTTCTCGAATCACACTACAATCTATGCTCCCATTATAAGGGCAAGTTGTCCCCATTAACTTTCATTTTATCCAATTTTATCCTTGTAAACCATGAATCCAATAATAGTAACTTTTGCTCTCATGTCATTGAATTTACATCTATTCATCATTTTTAATACGATTACAAATTTTCTAAAAATCTAAAAAAAAAATATGCATATGTTTTTGAAATACAAGTTGGATATTTTATTAATTGCCGTGAGGGATGCTGAACCTGAGCTGCAAAGGAAATGGATAATGAAGGATGCCAATTCAGCTAAAGTTAATTGGAAAAGTTATATATTATACTAAAAAGTAACTATAGATATATGGACATCTAAAAAAATACTAAAAATAAAACTAATTCATTTTTTTTCATTAAAATTAAGTTAGAAAGGACTTATTCTGCATTTGTCATTTCATTTCAACAGATGTTTTAATTAAAGTTTTAGCTGAACAGAGATCAACTGAAATTTTTAGCTTAACATGGTTTTAGTAGCAAACAAATTCCTCCACATACTTTTGCAAAAAATAACAGCAACAAACTGTTGCAAGTACAGTCTGTCTTGAAAATATAATTCCATCTAATGAAACAATTTTTACTTGTCCTTAGTTCCTATCAATTTTCTTGTTTGTCTCGTATGCTTGCTAACTTTGTTCGTATGCTAAAGGTTGAGCATGTCAAAGCTGAAAGGAATCTGCTTGCAGAAGTTGCAAGTCACTGTATTGTGAAACTATACTATTCTTTTCAAGATGCTGAAGACTTATACCTGATCATGGAATATCTGCCTGGAGGTGACATAATGACTTTGTTGATAAGAGAAGAGACTTTGACTGAAACCGTGGCTAGATTTTACATTTCCCAAAGTGTTCTTGCTATAGAATCTATTCATAAACACAACTACATTCATAGGTTGGTATTCATCTGAAATAAAACTTACAGAAACATAAGAGGAACTGAAGTATCTTAAACTGATCTTTATTCTTAAGATAATATTTTGCCCTGGCTTTCTCAATGACAGCCATATGTATATTTTTTTCAGAGATATCAAACCTGACAATCTATTGTTAGACAAAAATGGTCACATGAAGCTCTCTGATTTTGGTCTTTGCAAGCCTCTTGACTGCACAAATTTATCAGCTATAAATGAAAATGAAGCACTCGATGATGAGAATTTGAAGGAATCCATGGATGCTGATGGATGCTTTCCAGAAGCTGGTGGAAGGCGTTGGAAAAGTCCCCTTGAACAACTACAACATTGGCAGATAAACAGGCGAAAATTGGTATTCATTTAAATCATCGTTTTCAGATATTACAACCATGTCATACTTTATGTCTTCAATTTGATTCCAGGGTATCTTTGATGAACACATTCACAAATTTTCGCAAAAGGAATTATAGTGACATTATATAATTTGGCAAAAAAATCTGCCTCACCTAACATTCTTTTCTTCCTTCTAGTTTGGATTTTTTAGATGCTAAAAGCTTTGGGAGCAGGATTCTATGCTCTAAATGTGTGTACATATATGCAATATGCAATTTTGTTTGTATTTACATCTATGTGTGGGTTGTATCTTTTTCTTCCTTTGAAAATGAATTCATGCTTAGGCCCCGTTTGTTTGCTGGAAAGTGGTTTCCTTTTGGAAAGTAAATTCTGGGGAAAGTGAATTCCTGCAAAATGAATTCCTGAAAAGTGAATTCCGATGTTTGATAGTGTTATGGAAAATGAACTGGAAAACACTTTCCAATGTTTGTTTGTGTTATGGAAAATGAACTGGAAAATAATTTATTAATAATTTATTATTTTTTTCAAGTTTATCTATTATATATAAAATATTTAATATACAATATTTAATCACTTAAATTAAAAAAATGAAATCTAAAAAGTATAATGATGAAATTTTTTATTATATCCTATATTCATACATAGCTTATTTTATAAAATGAACTATATTTTACCGAACCTTGCTCGGTGAAGAAAGCGGATGATTGAAGAAGTTGATGAGCTTCATAGAAAAAATTAGGAGGATTAAAACTGATTCTTGAAGAAGAAGAGGATTGCTCACTTTATACAAGATTTTTGCTGTATGTTTTTTCTTGATTTAGGGTATGGTTTCGAATAATATGCTCTCTTTGCTTGCCAGGACTATGTGCGAGTGTAATAGAAAGGTTAAACACGAGACTTAACCAGGAAATTGTAGTCCAAGGGCTCATCCTTAGTAACTTCTTTATCATTTACGTTTAGATGAGAAGAATAAACAAGAACGAATGTTTCCTATATTTACACACTTCGATGTCCTATTAAGTTCCAAGTCTCTACAAGAGGAAAATGAAATACATCGCTCATTTTCCTCGAAATACACTTTCATAGGCTTAAATGCTGCCAATACTACATCCACTTTACACGCAAGAAACCCCAACATTCCAGCCGTAAGTTCTTTTGGAGTTAACTCGAGGGAGCATCGCCGAGCTATACTTTCATCGCTAGAAAAGTAAACCCTCATCGCCGATGCTAAGCTTGATATTGGACCCTTAAGTCCTTCAACTAGGCGATCGATCCTACTCGATATTGTTAGGAATTGATGAGGCTGGTAATCCATCTACAGACCTTTGCAGCAGCAGACAAATATAAAAAGCCACCAATTCCACCGATTAAGAAAGCAAAAGCAACATTTTCTCCAACTAGAAACTCGCTATTGCGGCACCCACAAAACTTGTAATTCCATTATCAAAGTTGTCTGGTTGTATAATATAGGAGCTCTCGTTATAGGCACCAAAAGCATTGCTAGTTTAGAACATAACAGAATTCAAATAAGAAAAACTCCTAGCCTTGGTGGCTTGGTTATATATTTTCCACCTCTCAACCAGGTTCCTGCAGACAACACCAGACACCAACAAATAAATAATAGTATTCTCCTAATTGATATTATAGCCAGTCAAATAAACTATAATACCTGACAGTGTTAAGGTTCCTAAATTTCCTAAGTAGACTAGATTTTACAAGGAAAACTTGAACATATACATATGAAAAATCAAATGAGATAATTTATATATCCCTTTCCCTTGGCTACATCATTGTGGTCCTTTGATTGTTTGCCGTTTAGTCTCAATCCTCTAACTCATGAATGATGTAAATTGAAAATCCAAGAGAATTGCTATTTAGATGCTAAATTTCTGTCACCCTTGCTTTCATAACTTTTATGTTTATCATAGGAGTAAAGCGGCATTGTCATGATTTTAATGACTAGTAAGAACAAGAATGATTAAATGCCAAATCCGGATGTAACTTTTGCATCCCAACCAATAATATCCATCTCGCAAATTTCATAGTGCTAATCGGGCAAATTACCTTCGGCTTGAAAGTTCGAAAGCGTAAAGGCATCAATTTGGTATCCACTTCAGCATTTTAGAAACCATTTCTAGTACCTCCCTAGTAGGATACAAAGCCATCCACGACAAAATCATAGACTTCCAACATAAAACTCCTCCATCTCTCCACCAATTTATTTGAAATCAATCAATGGACTCTCAACTCGGTATATGAATACTATAAACTCTTAATCTCCATGAATAAAGTTGAAAAGCAAAAAAAAATATTAAAGATACAATCTTTGTATTCATAATGGTCCCTTTTCCGTCCACTGGTTCAAGAAACAGCAAAAATCCAAGGAATTTAGCATCCTTTGAAAAATACAAAGAAAACCCAATAGTCCAAGCAGAAAAGAAGCACATGTCACATGAACGGACTGGTAAATAACTATATGCAAGGCCATGTATGTACTACGCATGCAAGCCATCAAAGTTTTTACCTTGAAAATCTGTTTTTGTAGTTTTTGACTGCCAAAGCCAAATCTTCTCCTAACATGAGTTTTTGGGATCAATGGGTGGTGTTTTCTTTGATTCTTCGAGAAGATACTGCATCGATTCTTCGATTGAGTTGGGACTTGAGAAAGCTGAGAGAGAGGGCTGAGGAAGAGAAGAGTTAGGTTTTTGATTTGGGTTTTATCCGGAGGTTTTGATTGGGAAGAGAGGGTTGAGGAAGAGAAGAGTTGATGAGTGAGTTTCGGAAAGTGTTTTCCTTTTGATAAGGAAAGGAAAACACTTTCCATAAACTAAAGCAAAATACAAGTTTGACCGGAAAGTTAAGGAATTAACTTTCCTTTGACTCACTTTCCAAATGGATTGCCAAACATTGGAAAATGAGGAAACTGAATTCCTGGAATTCAGTTTCCTTGAAACAAACAAGGCCTTAGGATCAATGTTAAGAACAAAAATACAAGGTCAAAGGTGTAAATGAACCTTTCAAAATTAAAAAGGGTGTTATCCTATCCAACCAATTTTCATGGGTGATTTATCAGTTTATCTTTGTGGTGCTACACGACAATAATTTTATTTACTTTTCATCTTCTCATCATCATTAGTTTGTCCATCCTCGAATTTATATCATATAGAGGTCTTATTTATGAGTCTCTTTCTTCACTTTGTTTGAATTGCAGGCCTTTTCCACAGTTGGCACACCAGATTACATTGCTCCAGAAGTGTTGCTGAAGAAAGGATATGGCGTGGAATGTGACTGGTTAGTAAATAAGGATGAATTTTACTCTCTTGGAACTTGCAAAAAATTGATTGCATTTTTTTTTTATTCTTACACTTTACCGTTGTAGATAAGCATTGGAATAACTCATCTAAAGCATTTTTCTTTTCAAGTTTTTGGACAATTTTCATTCAAAAAAGGAATTTAAAAAAAAAACATGGAAACATGACTAATTACTCCATAAACATGGATGGCATGCCTTGATTACTGTTGTGGTTGTTGCCTATGACCAACATGATGTTGCCATTATCACCACAACCACTGAGCCATCATTAGCATCACCCACCATCACCGCTGCCATTACTGTGCCTTCAACAGCACCCACCATCACCACTTCCATTACTTTGCCTTCAACCATTGTTGTCAATTTCATTCCGTTTCAGTCGAAACATTTCATACCAGCTAAAAAAAGAGCAAAACAACGTCGTTTTTACCTCAGTTTAAATTCCGGCCCATTCCAGATTTTTCAGCTAAATACCGGCCGAAACGTATTGGTTTCGTTTCGCCTGTTTCGTTTTGGGCATATAGTGTTTTTTAAAATAATAAATAATTTTACAATATCAATCACATCTCTTAATCCGACTGTTAGATTAAGATGAAATTTTATGAGTCTTTTGACTTATTTATGTATATTATGTTAAAATTTCAGAGTAATCAGGGTGTAATGACCTTGCGAGATTGATGATGATATTCTCGTAATATTATATATGTTCATAATTTTGTTCAGAAAAATCATTTTATTGTGTCTTTTTTTATATTAAATTGCGTAATTCTAAATAATTTTATTTTTGGATTTGAACTATTTTTTTTGAATTAATATATTTATTTATATATATATATATACATAAATAGTATAATCTCGAAACAACGCGTCAAAACCGAAATATTCCATTCCAATTGAAAAACGAAGCACCAACCAAAACGGTATTGACAACTTTGCCTTCAACATCACCATTGCAATTTTAATATCATATCATCACTATGATACCAACACCATGATTTTACAATGACATCACCATCCTAGCCTCTCATGCTACCACCATAATTGCGATATGTTGTTGATATTGCTATTGTTGCCAAAACCATGAATGTTGTTGCCCATTGCTAGTCTTAGACCATCCACTGCCACCAATTCCATACTATTATTTCTTCATCACAATTTCTCTCTGATGCTAACTATGCAATATTTATTCTGACTTTTTTGTTCTTTTTTGATAAACCAGTTCTTCCACTTGCCTAACTTTAAGATCATAGGACTCTAGTTCACAAAAAAAGATAACTAAATTATTTATCTTTTCAAACTAGATGAACTGGATCATATAACAATTCATATTTTATTTAAGACTCCTGAGATATTTTATAGGGAATTAACTTTTATTCAATTTGATTGATGTAAGCTCTTCAAACTAGGAGTGGACTCAACATTTGATGATTGAATGTTTTTCTGAAATTCTAACACTCTTTTTCCTCCAAATTGCACAAGCTTTTTGCTATTGGTGATTTTTTTTTTTGCATCATTAAGAAATTCAGATCATTGTTGCCCCAATTAAGAACTATTCTTTCACTACAATTGGTATGGTTTTTTTCTTCCACTACATGTCCACAAGGGCTTTATGATGCAAAATTTGTACCATCATGCCATCATCAAAATATATGATTTTTTAAGTGAAAATGAATACCTATTTTTCTTTCTTACAGGTGGTCACTTGGTGCAATAATGTACGAGATGCTAGTTGGCTATCCCCCATTTTATTCTGATGATCCAGTAACAACTTGCAGAAAGGTCTGATTGTTTTTTTCATTTGTTTGATTTCTTGTCTTTTAGTTGAGTCAGGACATCTAGTTAGCTTTAATGTTATGCAGATCTATTTTGTTATTATGAGAGATGCTCCTCATATCATGTCATTTTCATTTTGTTGTCTCTGTTTGTGATGCTGTGTTATAACATGCACTTAAATTTTGCTTATACATCAACTTGTTGATTTCAAGAAAAAAATATGAATTTTTTGTCAACAATGCTTCATGATATGCTCTCCATTATCACATCATCACTCAGTTTGGTGTCTCTGTGATGTTGTGTTATAATATATACTTGGATTTTGCATATGCATCCACTTTTTTTTATAAAAAATCATCCAATTTGTTGATGTTGAGATGAATATAACTTAACCTAAGCTATTGTTGTTCTACCTTTTCCATTTTTATCTCGTCTACCTAAATGTTTTCCCTCTTTCTCATTGTGAGATGTTCAGCATTCTTTGCAGTATTACTATTCTTTCAAGAGACTACTAGAGAGAAGCTTTTGATTTTTCACTAAAAATTGATAAAACCACCATGTATTTATGATATCATTTTGTTGGTCTGGCTGTTCATGATAGCATTTCATTGTGATCTTTGGGACTTCTTTAATTACATCACATTTGGACTTCTTTAATTACATCACATTTGGACCTGAACATCTTAGGATAATGTCCCTTCTGTTGTTACTGCTGGGGAAGCAAGAACATATTGTTGACATAGTATTAATTGTTAAGAAATCATCTCACCTAAAAGCTTAAGCTTGTAGGTGAGGCCTCATAATATGATTTATATTATTCTCAAACACCCCCCTCAAATGAAAGTCTTTTGGGCTTGAAACTTGCACAGACCCACATCACCTTGTGTTTGATTTTTATCAAATAGAATGAGGGTGGTGAGATTCGAACTCATGACCGCTATGTCAATAAGGCTCTGATGCCATGTTAAGGAACCATCTCACCTAAAAGCTTAAGCTTGTAGGTGAGGCCCCATAATATAATTTATATTATTCTCAAACACTAATATGAAGAACTATTATATTACCCAAAGCCTCTTGTTTGTTGTCTATGTTCTATGTAGTTACTTAAGAATACTGTCGTATAGATACTTATCATTTCCCTTTAGTTCTCTTGTTTATCTAGTATGATTTTGAGTCACTCTAATTCGCTGAGATTATAACTAATGTATTCCAGATTGTGCATTGGAGAAATCACTTAAAATTCCCAGAGGAGGCGAGGCTGACACCTGATGCAAAGAATCTGATTTGTAGATTGCTTTGTGATGTTGATCATAGGCTTGGTACTCTGGGGGCGGACCAAATTAAAGTATGCTTTTGTATTTAAGCTGACATGAATACTTATATTCTCTGTTTATTTTTTTTTTATAGTTTGACAGTAACATCATTGTTCTTCCTTGCATATACTAACACTAATTATTAACAGGCTCATCCTTGGTTCAAAGATATTGTATGGGACAAACTTTATGAAATGGAGGCAGCATTTAAACCAGAGGTCAATGGGGAGCTTGATACACAAAATTTTATGAAATTTGATGAGGTAAGTTGTTGCCTACGGTCATCTCTTTCCCACTTTTACTGAGGACTATCGATGTTGCTACAATAGACTCTTATCTGAATTATCTCATTTTCTTTATTTTATGAACTTCATATGATAAAGGAGGTGTGCAGGGCTAGCTTTTTTAGTAAAGTTGTGGACTTAGAGTTTATCTTCTTTGAGATTCTGTTGATGAAGCAGGTTGGTATTGGCAGGGAGGATGCATAACTCAAAAAAGAAGCAACAAACTAGTTTGCCCCTGTAGTCTAACACTTGGTTCCATTTTAGTCACTGAAGAAGATTCAATATTACCCTCTTCATGTCTTATTATAGCAACTGGGTCTTGATCTTCCAAATTGATAACTGACAGCAGGATATGCTTGTTCTTACATGAAAATCAATCAGGAGTTTCTAATGTTGTGTGAGCTCCATGAGTTTTGATGTGAATTCAATTTTCAAGGATTCATAACACATGAATTTTAATTTTATATAGATGTCAATTGTGGATTTAATGGATGATCTAAATCAAGAGGATAGAATGAAACTTCATTCTGTGTTCTCGCTGCTTGTGCTTGGCACTCGAGAATTTTCTATTGTGTAACTCAACTATGCTATTTTGCTCATGAATGGCAGGCCTTCTTTGTTTACCCCCTTTATAAACTTTAATGCTTATTTACTTTTCATTTCAATAGATTTTCCTTGACATTTTCATCTGGTTATCTGTGTTTGCGGTACACTACCTTTGTAGAAGTGTATTTTTTGACAGAAATTCTATTTTGAGATAGGTCAAACCCCCATCAACAAGAAGAGGATCCGGACCCATGAGGAAGGTACTTGTCAGTCATAAATTTCTGCTGTTTAAGTCAAAGTACATCATAGATAAGCCCAATGAAACATCACAAACATGACTGTCTTAACAGATAGTGAATGGTCATTGGCTTTTATGTACTGGAGTATTCTAAGGGATGAGATGCAAGTATGAATAAAGCGAGAGATAAAATGATCAAATAAATCTGTGTAATGAAAAGGGTGGAAACAAGGCATAGTGTGATGTATGCAACTTAACAATATAGATTTAAAGCTTCATTCCTGAAATTTCCCATTTCAAAAATTGACCTTTGACCATATATTTGTGTGATGTGACTGAAAATTTTAGAGGTAAGGTAAAGTTGTTTTGTGGGGTTTCTAATGCAATTTGGGGCTTGATTTTTTTATTAAAAAATTTGGACTTTAAAGATAGATTTGCACAGTGTGCCACTTTGATGCTTAAGAATTTACTGTTTTAGAGGAGTCTAAGCTCACTTGTTCTCAGAGACTGTACTATTGGGATATGGATTGCATCCGGTCATCTTCAAAGAATCAGGACTCTATTTTGGTCAACCAGTACTTGGTCATCTTCAAATAACAAAGCTAGCCTAATCTGATTACGCCCTAACTAGTCATATGCTTCTTAGTGATTGTGGTTTATCAAGACATGTTATTCATTTCCTACAACCTTTTTGGCAGACATTGTTGAATCCTCAAGATCTTAGTTTTGTTGGTTACACGTACAAGAACTTTGATGCTGTGAAAGGGCTACATCATTCTTTTGGTATGAGAATTTTGCAAAATCCTTGTTCAATTGTTAGATGTAATATGATATCAGAAAAGGATTCTTAAGACATTGTGTTTTTGTTTATGAAGTCAGGATTCTCGTGTTCATGCAGATAGGCATGCTTATAAACATCATGCAAATACAATCATTGTTTTATCCACAATAAGCTACCTCCGAATGTATTTGGAAAGAAGTTTTATTCATCTATACTCAATTTATAGATGCGCATGATTTTGCTAACTGGGGGGCCCCAGTCATAACCAGCTCTTTGAGGTTGCATTTGGTTAGTATCCGATGACAAAAGGGACATATATAGAAGAGACAAAAAGGTTGACGACATAGAGACGGAGACATAAAATAAATTTGTTTTTGGGTAGCTTTGAAGTGAATTTCTATACTTTCAAAACAAGAAGTATAGGGAGACATGCCCCTACTGTCTCTGTCTCTCTTGTCCCAAGATAATAACCAAACTCTATCTAGGTGCTTTTCTTTCCTGTGGCTTCAACTACAAGTGGAGTTTGATGGGGGGAAATTATTGCAGCCTGCATTATTTTGTTTGTAGTTTTGATGGACCTGCTTTTGCAATTGTTTCTTATGTGACGGTCAATTAAGAAGTTTTCTTTATCTGTTAAACTCTTGCAGATGTGAAGAGAAGCTCACTACCGAGGCAGACATCCACTGATTCTTGTCACAGTAATAAATCCAATCTAAATATGAAGTAATTGTTTATACTTTCCCAAAGAACAGTGCTTCATGCTTTTCTAAATACTGATTTTCCATCAGGTGATTCTGCAGTGGA
Source organism: Salix exigua (assembly GCA_032356905.1). NCBI lineage: Eukaryota > Viridiplantae > Streptophyta > Magnoliopsida > Malpighiales > Salicaceae > Salix > Salix exigua. The sequence goes on along the minus strand of CM063593.1, from coordinate 9,858,591 downwards.
CTACTCATCTAAGGACTCCATTGATGACTTACACACACTGACTCTTTCCTCATCAGGAGATGCCTGTCACAACGAAGATATGTCCAATTCCTTAAGTAGAAACCATCTGACATAATCGATGCAATGTCCCTGTTGTGAAGGCGGTAAGTCTGCCTGCTTATTTTTTAGTCAGGCACGGCCGAACATGCATCGTTAATGAAGTTTGCCATAACTGTGTAAAACTTCATAAATGTGTAGGAAATATTGAAGGGTTTGTGAAAAACTGATTGTGGGGAAGTTGGTCAAATACTTTTTTATCAATTCTAAAGGTTTTGGATCAATGTAAAAAATGACAGGTTCAACTGTGGTTTTGACTGCCCAGGTTGGCAGACTTATAATACATGCCTTCTCTTGTGGCAGTTTAAGCCTTCATTCTTTGGTTCTGTGTTTTTGGGATAGTCTAGGTAGCTGGTAATGACCCTCAGTTGTGTCGTGGATTCCAGTTTAAAGGTATTGTATGGATAGCCATTGGCATTTTTTGTGACTGAAATGTCCTCACTTTTATTAAGGATCCCTTTTGGGGATTTTTTTTTTATTATTAAATGCTTGTTCGTGTGAGATTTTAATAGATCAATACGTGTTGATGCTCTCATATTTATTCTCTTGTTTCTTTCTTTTAATGAGAAGAAATTATAATTAAAAACTTGCTGGTTACATCTCCTAAATCAAAGATTGTAAGTTTTTTATCTTGATTTTTACAAGTTAAAGGGAAAAAAAGGTAATGCCAAAATTATTACTTACAAAAAATAAAGAAAAGCTATAAAAGTAAAGAAATGTATAAAGAAAAGTGATGAATAAAAGTTGTAAATTGCAATCAAGGGGAGAATTACATAAAGCTTGTGAATATATATGGTTAATTCATTTATATTGTTAGATATATAGGATTAATTGTTTTTTTTCACATAAATGACTTATAATATTATAAAGATAAAATTTACATAAACATAAAATTTTTATTCTATACAGATTGTTAACTATATAAATCGTAATCCTATACAATTTATAATTCTTGTTTGCACACATCCTCATAGTTGTATGTTTTCGGATTTCATCTTAATTATGAGGAGCCAATCTGGTTTTCTTCATGCAAAAAGGCCACTAACATCATCGTCACACAAGAAGAGATCATAAATAAATTTTAATCAAAGAATAACCTCTTACATAGAGTAATATGTAAACCCTCAATCTAAAATAATATATATAAGAGAAATAAATAAAATAGTGCAAAAATAAAAATAAAAATAAATAATAGAAACATGTTTCTAATGATAATTATTTAAGTGGATATTAAAAAAGTAAAAGTGAGAAATAAAGGAAAATAAAATCCTCAAAGGCTAGTTTATAAATAGACAAAATAAGAAGTAAAAACAACCTTTCTCTCTTTTATGGCCGATAATTTGGCTTGAGGCGGTTAATTTTTTTATTTTTTTTTAGATTTCTTGATAAATATCTTTAAAAGTAGTGGTTTAAGGAAATCAAAAGGGATAGATAGTGACCAAAGAGAAAACAAATGAGCGGTTTTAAGAGGTTTAAAAGCTTGGAAGAGAAAAATTGGTGCTAGAAAAAAGGGGAAAGAAAAGGTGGAGAAAATTTTGAATTCCTTTGATTTTCTCTTTAATTCTTTGTTGTTTCAAGATAATAAAAAACTTTATTGTATTTGGTTTTGAAAACTTAAAATATTAAAACTTAAATTGATGTTTGAGTACTATGGATAAAATAGATTTTTCTGGTTGTGATAATTGTAAGGATATTTTTGATAGAATTAAGATAAGAGGCATGAGTAACAATTGGATAGGTGAAGAACATTGTACAAATCTAAAGGAAAATAGATTCTTTATCAAGGATGGATGTTCGACTAGAGAGAGAAAATAAGAAAAAAGAGTTTTGTTTGAATTCTTGATAAAATTAATGAGTCTTGTGGTTTTATTTGAGCTAATGATGATTGAATTAGGTTGCAATTGGATACTTAATGATGAAAAAAAAGGAAAGATCTTTAGGGCCAACCAAATTTAGGTTTTGGGAGAAAAAATAGGATAACTAGTAATAAACTCTATAAGATGCAAATTATTTTTTTGTTGTATAAGAGAGAAATAATGATTGTCAAGAAAAGAATAGTTGATTTTATGATTATAAATTTGAAATTAGTGTGTTTACATGTGTACAAATTTTTAAATATAATGCTGGAAAATTATTGGTTTGTGGAATCTTAAGAAGGTGAGATTGTTGAATCATATAATATAATGGTGTGTTTAGTATTTTATAAACATAAATAAGCTATGCTCATTTATATGATGGGTTTGGTCAAGCAAGGCTTAAGAGGGGTAATAATGTGATTTATAATTGTATATGAATTGACCATGAATGACATGTTATGAAAAAGGTATATACATGTCTGTGTGTAAATGAGGTTAGCTATTAGGAATTGTTGAAGACTCATTGGATACAAGGTCTAATTGTGTTAATGAGAATATTGATATTACTGATTAAAGTATTTCAAGGGACATTACAGTAGAAAAGCTATAGAAGAGGGATATAAGACTTTCACTTATAACATGTAGGTATATTAATGTCTAAGAAAAAAATGAGTTTTATCTTCTAAATTATTTATTGTTCTTCATTGAATAATTATCAAGAAGAATATACTAATTGGAATTTTAATAAAGGAAATGGATATGAAAAAAGAAATTTGATTAGCATTCCAAGGAACTTGAAGACTAATGATATTAACAAAACTTATATCGACATTAGAAAAAGTATTAGTCATTTATGGTAAGAGTGACTAATTATAGTAACATTATGAATATTGAAATTATTATGTTTGGATGTTTGGGTAATTAGGAACTAATGATATTGACTAGTGATTTGAGAAATGATGACTATCTTTGTCAGTGTAAAATAATAACTATATGAGGGTTACTAAGAGAACTTTTTTATATTTTTAGTAGATTTTTTTCCATGAAAATCTTTATATTAAATGTGTGTGAGGAATGAAATGAAGTGAAATATATTTTTTTACTATAATTATATATATGGACTTATTTTATTCAAATAATGTTAATCATGAATTAGTTTGGTATGCTTATGCATTGTATTTATATGATACACATAAAGATCGATCTCAAGTATATTATCTCTTTACATGTGGAAGTATTATTATATCATGGAAATCTACAAAATAGTAATTAGGTGGCACTTGATCTAATCATATTAAAATACTTGCAATCCATGGAAAAAGTTGAGAATATATATAACTGAGACCAATGACTTAATATATTCATGGAACATGTGGTTTATTCTTTCGCAGAGGAACTTCAACCATATCGTATAAAAATAATGTTGCTTGCATTACTCAATTGAAAAGAGGATACATTAAAGAAGATAGAACAAAACATATTCAACCAAAATTTTCTCACATGACCTTAATAAGTTAGATAATAATGACACTCGACAAATTCGATTGAAATATAATTTAACAGATTTCTTTACTAAAACATTACCAACTACAATGTTTGAAAAAATGCAGTGCAATATTAGAAGATAGTCGCTTAAAGACTTACGGTGATAGATTTATGAGAGAAAAGTTAATACACGTTGTACATTTTGTTTCTTAAACAATCTTTTTTTCATGTTGGGTTTTTTCTTGATAAATTTTTTAATGAGACAATTTCTATTGCATTAGACTTCAAAAAATAAATAAAAAAGAAGTGTTATGAAATCATACATTATGTCGTAACCCCATTTTCGGGTTACTCCCCAAAATAAAATAAAAATAACAAAAATAAAATAAAGGGAGCCGGCGTGGGTAGAAAAATCAATGTGGAAATTTTGGTTGTTTTTGCGAGTCCAATCGTATCTTTTTGGTTCCAAAAATAGAAAAAAATACAGATTTAAGGCAAAAATAATTTATCGTTGAATGAATCTGTGTAAAAATTAAGTTAAATGACATAATTATATTTTTTACGGGTTGATTCGATTTAATCGTCGATAAATTTAAATTTTAATTATGATCAGTAATTAATTTAAGGTCCAATTGAAGGATCCAATTAAGTGCAATGACTTAATTATACTTTAAATTGCTCAAATTAATTTTATTAAAGGCTTAGTCAATGAGAAATGAATCTCTTGAATTTAATTCGGGCTCAATTGATGAAAATGGAATTTTCGGAGACGATTTGAATTTTTGAGTCAATTATGCGAAATCAGGGACCGAATTGAACGAATTGAGAATCTAATGGTCAATTGAGGGTTAAATCGCGCAAATCGAAAACCAAAGACCAAAATAAAAAAAGTGCGCACATTTAAGGTTGTTGTTGAAATTTTGACGAGGATACGATTGCGTAAAATTAAAAGTTTAAAACTAATCAGGGGCGCGATTGAACCAATCAAACATTGAGGGACCAAATTGTATTTTTCAAACACAAATTTGTCATGTCCCTGCACTGTTCTGACACCTGAACAGTGCAGGAACATGCCCTGCATTCCCTCAGGCCTCTGCATTTTTGCAGAGGCCACCATATCACACCCCTCAGCCTCATGCAATGTGCATAAGAAGTGCCAAAATTTGCAGAGAATTTTGGCAAAGAAAACAAGCATAAAAATCACCTCTCATCCCCGTTGCAACTCCCCTCTCTTCTCTGCATGCTTCTCTCTACTTTTCTCGGCCATTGCAGGTAACTCTCTCTCCCCGACCGAGTTTTGTCTCTCTAAAAAAATCCAGTTGCAGCTCCAACTCCTGTCGACCACCATGCTAGAAGCTCCTCTTTAGCTTCGTCGACAGCAGCTCCAACCCAACCTTCTTCTCCAGCTCCGACGAGTGCACCAGCAGCAACGGCGAGCTTGAGCTAGTAGCAAACCGGCGACTTCCAACGCCTCCTCTGGCCACCACAGGCCTCCATTTCTGACATCACCATGACATGAATCATCACCTCGGCCTCCTCTACCCAATGGTACTAGCATGTACACCTTTCGTCACAATCAAAAAATAGATTGTTCATCATCTCCCTCGATCTGCATGTGAGCAGTGGGACGCATCTTGCGTCCCACTGTTCACATAGGCCGGACTGAGATTCCCGGCCCAATCCCTGGGGGAGTTGGGTTGTAAGCCCAACCCAAAAATATTTGGGCTTCCAGGCCATAAGGACTGGAAACCCAGCCCAAACACTTTGGGTTTCCACCGCATGTGGGGTGGAAGCCCAGTCACACCCTTCTGGGCTTCCAGCCCATTTAGGGTGGGCTGTCAGCCCAGCCCAAAAATAAAATAAAATACAAATTGACAAAAAAAGTATTTTTTACCACATTGGTATTACAAAAAAAATCAAAAATAAAAAAAAATGTATTTGTTTTTTGTGCATATGGCCAAATTTCATGATTTTTCCATACGTATTTTTCATAAAAATTATGTTGCATCTTTCTCATATTTTGAAACTAAAAATGGATATCGTAACCGGTTTATGACTATCCGTTGGAATTTGGCAAAAATGTCAAAAATAATTATAAATATTTTTGTTTCATCTATTAGGATGTAAATTTACATTGTAAAATACACCCGCGGATAAAAAAATAAATTTTACTATGGTGTAAATTTACATTGTAAAGTACACCCGTAGATAAAAAAAAATTTATTACGGTGTAAAATTACATTGTAAAGTACATTCGTAGATAAAAAAAAATATTTTTGAAAATTTAGTGTAAAATTTTAACTTAGAGAAACAATCAAACAACAATGCAGTTTACCTTAGGTAGAGTGTATTGGGGGTAATGCATCTTCCCCTTGCACAACAAGTGCCCTTACTTAAGACTTTCGTAGACCAATAGATTCCTAGTGACCTTAATACTAGGTGGCGACTCCCGATAATTATAGTCGTAAATTTTACGGCTATAAACAACTATATTTTCACCGCGCGCTGTTATCTCCCTCAAAACCACAGGGGAGATGGTGGGGCGCGAAGCACGTAGAAAAATCGCCGTTGAAAAACATTATATATGGATTTTTTTTTAGTCCTCCATCTCTTTATCTTCATGTTCATTCATCATCTTCAAAATTATTTGAACTCTACATTTTCTTATTATTTTAAAGCGCACAAATTTCAATGTATATTAGCCTATAAATAGAGGCATTGTTGAAATAGTTTTGATATATGATTATATTATATAGAATAAAATTAATATTTCTTTTTTCCAATTATTCTTATTATATAGAGAACAAAATTTGTGAAATTTTATAATATATCCAGTGATGATCTTTTCTCCAATATTTAATGGGCTGGACTAAGTAAGCACGTTCAACTGTCCAAGTCCTACGCATCTAAATAGAGGCCCAAAAGAGAAGCCAGCAGGCCCACCATGTATTACTACTACTATTAGTTTTCAACGATTATCATCCCAAGAACATGCAGAGTAAAGGCAGAACAGAACAAAGCAGATCTGTCTGGGCGTTTCGTCAAGTCAACGAGATTAAAAAGAACTCACAAAACAAACAATAGCTGATACAAATCAATGGTAAAAGATCGAACGCTATTTTTATTTTTATTTTAATAGTCGAGAATTGAATTGATTTACAAATTTTTCCCCCATTGATTTGAAGGGTTCAAAGGCAGCAGCAATAACGAGTCCAGTCCCGGTGACATGGTACCCAACCCTAGCAATCTTCATGCTGGCTATCGGCCTTATTGTCTCTGCCTCCTTCTTCATGTAAGCTAAGCTATGCCGGAATGAATTATTGTTTTTCCTTTCCTCCGCTAGATCAGATCTGCATGTGCTACAAAAAACATCAATTACCAGTCAAAGTGATTTGTAATTTTAATTTGATTTGATTTGATTTGTTTCTGAGGTCTTAATCTTCTATTTGGGTTTTCCATGAGATATTATCACTCCACCAAAAATTGGTGCAGATTAATTAGTACAAACATCCTCGGCCGGTCCTCGTAAATACTTGATATACTGTTATAATGAAGATTAACATGCTATGTAGCAGGCATTTTGTTTTGATTTTTAGAACAAAGAGTAGTTTATATGAGGATGATGATGAATTTATGACAAGATACTGCTGCTGTTTGGTTAACCATGTTGATGAACTAAGGCATGACCCGATGACAAAAAGCTTAAGATCTGCATATTAGGTGTCGAATTCGAGTCAAAGCGTGCACTTCTTGTAAGAGTCTGGGACAACCGAGATTTTACTCGCGTACCTGGACCCAAAGTGCGCATTCCAGACAGTGGAATTTCCTCAGATCCAAAAAAAATAAATGTTGATGAAATATGAAAAGATCTGTTTGTGTGCATATATTTGCCATCTCGTTTATGATGTTATACAAACGTGGTTTATGCAGTTACGAAGCGACCTCTTCTAGGAGAAATCGCAGTTTGGCCAAGGAGCTTACAACAGGAGCAGCGGCCTCTTTCTTTCTGGTATGATATGTTGTGTTTGTTACTCCCTCAACCTTCTGATTTGTTATTGTTAATATTGGTTCATTGCTCTATCTGATCTCCGATGTCTCTGGTGCAGGGTTTTGGGTCCTTGTTCATGTTACTTGCTTCTGGTGTTTATGTCTGAGTTCATAATTTTGAACCAGTGCCAAGAAGGATTGGCTGCGTATGATAAAGATGCTTAACTATGTTAATTTAGTTGAGAATTTTGATGATCAATGAGCTATGAACTATGGTGCTTACATCATTAATCATTTCGAGAGATTTATGGATCCAATAGGCTATCCTCTTCATTTTCACGGTACTGATTTTCAAGGTTTCTACTACTCATCGGCTAGGATGCGCTAAGCTTCCTTTTTCTCTACCTTTTAGCTGTACTTTCCTTCTAGGTTTTCAATTACTCACTGGCCATGATTTAACAAATTAGATGAACGTGTTTGGGTTTTCAAGTTCCCCTTCCTATGAATTTTATTTCAGTTCTTTAAAAATGGAGATGGGATGTTACATCTTTTATGGTTTGGGTCTCCCAGGACTTGGCTGACAGGGTCAATGCTTTCCTATATCTTTTTTACGCTTTGTGTATAAAAGTTTCCTGTCACTTTGTTTCAAAATCATCTCTTTGCATCAAAATTTTGTCTTTGTTACATTCACTAATATTGTTAAAAATCAATACATTTTCTTGAGGTTAGCTCAACAAATAGGATCGGTAGAGGTAAACTACGAAAAATACCTTGTTTTATAGTGATTAGCAACCCTAACTAGCCTTTGAAAGTGTTTTGGGTAAGGGTTTAGTTATGTGAAATAATAGATGATAATAATAATAATAACTCTACGACACTCTATTGAAGAAAGAGTAATAGTAATGTGTATTGAAACCTAAAAACTTTGTAAATAAATGTTTGAACATTGAAAAAAATCAAAGTAACCATCAAATAACCTTTACAAATAAAAACTAAAAGAAATTTTTTTTTTTTTTGAAAGAAATCATATTCGATACACATAACTCATGCTTAAGTAATTTTTCTTTGACTATATGGTTTATTTATCCATATTCTGTCTATTTTTTTAATCTCCTCTTACCCTGATATCTTATTATCTTTTTACACTATCTTGCTATTTTTTTGTCCGATAGTTGGTTGGTGAGTGGCCTAAATTTTATGTTTTGTTTTTCTTGCTTATTATTTCACTCATTTTTTTATTATTTAAAAAATAAGTGGTCAAAATAGGTTGTGACAGTTTTTTTTTTTTTACAATGCTTAAATACAAGGACATTGTAAACTACATTTTTCTTGATTTTATATTGTAAAGTTTGTGAAAAACTACAATAAAATGCTAAAGGAAAAAACTGTTAAGAAAATATTGAGAAAATGATGTTATATACATGAAAGTTAAACGAGTCAACTTGAGAGGTGATCAATCTCAACATGCAATTTAAAAAATAAGTAAACTTGAGAGGTGATCAACCTCAACATGAAACTTAAATTGGTGCTCGACTAGTCTCAACATCAAGTCTAAATGGATGAACTTGAGAGGTGATTAATTTTAATATGAAACTTGAAAAGGTTAACTAAAAAGTTGTGGCTAACCAATCTCAATATGAAGTCTAAATGGGTTAACTTGAGAGGTGATTAACTATAAATATGAAATTTAAAAAGGTCAACTAAAGAGTTGTCACTAACTATATTATGAATTATAAATAAGTGAACTTTCATGCATTGTCTAAAACATTTGTTATAGTTCATACAACTAATTACAATGTTAGGACTACTTATTTGCTTTAATTTAGTTTTTGAATTAGCAATCTAATTGTAAATTCATTATGTTTTAATGTTGACTTTGACATCTGTTAGCAATTTTTATGTTGAAACTTTATTTTCCATCTAGATTGCCCCCGGGGTTACTTTTTATGGTTTGGTTTCTTTTGATCAACCCATCAAACTCATTTCTTGATTATATTTCATTTCATATTTTAGTCTTTTGAGATCTTTCCACATGTTCTTTTTATACCCTTTCTTCTCATTCATTTATGTCTTTTGAGACCCTTACATAATTTCTTTGTTTAATCTTTTTTATAAGGCATTTATCATATCTTCATCCTTGCAATCTATTTTTCAAAGGTTATTGCCTACTAAGTCTATAAATAAAACCCATCATTTTGTTTGTGCACTTTCCTTTGCACTTGTCAAGTTTATGCAATTAATATCAATATTAACTATACAATATACCAAGGAATATGGTTTATTTTATGGAAATATGATTGCAAAGTAGGGAGAAAATGTAATAGTTATGTAAGATAAAACAATGACAATTGAATAAAATTTATCTAAATTTTAACTTTTTATTGCAATGGTCTAAGAAAGTGTAACTTTATGCATAATATTTTATTATAGCAGTTGAATTAACAAGCTTTGACAATTCTTTTCCATTTACATTTGATAAAATAAAGGTTCATTCTAAAATGTTTTCTTGACTACATAAGGATTTTCATAGTTAGACATTGATTTACATTGATCCTTAGGAATTGGAAAAAAATAATCCAATATCAAATCCCCTTCATAAAACTTTTGTAGGTGTACTTTCTTGTCATAAGTCTTGACCATTTTTTTAATACAAGTGTCATGACATAGTGCAATTAATCTCTTCTTTTTAACCAGTTTAATTATTCATATTAGAGTCTGACCCATTCTGACTCTTTTAACTTTATTTATATTAATTCCTTTTATATGATGTATTTCCACTATAAAAGACATCACTAACTCTATTTCATACACTAGGGAGTAAGGAGTTACTCTTGCAAATGTTTTTACACTAGTTTGATAGCCATATAAGGTATATGAAAGCATTTCATATAATGATCAATTTCTACACAATCTTCTTTATATTTATATTTTTTGTTCTTACTACATCATTTGTCTTTGTAAGATGAAGAATTAGATGTTTGATCTATCATTGCTAGCATAAAATATTGAATTATTTTTAATTAAAATCTTAGGCATTATCAGTCAATATTGTCTTTAGCAAACTAAATTGATAACGGACATTGATTCAATAAAACCATGAAAAAATAACTTCAATCCATTCTATAAAACAATCAATTGCTACTAATATGAATCAATGTCCGCTATTTGTTGTAAAGCAATCCATTGCTACCAATATGAATCAATGTCCATTGGTTATTTTTAGATGAATTAGGTTGAGCAATCCATTCCTCAAATTTCAAATGAAAAAGGTGTTATCATGATACGGAGATAAATGAACAATTTATTTATCTTATCAGTAAAAATATAACATTTTTGATATTTTTTTCAAGTAATCATTGCAATTTGTTTTCTAATACGGTCCATTAGTATTCACTCATTTGCATTTGTCTTGTTATCATGAGCCTATTAACATGTGTAATGTTTTTTCCTCCATGCATTTCTTATATAGTTTTCTTATTCTTTTTTATCTAAATATTTTTGCAAAGTTTGTGTAATTTTTTCTTGTATAATATTTCTCCATCTAAAAAGTAATTCATTATCAATCTCCTCGAAAGGTTTTTTGTCCATTTTATTTGCATTAGGTGGATATTCATGACTTATAATAAACTGCTTGATATTATGGTATCATGATTTCCCATTTGTTTCATTTTTTTATCAAACAACAGTAAACACAATCATTCTTAATCTTAATATATGCATGATGTAATTTTTCACCATGGCTTATAACTAATGCATATGTAAATCGATTCTTATCTCAACCTGGATAAGTGAACTTGATTTCTTCAAACATGTTAGCTTAATAAGGTACTTTTAATATGAATTTAACTTTTAATCTTTGATTTGTCATTCTTCTTTCATATGGTGAATTATTAATAATAAATCTCAATATACTTAAACTTTAAAATTGTTCTTACTAAAATGACCTTAAGCCTTTAGACATGTGCTCTATATTATGTTATATTGTTAGTGCATTTAAAGTATTTTCTAATTGCAACGAAATATTACTCGTTCATTGGTGGAATGAGCACAACACCTATTATTACTAGATACATTTACTACTCTATTAAAATATAGAGCCCATGTATTTCTTCTAAATTCCTTTTTATTTTTAACCATCATAATATCTTTACCCATGAATTCAAATTGCAAGTGATTGGAATCCCCAACCACATTGTATTTTCTTTAAATGAAGATTATAATGTTACCTTCCACTTTCTACTCATGTTAATTTTTTCAATATAACTTGGCATTATACAATTTTGTTAGAGAAATAGGGTTTATATAGGTCATATTCAATTGGATCTATTTTACATATCAACCAAATTATATAATAGAGCATGCATTACATGAGCTTTAAAACACTTGATACAAGATAATAATAGATATTTTATAGGAAAGTATACCAAGATTTGAAGTTAATAAACTTATTAAGCAATATAAATTAACCTTATTGAATGGTATCAAATATATTATTTCAGTGTGATTTTTATAAATTTATTGAATTAAATCATTGCTTGATTTTTCTAGGTCTAAAATTTGTATAAATTACATTTTAGTCTTCAATTTCTAAAAGTTCTTTACAATCAACACACTCATATATTATTCTAATGTAATTTCTAACTAGTGCTCAATAGATTCCTAATAAGTTGACCAAAATATAAGTCATAATTCTAGATTAAATAAATTTATTATTTAATTTATTATCAACTCATTAATTGATTGATTTATATTTGAAGATCAAGTACACTGCCTAACAATGTGTCATGATCCTCTAAAAACTAGGAAAGTCATATATGATTTGATATAATCTTTCAATGAATAATTTCTTAATGTAATTATTATCCTTTAACCAAGGATGTTCTTATTTTAGATATTATAGAATAAAATATGTCTGCTATATTAAATCATATTTGTTCTTAACACTATAATCATTGAATCTTTAAATAATATTTGAAATTTCTTTTGTTATATAAGATAACTTAGTGATCTCAAGTCTAAATATCATTTACACAACTATTATATGAGTTTTTTGATAGAAAAATCTTATCTCTCTATATGAAATCTTATGTGAGTTAATGTAGGGGGTGTTTGACATTGTGTTTCAAAAGTATTTTTTTAAATAATTTTTTATTTTAATTTTTTTTGGTGTTTTAGATCATTTCATGTGCTAATGTGAAAAAAATATAAAAAGAATATCATTTTAATGTATTTTTGAATGAAAATCACTCTCAAAAGGAAGTTCAACCACACTCTCAAACAAGCACTTAATGTACATATCATATGACAAATACTTATATATTAGTTTCATGCATCCTTTATACCTCAACTTATAAGAATAATTATTTCTTTATATATATATATATATATATATATATATATAAATGTACAAGTTTCAACGACTCTAATTAATGTTAAGTTAATACAACAATAATTAAAAATATTTAGGAACATTGTTTTTCATTCAATTTGAATCTCATAATTATAACAACTTTATATTTGTTTTATAAAATATTTTTGTCTTAAGAATTTTATTTTTGCCCTTAATTCAATAATCAACTATTAGTTTCAATAATAAAAAAACAAAAAATATTCAAAATACAAAATCTTTATTAATAATAAATATGTTTTTATATGAATAAAATAAATGTTACCTGTAACTAACTCAATGACTATTTTGTACATTTACTAAAAACATTTACCTTTATACCTTTGACATAACATCTACTCATGAAAAGTACTTGTTGTTGAAAAACTCTTTATCAACTTTATATAGTATACTTTTGCCTTTTGTAAAAAAAATAGTAACAAGTATAGATAAGGTATTGGATATGGAAAATATAGAAACCTATATAAAAGTGAGAAGAAAGAATTATTAATGATTGTAATTGGACATACAAGTCAAAGATATTTTTGAAGAAATTACACAATAAAACATCCAACAAGAGAAATATTTGTTTGCCATTATTATTTAAATATAATTTTATTAAGAGTATAATTTAGCAAAAAAACTTCAAATATTAAACATGCAAACTAGTTATGGGTTGTTTTAGAAGAATAATATTTATTCATGTTAAGAAAATTAAAAGCTTAACTTATATTATATAATTTCATGAAATATTAAAGGATTTACTTTTCATGATATGCTTATATATGTTAGATATTTATTTTTGTCAAATCAGTATCATATAATTCTTTATATTAAAAATAAGTAAGATAAAATTAATAATTTAAGAAGTTTCAATAGACAATCCTGCACAAATATTTGGTTAAAAAACATATCATATCATATTATATTTATATGAAAATTCCAAGTACTCACATAACCTATCACATCAAATTATAAAAACATTTATATGAAATTTTTTATACATGCAGAATTCTTTATAATTTCTTATTTAGGTCATTCATCTTTCAAGTTTCAAAACCTTCTATATTTTATTTGGATTTGTAACCAATAAAACTTGACTTCAGAAAAATTAAGAATTTTAAATATTAAAAAGAGCCAAACCTTTCTTAAAAAATCAAAATCTTTATTTATGATTTAAAATATCTTATAATGGTTGCTACCTTGTTGAAAACATTTATTTTTAAATTCATATAAAAATAAATATTGCTTAGATAGAAGATGGTTAAATAAATCTTCAATAATGCTATTTAACTAGATAGAAAAACAAGAATAGAAAATGAGAAAATGATAAGCAATAAGATTTACAACCCAATAATAGCTTTCATGTTGATTGCATTATTCAATGACTTTGACTCCTCCTTTAATCTATTTTTGCTTCTTTTTTTTTATTGTTGTAACCCAATTTTTGGGTTACTCCCCAAAATAAAATAAAAATTAAAATAATAAAATAAAAGGGGTTTGGTGTTGGTAGAAAATCACGGTGGAAATTTGGAATATTTTCTGAGCCGAATCGTATCTCTTTTGTGCCAAAAAATGAGAGAAAATACAAATTCGAGGTAAAAATTAAGTCAAAAATCATAATTATATTTTTTGTAAGCTAATTTGATTTAATCATGGGCTAATTCAAAATATTATTATATTTGAGAATTAATTTAGGGTCCAATTGAAGATTTAATCAAGTGCAAGGACTTAATTATGCTTTAAATTGATCAAATTAATTTTATTAAGGGCTTAATTGACAAAAAAATGAGATTTTTGAATTTTATTCGGGTTCAATTGATAATATTGGAATTTTTGGAGACCCAATTGAATTTTTTCCAAGCTAATTGTGCAAAATTAAGGGTCAAATTGAAGTTTAATTGTCAATTAAGGGTCAAAATGCACAAATCAAAAGAGAATGACTAAAATGAAAAAGACGCGCAAAAGTTAAGGTTAAGTTGAAATTCGGTCAGGGGTATAATTGCACAAAATTACAAATTTAAATCCAATTGAGGATGCAAGTAATACAATTACAAATTGAAGGACCAAAGTGTATTTGTCCATTAACCATTGTCAATGGCACGCCGCCGACTAACCACCGGCAAGCTGCCAACTGCTTGCCTTTTCCTTTGCCACCAACTACCCACCGAAAGCAGGTCACCATGCTCCCTATAAATAGCAGTCATGGAACGCTGCAATGAAAAGAAAGGAAGGGAGAAAAACACGTTACAAAAAAGGAAAAAACCAAGAGAAATCTAGGGGGAACGGAAAAAAAAAGGAATTATGTGACAGAGGAGGGGAGAAAACGGAGAAAAAGCTGGAGAAGACAAGGAAAGTTTCACGAAAATTTTGAATCTTTTATTCCCTCTCATTTGCTCCCCTTCACTCTCCATCTCTGCCTTCGTTTTATTTCCTCTTCTCTCT
The DNA here is from genome assembly GCA_032356905.1 of Salix exigua. NCBI lineage: Eukaryota > Viridiplantae > Streptophyta > Magnoliopsida > Malpighiales > Salicaceae > Salix > Salix exigua. The sequence goes on along the minus strand of CM063593.1, from coordinate 9,843,336 downwards.
CTCTAAAAACGTAATAACAAACGTAAAGCTCTCTCTCTCTCTCCCTCTCAGCCAGCCAGTCACCACCACCGTAGACTACTCATATCCCTCCTCAGCATCACCGGAGTCTTCCTCTCGAATCCCGTAAGTCAGGGGTCTTCTCCGGTTGAAGAAACGGTGAGAGCCCCCAGCATAGCAAACTGACCGGGGCACTTCCTTTTATATGATGTATTTCCACTATAAAAGACATCACTAACTCCATTTCATACACTAGGGGTTTGGTGTCGGTAGAAAATCACTGTGAAAATTTAGAATATTTCCTGAGCCGAATCGTATCTCTTTTGTGCCAAAAAATGAGAGAAAATACAAATTCGAGGTAAAAATCACGACGGCGATTTTTGGACGTGCTTCGCGCCCCGCCTTCTCCCCGCGTGTGGGGGAGTTAACGGCGCGCGGTGAAAATGGGGTGTTTAATAGTCATAAAAATTACGATTATAAATATCAGGAGTCGCCACCTAGTATTAAGGTCACTAGGAACCTATTGGTCTGCGAGAGTCTTGGGTAAGGAGAGTTGTTGTGCATGGGGAAGATACATCACTCCAGTGCACCCTACCTAAGGTAAGTTGCATTGTTGTTTGATTGTTTTTTTTTAAGTTAAAATTTTTGCACTGCATTTAAAAAAAAACACATTTTTTTGCTGGTGTACTTTACATTGTAATTTTACACCGTAGTTACAAACCTTTTTTTATCTACGGATGTATTTTACAATATAATTTACATCGTAGTAAAAATCTTTTTTTATCTGCGGGTGTACTTTACAATGTAAATTTACACCGCGAAAGCTAGAACAAAATAATTATTAAATTATTTTGACATTTTGGCCGACTTCCAATGGATAATTGTAAACCAATTACAATATCCAAATTTTTTGTTTTAAAATATGAGAAAAAAAATATGCAACATATTTTTTACGAAAAATACAATGAGAAAAGCTTTGGAATTCGGCCGTATGCACGAAAACACATTTTATATTTTAATTTTTTGTAATAATATATATATATATATTTCAAAAGTATTAAAAATATTTTTATTTTTTATTTTTTTATTATTTTTATTATTGGGCTGGGCTGCCAGCCACAATGGGTGGCAGCCCGCTCTGAATGGGTTGGGCTTCCAGCCACATGGGCTGTGTGGCTGGAAGCCCAACCCTCTTGGGCTAGGTCGGGTCAACCCAGCCCAACCCGGAAAAAAATGAAGAAAAACGTGAATAGTGCAGAATTAGCATTGTTCACGTGAAATGGTAAACGTCAACGAGAGGGTTACCTGATAATGCACGGTCATGGTGTTTTTTTGGTCCGGTCCGGTTCATCTGACCGACTTATTGTTTTTTTAATATTTATTTTAATAGTGCAATCACCATTTTAACCCTCAAAAGGATAAAACACATCACTGGGTGGGAGGGCGATATGGTAATTAGCTAATTTTTTATTGTTTTTGCATCGGTTTACTGATGGGACGCGCCGTCCATTTCTGCTCTCACGCGTATTGGGATGGTGCGTGTGTCTTCATACGACATCCGAAAATGATCAACCAGTGTTTAGAATGATTTTTTGTCGTGATCTCTTCGATATGGTGCGACACGAATAACGATACGGTGTCCGGATATGTGTCCATGGTCGTCTGAATTTCCTCCCCTCATTTCTCTCTCCTCCATGCGCATACTGACGTCAGCGAAACTGTTTTTTGGAAAATTTCAGTTCAATCCCTGCATGTTCAAATTTGTTTTTTTGGCCCTTATTGCAATTATATAAGTTTTAATTTGTTTCAATTTCATCCTTTAATTCAAAGTAATTATATAATGTGCTTTTAATTTTATGTTTTGGCCTGAAATCCTTAATATTGATGGTATCAAAATTTTGATTTATTTAAATGTTATCCTTCCGTGCAAATAAATTATGTATATGAGTTTCATTTCGGTCTCAATTCTTTTAATTTCTAGCTTTATTTTGAATTAAGGAATTTCAATATTAGGATTTATTTCAATTTTGTCCTTTGAATTAAATTTATTACATATGTTTTTTTTATCCCTTATACTTTCAATATTGTATTTTATTTTGGTTCATTTGTTTCTTATATATATTTCTCGCATAGTTCTTATTCTATCCATGTTTATATATATATGCTTTTCGTTTTGCTTTCCAATTTAACTTTATTTCCAATATCATTAAAATTTTCTATTTAATTTCAAAATATTCACACTTACTGTTTGTTCACTATAGGTAGGTATATATTTTTATATTTGTTTAATATTAATGTCCTTACACACACACACACACTATTTATTCTCTGCAAATAAAATCTTCTATATTGTTTAGATTATATTTCTTTAATTTAGTCCTTAAATTTTAATTTATGTCGATGATTATTCAAAAATTCATATTCCTTATTTTTAACCATTGCTCTTTTTTTATTTTATGTATTTATTCTTCAAGTAAAAAAAATCAACTAATAATATTTATTTTTGTTTTTTCATATATTTTATTTTTTTGATTGCTTTTTGGTTAAAAATTATAGGTTTTTTTATTCCTCGAGGTATTTTTTTTATTTCCATTATTTATACAATAATAATAATAATAATAATAATAATAATAATTTTATATATTCATTTTATTATGGATAAGATGTTTAAAATAATAATAACAATTATTTTAAAGGTATTTTTTCTTTAAAATATATGAGGCTAATTATATATGTTGATATTTGTTTAATATTAATGCCTTAATATATATATATATATATATATATATATATATATATATATATATATATATATATATATATATATAAGCTAAGTTGTTTTTGAACAATCTCAAATTAATTTTATCTTGGTGTTTTGAAATAATTTTAATATAATAAATCTTAAAAAAATAAATATCTTTTATAATAATAATGATGGTGGCAACAATAAAAAATCTAATAATAATTAGAATATTAATTCTTTACAATAATGATTATAATAACAATTATAATAATAGTGACAGTTTAACAATCATGGTAATAACAGTGAGAATAATAATCTAAATAATTCATGAGTCGATGTTGTTTTTATTAAAAATTAACTATTGCGGCTTTTTATGTATAATATTTCAAAACTCATATCACGTAAATAGAAAATATACGAGTTACTTACCCGGTGTTTCGTCATAGCAAAAAACAATTTTTTTTACATGTGAAAAAAATGTTAATGGTCTTAAAAAATATCTATGATGCTATACATTTGTGAGGAATAATCAATCTACAAGCCTTTTGATTATTTTTTTATATTCATTTTGTTATGGATAAGGAATTCAAAATAATGAGAATGATTATTTTTAATGTCTTTTCGCTTAAAAATAATTATAGATTCTGATATTTGTTAAGTATCAATGCCTGAAAATATATAAAAAAAATGAACCAAGTTTTTTTTTAAATCTCAAATTAATTTAATCTAAGTGTTTTGAAATACATTTAATATAATAATATCAAGAATACATCTTAAAAAAATAAAAATAAATATTTTTAAATAAAAATCACTTTAAACTAAAAATATATCATGTCACATATATATAAATAAATGGAAAAAAAACACAAAAATGTAAGATAAGTATTATATGTATGCTAGGATGAACAACTAAGTCAAGTGGTTAACATGTTTGCTGCCACACCACGAGAGCGAGAGTTCGAATCTCTCTGGCTGCTAATGTATTTAAATACTAATGAACAATGATTTTCACTTCTCATTACTGTTTGAAAAGTTTTTTTTAGCTAGGATTCTTTTTTTTAAAAAAAAAGTTGAAGAATCCATGTCAGCTTGCGCACAACAAGACTAATCTCCAAATCCACTTTTTTTTGTGTGTTTTTTCCCTATTTTTTTCTTACTTATACATTTTTTTCCATGATTTAGGTGTCCGGGTTAGTTTATGTGCACCATAATTTTTTTTTCTCTTTACTATTTAAAAATGTGCTTTCCCCTTGCACTTTTTTTCTATAACCGGACTTCATTTTTTTTAATAAATAAGGTGGCTGAGACAGTTTACACGCACCATGACTAATTTTCATACCCATCTTTTTTTAACATTTATTTCTTTTTTTTCAATTACACATTTTTTTGTTGTTTTATAACCGGGGTGTTGTGTTTAGCATTTATTTTAATATTATTTTCAATTGGGTTTCTTTTTTGTGTTTTTTAACCAAAGTATCTGTGACAACTTACGAGCACTACAACTAATCTCCAAATCCTTTTTTTAAAACATTTTTTCCTTGATTCCCCCCTTCCCCCAATATACATTTTTTTTTGTATAATTATGATGTCTGGGACAACTTATGCACGCTTCGAATAATCCACAAACCCATCTTTTTTAGTTTTTAGTGTTTTTTTCCACTTATAATTTTTTCTTTTATAAACAGGATGTCTAGGTCAACTTACGAGAACCGCTACTATTATTTTATAAAATAGCTAAAAGAGATTGCAATTTCAAACAATAATGAACAATTATTTCAATTGTGGTTTTGTTGTTCATTACCATTTGAAACAAAATCCTCATAATTCTTATTTCTTTCCATGTATATACATGTCCTTAATTTTTGTTTCAATTTTTTTATTCCTAACTTATTAAGATTTTTTTATTTTAATTTGTGTTGGTAATCATTTCAAAAACAATATTTTTTATTATTTCTCTTTTTTTATTCTTCAAGTTAAATAACTTCTTTAAATATAATCATATTTATTTTTTGTTTATATTGTTAGGTATTGAATTTTCTAATTATTATAGATTAAATATTCAAAATAATGATAATAAATATTTGTAAGTTTTATTTTCTTTTAAATATGTTAGACTAATTATGTGTTTGTGTGTGTGTGTGTGTGTGACCTAAGCCTTTTTTTAAAAAATAATTAATATAATTGTTCTGAAATACATTGAATATAATATTATAAAAATAAAAAATTCCATAATTTTTTTTTATTTTTATAATATTATATTCAAATTATTTCAGAACAATTATATTAATTTTTTTTCAAAAAATATTAGGTCACACACAGAGAGAATTTGTTTCTCTAACAATAATTATGGTCTCACCAATTTTTATTATTTCTATTGTTATTAAGGTTATTTTCTTTTATGTTTACATTTTATTTTTTGTTGGTAGTCCTTTCAAATATGATATTTTCTATTCTCTCTTTTTTAATTCTTCATTTCATTTTTTTTAAATTCATTAATATTTATATTTGTTTTTCCATTTATTTAGTTTTTTTAATTTTTTTAATACTGTTAGGTGTTAAAATTTCTTATTATTATAGATAAGACATTCAAAATAATGATAATGATTATTTGTTTTCTTATAGATATGTGAGACTTATTTATTATTATTTTAAAATATTTTTAATATAATAATATGAGTTATAAATTTTACAATCAATTTCCTACATGTAAAAAAATCATTTCTAACAGATTTTATTGAAAGAGTTTTAGTAGTAGCAATAATCAATCATTTTTTGGTGGAAAAAACATCAATTTCTAACAAATTTTATCAATTATAATTTTACTCATTGAATATTAAAATGACAAGATACAATACATATAAAATCAATTAATTTCCTATATAAATAAAAAACACAATGCATCGCGCGGACAATTCTCTCATAGTAACTATACATCATCCATCTCTTATGGAGTAATGGAGCATAAGAAAGACTAGTAAAGTAGCAAATTACAACCAAACTTAATGCTTTTTTTAAAATATATATATATATATATATATATATATATATACTCTAAACACAAAATCATATACGTTATACATTGTAGAATAGCAAATTCAAAAATGTGTTTTTTTTATTATTTATAAAAACATAAAAATTGTTGTTCTTTACATATTAGTAGGAACTAAGATTTCAAGAAAAATAAAAAACAATCAAAGTATATCCTTTTTTCAATATGTATTAAAATTAGAATTCATAAAAATTAAACAATATTTTGTTACTCACTTCACTTTTTAACTTATTGTATTGCAAATTCCATATATTATCTTTAATGTTATTTAAAAAAATATAATTGATTAAAGTTTTAGGATTCTTTTTAATAATGAGTTTATTTTTGTTTAATTTAGATTAATTATATTTTTATTTTTATGGAGTCGTGTGTGTGTGTGTGTAATGGTTTGATGAATGAAGTGAGATTGAGCTAACAAATGAAATAAATAGAGCATTATTTTTTTTTAAATCCTAATCCCATTACTTTTTCTTTCTCTTTTAAAGATCTTTCTTTCACTTTATATCTATAAGTTAATGTTTATTATTTTTCATAATTGAGATATTATTTCCTTTTATTTTTTCATAAATAATCTCATATTTAGTATATGCCTTAATACATTTGATATTTTTCATATAATTTTTGTTTGGTTGCAATTTTGACTCATGTATTTTCATTTTTATTTGTTTTATGCATCTTATATGGGTCTATTATGTTGCAATGAAGATTTTTGTTTATGTAGCATCAAACTAAGTTATGTAGAAAATATGTTGTAGAAGGAAGATGTTTTTAAGGTAATATGTCTATTGGTTGGTATAATTAATTTCTCATGTGTTGCTATTTATATGAAAAAGAAACAACCAAATATTATTTGATCATAAACAATAGTTTTTTACTTTTTGTTTTTTAGTAAACCATTCAAAAGAGTTAAGTTTGATCATTGGCTAAGGATACGAGGGATCATGTTAATAATCAAATTATATTTATAACAGGAGTCTTTACCATTTAATATTGGTAAATGTCATATTATAATATGAGTTTTAACACATATAACTATTAAGAGGGTGTGTGTGAGTAATAAGTATGGATTTGTTAAAGGATTTAGGTTCTAAAATGTTTACCATTCATAAACACTCTATATAGGATTATGGTATATGATTTATGTATAACTCATCTTTATAATATTGTAAAGAAGTTGTTTAGCATTTGAAAATAAAATTCAACCCTACACACACACACACACACACACACACACACACACACCATTTCTTTATAAACTTTTTATAATATGTTATTTTATTTTACTTATGCAATTTAAAGCTTTCCCTTACAACTTTCTTTTATCTTTATTGGTTATATTTTTTTACTTAATTTGTGAAATGTTGACATCACAACTTTTACCGCTTAACCTATTAAATCAAGTTAAAATTTTCATACTCTGTTTGATTTACAAGGTTGTTTATGCCTTCATTTAAGATTAAATTTTAAGTGAACCTCTACTTGTTACAAGAAAAAAAAGAATAATAATCAAATAATCCATTTATTGATCAATAGATGGGCATATATAGTGGGATTAGTTTGTCAAAATAATAATAGTTAACAATCTTGCCAAAACTAAATTAGTAAAAAATGATTATGATGATTAATGATCAATCAATCCAAGTAATCAATAAAGAATATTCTCCTAGTCTAAGAAATCTAAAAACAACTCATAAACACAAAGCCAAAGAAGCAACCTCCGCCATTAGGGCCACATGATGGCTCTTCATTATCTAATTCTCCCTTATCATTGGAGAATTACACTTGAACATAACCATAGAGTCCTTATACAATCTATAATGATATCATTTTTCCCATTGTCACTGTCTTTACTAATTATTGATGGGTTTATTAGTGTTTTGATGTCTTTTAAAAACCCTAATGATTATCTCTTTTTAGTTTCTAATGATATGATTAGTTGATCACATGTAGTTCAGTCAAACTTTAATTAACAGATAATGGATCATTTTAAAGGTACATCCCTTTAATAGAACTTAAATCTATCTAATGTTGATTTAAGGTTTATCTAACTAGAAATGAAAAGTACAACTAACACTACTTACCATAATAATAAGAATCTGTTAAACAATAATGATTAACTCAAATAAATATAGAATGAGTTTAGGTAAAATGGATTGGACACTCTATTTGGCCAATTTCCTAAAGAGGTCTTTAGATATATTTTGATAACAAATATTCTAATAGAATTGTTTGAAAGTTTTTAAACACATCTTAAATATCACATGTTTATACAAGACACCACAACAAGCTCAATCTAATTCAATAATCACATATAAAATTTTATTTATTCGACAAGTGTAAAGCTTTCTCAACAACTTTATCCACATCCAATTGAATCTATACTTAGAAAATTTAGTGCTTGCAGGTTGCCTTCCAATAAGGCAATCTCAATCGTCTTGAATCTTAAGGACTTAGTTTGTTGTTAATCAATAAGAAAAAAATAAATAAGATTGAATAAACCCAATACTTAGACATTTAACAAGTGAGAAATGACTTGATTTTTTAAAGCTAATATATAGAAATGTTGTTTAAGATGATGGGAAGAGTTAGAAAGAAAAAGAAGATATACATACATACATACATACCAAGGTTGTCAAAATCGAGATTTTGACACGAATCGAAAAGGGTTCTGAAAAATCGGATCGTAAAATCGTACCCGAATTTTTCTGTACAAAAATCGTAAAATCACAGCTAAAATCATGTAGGTAGAAAAATCGTAAAATCGTAAGTAAAATATTTCTGAATATAATGTAACATAATTATGGCCATAAAACTTCATTAGTCTAGGTTCATGCATGATTCAAAATAATTGAAAAATACATTACAAAACAATTATGTCCATAGAATTTCATTAGGTAAAATTTAACAAACTAAAAATAAATATTTTGTTGATGTGAAATATAAATTAATTAATGTTATTTATCATCTTAAATTAATAGGATTTTTTAAAAATATTTTTTATGCTAATTATTATTATTATTATTATTATTATAAACCCCCAGATTATTATTATTATTATTATTACCCCTCATTATTATTATTATTATTATTATTATTACCCCTCCCCCGTATAAACCTACTTTTTATTTTTATTATTGTTATTATTATTATTATAATTTATATAACCCCTGTAGAAACCTACCTTCTTCTTTTCTTTTTTCTTTATTATTATTATTATTATTATTATTATTATTATAACTAAGTATAAAAGCCCCTCCCCCAAGTAACATAACCCTAAATCCCAATTTCCTTCTCCCACGCCGCCACCTACCTTCATCTCCTCTTCTCCATTTTCTTTTCTTCCTCCTCATCCTCTTCTCCATTTTCTTTTCTTCATTCTCATCCTCTTCTCCTTTACTCTCTTCCTTCTCATCATCTTCTCCATTTGTTTTCTTGGTTCCGTTTGAAATTTTGAATTAGCTTTGAACTGGGGCATAATGAAAAACCTGGATCGTAAAATCGGACCAATTCGGTCCGATTTTACGAGTCAACCTGATTTTGACCGGTTTCGAATTTTTTTCGGGTGCAACAGGTTTGCTGAGCCAACTCGCAAACTCGTACGAGTTTGATTACCATGACACACACACACACACACACACACACACATATATATATATATATATAAAATCATCTCACAAAAGTTTTAATAGAATATATATTTTTTAAACTATATTTAAAAAATAAATTATAATCATAAAAATTATCAAACTAGGTATATGTCGTAAAAATGTTATGGGTGAAAGTTTGGTATCCATCCAAGCTTAACACATTCAATCCTTGCAATAAAAAAACTCTTTAGTGAATGCCAAAAAAGGAATTACTCTACGCTTACCTGCGCTGTCTATACTCTATAGCTAATCCAGTCATGTGCTTCTCACATGACAGAAAATCATTCAATTTTTGATAAATTAAACTTTTTAAAAAAGATAACAATGACTCGAAGAAATTAAGAAATCAACCTCCTTCTGGACCGAATTCATCTCCTAACCCTAACCCTAACCCTAAAATCGTACTACTTCCACTCTGGTTTCCCAAATTTTACAAAATCTCTGATCATACAGAAGGGATTTCCCACTATCAGCTAAAGAGTGTATTTTTGTAGCTAGCACTGTTTGCTGAAGAGTGAGCAAAGCAGCAGGGACGACCTCAGAGTTGACAGACAGTTCCGTAATAGTTGGTCGTGATTTTTCCTCATCGGTGCCGGTCGATAGATCCGGTCAACTGGATTTGTATTTGCAATTGCAGTAACTTGGTAGAAATTCATCCGGTTGAGTCTACTGATCATAAGACAAGGAGGAGATCTGAAGGAAAGGGTGGTTTGGTTTTATCATGAGATGGAACATAGTGTTTTGCAAAAAAAAAAGTGCAGATAATTGTCGTATTGTAAAGCACATCTGCATCGAGTGATTCCATTAAGGATTTGGAGGTATGCTATATGGTCTGAATTTTCACTCTCTCAAGATATATCATTAGCAGGAGTTGGTTTCTTGATAATAATAATGATGATGATGCCATGAGTTTGAGGATTTTTTATTATTGTTACGTCAAGTAGAAGTCGAATCAGTACTTTATTATTGCAGTCTTAAACCAAATATTACTATTACTATCAAGTTTGAATCCGAGATAAAATTCTGACAGTTTTGATTCATTACTCCTTCAAAATCTCTCTCATGCCCCTTTTACTTGTGGTCTCAATTAGTCTATACCCTGTAGAGATTTTCAGTGTTATTTGTCTGACTAATATACAATGAAATTGATGGTGTCGTGATGGTGATTTGGTGTAGAAATAACTGTATTTTATTGAGGCTGCAATCTTCGAGATCAAGGCTACTTAGCAGTCTCTCTCTCTCTCATAATCTTTTTGTTTGATTTTGTTGGTCCTATTAGAAGTGCATATTATATTAGCCATTGTAATTTTACATTAAATATTTAATTATAGATTATAATCAAGTCTCTTGTCTAAAATCTGTTAGCTTTGATGGAAAAAGTTTGCCATTAAGAATTATTGGAGTCCATAAGATTTCATCAATGAATAATTTGACTTAATTAGGGTTGTATGGATAAATGAGAGACTAGCCCTAAGGACAAATTAAGCCATTATCCCAAATTTCTAATTTTATCATTGCTTGTCTGCAATTAGAAACAGTAAGATTACACAAAAAGAAAACTTATACTAAAAAAAAAACCTAATAACTATTAATGCAAAGATTTTATAAATCATTTATATGGCAAGTAAATCACCTATATAACATCTCTCTCCATTTGCTTCATTGGTTAGTAATGTTTTTATGTAGGAATTTTCCTTTTAAAAAATGGTCTTTAAGAAGTAACAATCTCATAATGCTGGCTTCTATATGCCTGTAAACCTTGGGAAAAAAAAAATACTAAATTGAGGAACTTGTAATTGAGTGGAATTATGAATTTCAGCATGGTGCAATGCTCCTAATCATCCCATCTTGGCTTTGTTCTCCTAATATTCTGTTATTTAAAACTATCACCGATCATGTTGGGACTTTTAGTACAAGCTGTCATTGTAATCATATTAAAAATGAACTTGGATTTCAGTTCTTATCCTTTGACTTGTGTCCTTTGCAGGTGCACCATCCCTTATTGTCGTTGGAACTCCAATTTGCCTCTATGTGCTACAATACTACTACTTTTTCATGCATTATTGTATTTATTGGGTTTATAACACAGAGTTTGCTAGGAATCTGCTGCAATGGCAATGTCTAGTAAGTTTGATCTGTCTTCTGATAGCCTGGATAGACCGATATACTCTAGTGGTCATCGTGGATCCCACTTAGCTGCTCAGATGGACAGATCGAGTAGCTTTCGTGAGAGCATGGAGAATCCAATCCTATCTTCTCTACCAAACATGACTCGAAGCAGTGCTGTGGTAGCGCAGGGAGATGTGGTGAAGTTCCTCCAATGCATACATTTTGATCCAAAGGGGTTGGCTGCAGAATTTAAATATATTCGTCAAGCAGACTTTAAGCGACACATGAATACTGCTCTTGGAATTTCAGCAGATGACTCTCCTGGTTCTTCGAAAGGCAAGGTGGCATTGTCTCCCTCACCTGAAGAAATCAAGCGAGTTAGAGATGGTCTGTTTGGAAGCTTGGTCAAGGGCAGGTAGTTCTTTGAATGTTTTGCATTTTACACAGTACCTTTTACTACTTTAATTAATTTTTATTAAATAAATAGGGAACGTATGAAGATTTTCAATGAAGCCTTGTGTGAATTCAACAAGTTCTTCCCAAACATACCGTCAAAGAAGAGGTCTAGATTAGAAGGTTATTCTAATGATAGGCCTAATGCCTCAGTGTCAAGTGATCGGTCGGTCCTTGGTCCAAGCATGGGAAAAATTGGTATTCAAAATCATTCCACCACCAGTGGTTTTGAACCTGAACAGCAGAAGTCAGAAGAACGGACAAAAAATATTGTTCCAAACAAGCGCACACGAACTTCTCTGGTGGATGTGCGGGTATGCAACTTCTATGTATGCCATTTTATTTAATTCACTTGTAAAGCTCAGCATGACTTTTTATATTGGATATTGATCAGACATCATCGCCTGTTTCAGGCTGCATTTGTAAATTAGTAGTAATACATTTGACCCTGTTTTGATATCACCCACAAAATTACATGGAAGCCTGCCCATTTTAGCTAATTTCCTTTTTTTTTTGTCTCCTTCCAGAATTTCACTGGATTCGAACCCCCTTCTTCTTCCCCTTTGAAGTAGGACAGGATGGTACTGTGTTGTTTAAATACCACCTGTTATTTACAACTAAAGTATAAGACTGACTTTTTTTTTTTTGTGGTGCTGTGGTTTACAATGCCTATTTGTAATGCTAGTGGTGCCATCCAGGTTTTCCAAATGTCATGAACTTTCCCATGTCTTAGTTTCTTTAAGAGAGATCGCTTCATAAGCTGACTAATAAAGATGGATGTGCAGGGTAATGCTATGGTCAGGCCATCTGGTACTGTTGACAGAGATAGGGAAATGCTAAGGCTTGCAAATAGTGGTGCTGTTCAAGGTGAGGATCGAAGTTTATCAATTGGTGTTGATGGTTGGGAAAAGACAAAAATGAAGAAGAAGCGTTCTGGGATAAAGCCAGATGTTGCTTCGAACGTGGTGTCAGCTAAATGTTCAGATGGCTACAGGGAATCAAAACAGGGAGTGCAGCAAAGACCTGTCACTGATGCTCGCTCAAGATTGAATATTGATTCCCATGGGTCCAGGTATGCCTTCTGGAAGTGATCTATTTCTCTACCTGCATGTGATGACTACAATAGCACTCATGAATGCACACCACTATGTTTTACCTGCATGTGATGACTACAATAGCACTCTAGAATGTTTGTGGGAGCCAACCTCAATTTTATGCATTTGCACTACTTGATCTTTATTTTTTTTGCTGGAAGTTCATTATAAGCAATTGCTTATTAATTTGAGATGAAATTGAGTTAGCTATGAATTTCTGTACCTACCAAAGTTGTATTAATTAAAAAAAAAGGGGTGAAAAAGGACACATCTTTATGGTAATTGTTGTTGTTTCCATTGAATTATGTGATTATCTCTCCTATATATGATGTCCTATGCTGTATTTTTCTTATATGGGCTAGCTTCAAGGAATTAGTGAAGAAAAACAACTCAGTTTACAGCAATAAAAAGCACATATGGTTACATGTATCTGCCTGAGACGCGCTGATACGGCCTAGAGTGCCAATTTATGAAGGACATAAAAATCAAATATTTTGTCGATGTAATATACTGGTTATCTCAAATTTCACATCAAGATTGATTTTTTATTTTATTTTTTTCAATAATACAATTTTCCTTTTCTTTCAGTTGTGGAAGTAGTTGTCATTGAGGATTGCTATAACGATTATGTGGTTAGTACATGATGTGCTTGAGTAGCTGTGAAAACCTGTGAAGTTCTTGCAAATCTTTGATAAAATCAAAACCCATCACTAGTTCTGGGAATGGTGAAAGGATTTTGGTAGAGGTTTTGGCCTAACATGATGGTCAAAATGGCTTTCACTGAAACAATAATCAAAAGCAAATTCAGTTATTCTAAATTATTCCTAGAATCCTTTCTATGTTTTTTTCCAGTTTGGTTTAACTTTAGAGGAAGATATGTTCGGTTATATACTTTTGGTAATTGCTTTACATCCTGCAATCTTAAGTTTGTGAGACAAGATTAACTTGTATTTCTCTATAGGCCTGGAGTTTATAATGGTGCTGTTGGAGTTGGGAAGATTGATGGTATCTCACAACCAACAGGCTTGAGCGTGCGATCAATGACCCCTAGGGCTGACCTGGAGAACAATTCTCTTCTAAATGATAGGAGGGAACGCCCTCATGGTTCAGATAAGGAAAGGGTGAATATCAGAGCTGTTAATAAGTATGCACTGCATCCTTAACACATTCATTCACATACCTTTGTTGTTATTTATATTCCATTCAATTAGCTTTGTTTCTTTCCTTATCATATTGGATTTTTCTCTTCAGATAAATGGAAAATCTCTTATTCTTTGAATTGTTTTTTCCTCGTATTTTATAGGGAACTTTCTTTTGCTTTATTAAGCCCTTCTTTTGCGCCGTTAATATGTATGATCAGGCCGTGCATGGATTCACTATCCTTTGTTTCTCTACAATGCTCAGGGCAAGTGTTCGAGATGATTTTAATTCTGCTAGTCCCACTTCCAGTTCAAAAATGAATCCATCCATTCGAGCTCCTCGATCAGGTTCAGGCATTATGCCCAAGTTGTCCCCAGTTGTTCATAGAGCAACTGCTCCCAACGACTGGGAGCTCTCTCATTGTACAAACAAGCCACCTGCTATTGGAGCTAACAACCGCAAACGAACAGCATCAGCTAGGTCTTCATCTCCACCTGTTGCCCACTGGGCCAGTCAGAGGCCACAGAAGATCTCTCGAACTGCTAGAAGAACAAATTTGGTTCCCATTGCTAACAATGATGAAAGTCTCACTTTGGATAGTGTATCTGATGTTTCAGGTAATGAAATTGGGGTGGGATTTGCCAGGCACTTGAGTGGCAATTCTCCTCAGCAAGTTAAATTAAAAGGTGACACATTATCACCAGCTGTTTTATCAGAAAGTGAAGAATCAGGGGCTACAGAGGTTAAATCTAAAGATAAGAGCAGAAAGCCTGATGAGATGGATGAGAAAGTTGGGCATAATGTTCAAAAGATATCACCTTTGGGCCCTCCATCAAGAAAGAACAAGCTGGTTTCAGGTGAAGATTTTGGTGATGGTGTTCGCAGGCAAGGGAGGACTGGGAGGGGTTTTACTTCAACAAGGTCACTTGTGCCAACTGCAGTTGAGAAGCTGGACAATGTTGGAACAGCAAAACAGCTTAGAAGTGTCAGAATTGGTTTTGATAAAAATGAAAGGTCCACATGCCGCATCAAATGTCTTTGTTTTATCTTGCATTGCTGCATGTCAGATTGGAAACTCATATTTTCAAGAAATATTTTTGTGCAGCAAGACAGGTCGTCCTCCAACCAGAAAACTCTCTGATCGCAAGGCATATACACGCCAAAAGAATACGACAGTGATTGCAACAGCAGATTTTCTTGGTACTTTACTTCAAAGTACCTCAGATAATTTTCTGATACCCTATATGTTTTCTCTCCATCTCTTCTTTTCCATCCATTTACTTTTGGTTATGGTTTTTTTTTAGTTGGTTCGGAAGATGGGCATGAAGAATTATTGGCTGCTGCAAGTGCTGTTATTAATCCTGGTACTTGTCACTGAAGATTTTTGTTCTCTTTAATTGCTTATATTCTGTCTTTGTTGGTTAATTGATTTGATTTTCACTGCTGACCAAGCCTTTTCGAGCTCATTTTGGAGGCAAATGGAGTCATTCTTTGGTTTTATATCTGATGTAGACTTTGCTCACTTGAAACAACAGGTAAAGCCCTTTGTTTTTCAATTTAGTTTATGTAGGATGCATTCAAATTGCTCCACCACCATGTAGCAGCATTTTTATAAACTTAGCCATGATCATTCAATGTATTAATTGAAATTATCTTATTGTGAAATCTTAATCATACAGCTAAGTGAGTCCTGTTTGACCTTCATTTAATTTAAGACTGTGTCCAAAATTGTGGATAGACTTCTATGTTTATCAAATTTCAGTGGTTGTGTCCATATCCAGCAGTTTTACTCGTGGATATTTGTTAAATTTCTAGTGACAGTCAACACACTCTTTTCATATTGCAAAACTGTTTAAACTATGGTTGCAAATGGTAAAGGACTTCTTTCTTTCTTTGTATTTTCTATCATTTTAATGTTTTCCTATTAGATGGAATTATATTCTTGTATTCAGCAAGATTCATTTGATAAGTTCATCATCATCAGCATGTAGGTAGAGAAAGTAGAATTCCCCATTAAGGGAGATGACAAGACCATTGATAAAATTACGTGTATTGATATAAGATCTTGTTGCTAACCAATAACAAATTGTTTATATCTTTGAATTCAAACAATTATCAACCATTCAAAAATACTTCTCCACCTGCAGCAGTACCATGTATGGAGTCCTGACTCTTGGGATCTCTTTTTAGTAAACTTCTGTATTCTTTCATGAAGGTCTCCTTCATCTTGATTAAGACCATGAGTATATAAATTTGCTTGCATCTCCTAACCAACAATTTGAAGATCGATCGATATTAAAATGGCAATGAACTCAACTTTGGGTTGCTTGATTTTGGATATGGAATGGATGTTATGCAGTAGTGTATTGATGCTTTCAGTCTCTTAAATTTGCTAGAATCTAATTTATATTGCACACAAGACAATGTTCACATGTATATTTGATAAATTGATGCTTCTTACTACATGACGGATTATAATATATTTCTTTCATGAAAACACTGGTTTTCCTTCTCTTTTGTATCAACCAACATATTCATAGATATGCATGTGCTAGTTCTTTTAGGGTTCCTCCTATCTGTAATATCTCTGTGGAGCATCTGTACTCTATATAGAATGTTACAAGCAGCACTCATGCCTTTCAAAATTTATAATGCTCAAAGTTATAATCATTGAATATTGAATATCGGATATGATGGTGAAGTATTACCCTATATTATTTTGTACCAGTGATGGCCTCTTTTTGTCAAATAAATTCTGGTCAAACACTGCTAGTTATATTAATTTCCTTAACCATATGATTCATTTTTCAGGGAAGTATTGTGTCTACGGCACCATCAGCAACACCAGTCCATTCTGATGTTAACAACTACAGTACTGTCCCTAATGGGCATGGGTTATTTGAACTTGATTGGAAGCTTGAGCTTGCTGCTGAAGCTAGGACTTCAGAACTTCTTCCAAATCAGTTAATGCCTATAGATAGAGAAATACCCCTTTCTCAGCTACTCTTGGCAGCCTTGACCTCAGAGGAAGATTGTACCCTTGGAAATGGAGACCTGGAATTTGATGCATATGGAACTGATATCAAGCTAAATGAGGAATTGGGATCAAATTGTGTGAATCACCTAGATAATTTTCAGTTATCTGGGCATGCTGCATTTAGTGGTTGCAAGGTAAGTGGGAAGCCAGACCACGATGAGACAAATATTGATATTTCAGGCACCCCAAACATGGGTAACAACTCAAACTTCATAAATACCAGAAATGGTGTCCTTTCAGACCATGCATTGGTACCAGTAATGGCCTGTTCCAAATTTCAGTATGATAATATGAAGTTAGAAGAAAAACTTCATTTGGAGGTTCTTAGTCTGGGAATTTTTCCTGAATCAATGGTAAGTTCATTTCCATACTTTCATTATTCTTTTCACTGTTTCATCAGTCATTTCCTGCATTTGATTTGTGTTTGGACTATAAGGCTGGGCAATGTGTTGGATCTTTTAATATTTGCAGCATAATGGCTTCAGATGTTTGATCTTAAGTATTTAACTGAAACGTTTTTTTTTTTTGGAGCTTATTTTCCTTCTCCCTTCTTTCTGCCCTCTTTTTAAAGTTTCTTTTCTCTCAGTTGTGGGGAGGTGAGCACGGGGGGGATTTGGCTGCGCGGTTTCTGGGTTTGCCTTTGAATGTCATATGTAAAGTTATTGCAACAGCTCTAAGATCTGTTAATGTATGCCATTTATTACATAACCTTCCTTATACAGCCTGACATGCAGATGGATGATGAAGGAATCTGTGGGCTCATCAGCAAACTAGAGGAGAATCAACATGGGCTGGTACTTATGATTTTACTGTAAAAGCCTTAATAGCAAATGAATTTAATCAGTTATCCTTTCATTCTCTTTCCATCTCACTCTGTATTTATATTTATATTTATATGATGTACATCTCTTATATCAAGTCAAGCAAGACTTGTGGTTCTTTTTCTTTCCCACTTTTCCCTGTATTTTTGATGTCATATGATTGTTTTTCAATATTCTAGAGAGTGTGAGTTTTTTAGCTATTAATTTTTAGTAGGAAGCTGAAAAATCTTTTGCTTGCATTGAAACATACTCGCTGTTGAACTTTCCATCCTGCAATGAATTCATTCTTTAAAGGAGGTCATCTCATAGTTTTGTTTGTTATAATGATAGGTTTCAAAGAAGAAAAGTTTATTAGACAAGCTGTTGAAACATGCTTCAGGAAAGAAAGAACTCCAAGAAAAGTAAAGAATTTATTCTTGCTAAAAATCCGTGTGTTTTTGCCTTTTCACTTGAACTCTCAGTGTACTAATGATACCACATGATTGTATAGGGAATTTGAACATCGTGCTCATGACAAACTCGTCACAATGGCTTATGAAAAGTACATGGTAATTTTCATACACTCCACTTTCCTATACTTCACACATTTACATTTCATTTCAAGTTTGGGTATGAATATATTTGTATAATGAGACTATGTGACCAAGGGGCTATGATGCCCAATATATCTGAACTTTCCTCTTAAACTAGGAATGAAACTTGTTCAGGGTTGTACTGCAAACATGCTTTGGTGAAAATGGGCTATTATGGATAAATAAAAGTGATAGTGTAATTAGGCATACTTTATATTTTCTGGTGACTTGTATTGCATTATTTATGTATGATTTTTGGGTAGCATATTTGAAAATTCTCTGCAAGCAACTGTCACACTTGTAGGATTTGCAACATCTTATATTCACACTCATGAAGTATTATGATTTAGTTGGTTAGCATATAAAGTTATAATTACTGAATGCTGTCAGTGATTGCTGCTCATAAATAACAATGTCCATATATGTGTGCTCTTGGTCCTTGGCCAAAAATGTACATTTTGTTTCCTTCATTGTGCTGGCCTCTGTTTTGGTCAGTGGTCTTTACTGCCCCAAAAAATTGGTTGGTCCCTTTGATCAACATCCACATCCATGTAGTGCAAGGAAGAATTGAATTTTATGGGATATGGATACCTTTCATTTTTCATTGCCCACTAAACTGGACGGGTTAAAAAAAATTGCTGTGAAGAAACAACAATCCGTTAGACTCAAATCTGAAAAGGCAATCTGAAGAAGAGGTAGAAAATGGCATGTAGATGAAAATCCTGCAAAGGCTGTTTAAGCAAAAATAAAATTAGTACAGAGGTTCATTAAATAGAAACCTATTTGGTTCTAAGGTAAAATCCTTCTGAATCTTCAAAAAGTTTCTAGAATTCCAAATGCAATGTACATAATATAATAATGCTACTTTTTTTTATCATTTCAGGGCATGATAATTGCCTTAAATATCACACTTCATCTTCACACTGTCAGTGTAAATAAGAGTAATCTACAATAGTTTCAATGATGTAGTGTGGGAAGAGAAGTCAACCTCTTGGACCATGAAACAATTTGACATCAAGAATTCATTGGTCGGCTCTTTGAGTCCACTGACAATGTTTGACCAAATCCAGTGATTGGCTGTTCAGTAGGGAATGATATTATGGGAATGATTGAAGCATGGATTTGGTCAAACATTGGAGGATAGAATTAAAGAAATGCATGTTCAAATTGTCTCAATATGGTTTGCCCGTTCCAGGAAGATTTGATGAAACCCAGTGAAAGATTGTTAAATAGAGAGGCAATGTAGGTCTGCTCAAAGCATGAAATGAATGGCCTTTTGTCAACATCTCTCATGATCCAGGTAGGAGGATATATTTAGGAGAAATTTAGTAAGTCGGCATTGCTCTGAAGTCTGAAGGTGAATGGTGTAAATGTCATTAGGGTACATGAATAGAAGAAAAACAACTGAAATATGTAGTTTTCAGAACATGATTTTAATTATAAAATCCTTGATTAAAATCTTGTATTTTTCTGGTTTGCTAGTTAGCTACTTCACTGAGGGGTGAGCTGTGTGTACATGCAATTTCCATCCTGGAGTCTAGCCATCTTCTTACTTTGCAGACTATTTTTTAACTGGTGTTGGGTAGTTGTTGTTTTTTGTTTTTTACTGTTTATCATGCTGGTGGTAGGTTTTTATTTAGAAACTTCTGGATATATATTTGATGGTTAGCTAACACAGCATTATTTAATAGACTTATTGGGGTCCTAATGCCACTGGTGGGAAGAGTTCCAGTAGCAAAATGGCCAAGCAAGCTGCCTTAGCTTTTGTTAAACGAACATTAGAGCGATGCCATAAATTTGAAGTTACAGGAAACAGCTGCTTCAGTGAGCCCTCATTTAGGGATGTGTTCCTTTCTGGGACTGCCTGCTTAAATGGTCCACAATCAGTGGATACTCCTACTGATGGTGAATCTGCAAAGTTGTATGGCAATACCTCAACCCGCTCTTTGGAAGCCAGAGTTTCAGGTATTTTTTCTTATTTTGCAGAATTTGATTCTGGAATTCATTCATGTGTGGATGTGTTTTTCTTTAAATCTCTTTTTTTTATGGGTTACTGTGTTTTCTTTACCATTTGTATCTGAATTTTCCAATTTTGGACTGTTATTTTTGTTTTCTGCAGCTTCCATGGGTTCACAGCCAAGTCCTCGAACTTCACATTTGGGTCAGAATGGGGATAGCCACATCGCAGATCCTTCTGATCTGCTTCCACCTGTTAATCGCTTATCAGAACAAATGACTGGTAAGGAAGATATGTGGTCAAACAGGGTGAAGAAGAGGGAGTTGTTGCTTGATGATGTTGGTGGTGCTGTTGGTAGTCCATCAAGTGCTCCATCAGGAATTGGAGGTTCTCTATCGAGCAGTACAAAAGGGAAGAGGAGCGAGAGAGACAGGGAAGGAAAGGGGCACAACAGAGAGGTTTTATCTAGGAACGGAACTAATAAAATCGGTCGACCAACATTATCTAATCAAAAGGGGGAACGGAAAACAAAAACAAAGCCCAAGCAAAAAACAACTCAACTGTCTGTTTCTGTGAATGGCCTTGTTGGCAAGATATCGGAGCAACCTAAAACAACTTTGCCTTCTGAGGAAAAATCAAGTGAAAACAACAGTAATAGCAAAGCAAAGGAAAAGGATAGGTTTGGCTTGGATGCATTGGATGTTGATTTGTCCAACCTGCAGCTACCAGGAATAGATGTATTAGATGACAGCCAAGGGCAGGATCTGGGTTCTTGGCTGAACATTGATGATGATGGATTACAAGAGCATGGTGACATTGATTTCATGGGCCTTGAAATTCCAATGGATGACCTTTCAGATCTAAATATGATGGTTTGAAGTCTTTCTCTGTATAGTCTTGTTCATTATACTATTGACAAACAACACATTCACTGTTGTGAAAAAAATGACCAGTAATATGGATGGTCATTTGGCCACCGGTCCACAATTAGGTTATATAGATTCTTTTGTAGACTTCACAAGATTTTCAAGTGAACCTTTTGGATGCTTTGGATTTTGTTCCTGTATTAAGTTGGTAACTTCTCACCATAAAGATCTTTCGTTCAAGGTACAAGCTAGTTTGTCCTATCATTTACATGTTAGCAAAACACTGTATCCTGGCTGTAGTTTTTACAAATCAGAGAACAATGCCTCCTGTACATACTTTTATATTTCTAATAAGATCAGCTTTTTGTTCAGTGATTTATCTTGCAGACATTCTCAGAGATCTCTTCTTCTCTCCCTAGTTTCTGATTCTTAATCGATATCTTTACAGTCAAAGTTATGATAAAACTTACTTTATTATATGCAGTAATTTCGTTATGGGTTAGTCCCTGACAATCACAAGAAAAGATCCAAAGACAATAAAGTTTGTCTTCTCTTTGATATATTTGCCTTTTGATTCGCTTACAGGTTCCCATTAAATGAAATCTATCAAGGGCAGCTCATGGTAAGAGTTTTCCTCACCCATCTTTGCTTTGTTCTTTCATTTACGCAGATTTTATATGCTTATAGAGATATAAAATTGTGCTGAAACCTAACAGGTCAATGCTTTTACCTGTTAGACCGAGAAATGAATCTAATAAACAATCTTTGGATTGCATCTCTCCCCACTGGCCCTTGGCCCTTTTAGAATGGATGACCTTGATAGTTGCAGGGAATGTTGCTACAATCAGAGGTCTGGCTTGAATTTTCTTTGCAGATCTATTTGTGCCTGGAATGCAATGCTAGATGCCATCTCACATCCGCATAAATTCACCCTTCAGTTTGCATGAACAAGGCAAACCTATTATCCATCAATGGTTGTTTTAATGGTTATCTAACAGAATTAGCAATTGATTGGCTATCATTTAAAGCCAAATCAAGATTTAGTTGATAGTAGGACAAGTTATTGTAAGGTTTGTCTTCATGATGTTTGTTTGTCATTGCAGCATTTGTTACCGCGTATAAAAACTGAACTGGTAGTTCTGAATGGGCAAATGCTCCTCAAAATCTAGTAGACTATATTAGAGTATTCATTGATTAACTTAAAAGGTTTAAGACTAGTTTAAGACTGGTAAACCTTTCGAAATAGTTTAAATTGCCCAGGCTTAATTATGTATTTTGCTGCACTATGCGTCCTTGCTCGTGCACACACACACACATAATGCTTAACTGAAACTCAAATTAGTTACTGAAGTGTTCCTAACATTTCTTTACCATCAATGCCGGTCTCAATGTGTGGTTTTAGCTGTTACCATTTCTCATCCGTTATCTTTCAGAAATGATATGTATTTTGCTGCACTATGTGTCCTTGCTCGTGCACACACACACATAATGCTTAACTGAAACTCAAATTAGTTACTGAAGTGTTCCTAACATTTCTTTACCATCAATGCCGGTCTCAATGTGTGGTTTTAGCTGTTCACCATTTCTCATTCGTTATCTTTCAGAAATGACCATGGTCCTATCCCTTTTATTTATATGCCAACCAGAGTTGCTTAAGGTTATATAGCCGTAGTATCCACGAATATATGTTACAAAATCCTTTCAGTTTTCCTTGTTATGTTTTTGTGCAGGCATTTGAGAAAGCCATTGCAAGCTTGATCTACACTTTGGGAGAAGAATAGTACAAGGACAGCACTCATCTCCTAAGGGATAACATCACGCTTTGGACTTCAGATGTCCAGGTTGGTGCCTCTCTCTATCTCTCTAATTGTAGCCGACAATTCTTCTGCCAGAATTGGCAATGGTTTCTCTGTATCACTACAAAACATGATTGATCAATAACTGTGGGTGATGGTTTTACTAACCGGACCAGTTAGATGACCCATAAAAGGCATCGTAAGCTTGACTAGTCCTAGTCCTCTTCTGGAGGAGGAGAGCTTTTCTGTGTTAATTTAAAAAAATTGGACATCACCCTATTGACAAGATGGTTTCTCATTTAGACTAAGCTTGCTTTTGAATTTCAAGTGATTTGGAGAGAGTATCATTTGATGTAGGTTTTAATGCACGTGGTTCTTGTTTATAGCATTATTTCTCCCCTGTAAACTGTACATGTTCAGGGCACAAGTATGACAGGAAGTGTACAAATTAAACCCCCTCTTTTTGCAAGCTCTTTTATCTTTAAGCAACCGAAAAATAGATGCAAACAGGATACTGCCGTTCCCATAACATAGGTTTTATTTCTACACCAGCTTCGTTGGTTAATTCTGCGGCAGCTGTCCTCATTTCATTGTGGCTATGTATCGGTGTTCTGAAAGATTGTTACTTCAAGAGTGAGACTTGATTTCGGGTTAGAAAAAAGAGAATTCATATTTAGTATCTAGTTTTTATTAAACTTATTTTTGAATATTTCAGCCTCGATTTACAACAGTACACTAAAACATGAGGCTTTTAGTGTTGCAAATTTCAATCTCACAAATCATTGTTAGATTGGAATGATTTTTTTTTTAATTTGAAATTTGATCATATAACTTTTTACTTTGCACTATTGAGCTAAAATTTGTACCCATTTGCACTTTTTTTTTTTAGGGAAAAGGTTGGATTGAAAGTCACTGGATCATAGTGAAAATAGAGTAAAAATAGATGGTGAATTTGAATTTCATAGAAAAAAAGTTTGAATTTAACTTAACTATGTCACTATTAAAAAAGTATTGAGTGATTGGTTTTGCTTTTAACAAATTTTGGTCTCACATGATAACTTTAAAGGTATTCGTCTATACTAGATTGTCAATACCATTATGTTCCGGCCGGAATGACGGGAACAATTTGTGCCATAAAAAAAACCCGTATAAAATGGCATCGTTTTCATTTCAGTTTTAATTCCGGTCCGTTCCAAAAATACTGGTCAAATTCCGGTTGGATCATTTTGGTACCATTCCGGGTGTGCCGTTCCGATCTTAAAATCCTTCTTATTTTGATTAACTTGTGATTGTGTCTCTAATTTTGAGATTATATTTATTTGACTTTGTGTTTATATTGTATAATTTAAAGTTAATTTATCTTGAATTTTAATTATGCTTGTTAAATTAATGTTTTAATTTTTTTCATATATATATATATATATATGAACAACACAACCCCGAAACGGCAAGCCGAAATGCTTCGAAACCAAAATATTCCGTACCAATAAAAAAAACCGGAACGACGACTAGATCAGTATTGACAATTTTGGTCTATATTGATCAAGTACTTCCATGGAAAGAAGGATGTTAAACCAAGATTGCTTGGATGGGTCTTATTTTTATGAGAGTTTGATTTAAATATCAGAAATAAGAAGGGTGCCAAAAATTTAGTGGTGGGTCACTTATCTCCGATTGAGCATAAGAGTAAGGATGATAAATAATAATTATCAATAAATGAAACTTTCTCATTTGATGGCTAAACAGGTTGTTCTATGGTATGCTTCTAATAGTCAACTATTTCGCATAAAGCAATTCTACCTTATTAGTCAACTCTTGGGAGGAATCGTTTTCATATTGACAATTAGGAGATGTGTTCTTAAGAAAAGATG
The DNA here is from genome assembly GCA_032356905.1 of Salix exigua. Classification (NCBI taxonomy): domain Eukaryota; kingdom Viridiplantae; phylum Streptophyta; class Magnoliopsida; order Malpighiales; family Salicaceae; genus Salix; species Salix exigua. The sequence goes on along the minus strand of CM063593.1, from coordinate 9,818,184 downwards.
GAGATCAAATAAGAGATAGAGAGCATACTTTAATCTTTCCACTCATTGGAAGTAGGTCACTTGGTAGAGCAAAAAAATTACAATCTGATCTGGATTTTATTGTCCTTGTATTTTTGAAGGACTCGTTTGCCCTTTTTTTTATCCATGTGATCAATGTCAATAAGCTGGAAATATTTCTAGGAAATATGAATAATATTTTTATGATTTAATTGTACGATGTTTATGGGTTCTTTTTTCCATCTTCATATTCTAATGAATTTATTTTGGTGGCTATAGGATATGTCTCCAAGGGGGTGGAAATAGAGACTTAATTATGAGTTATAGGTTGTAAATGAGAAAATAATATTGCAAATCAATTTTAAAATGGAGTTTGAAGGAGGGCAAAAGGAAATCTACTTTTTTAATCGATTGGAAACTGAGGGAGAATTTTTTATTTTTTCCCTGATTTAGTTTTTTTTATCTTCTCTCATTAATGACATTATTTTAGTTAAAGTTTAAGGGAAGGGGATTTGTTTATGTTAATAAAAAAAACAGAATTGGTTTGAAGTATAAATTAAAAAGAAAACTATGATAAGAATATGATTTAAATTGAATATAGTCTTTAGGAAAAAAAATCTTATTCCTTAAGTCTATTTGTTAATCCTCTACTTGATTTTACTAATTTGAGTTTTTTCACATTAAAACATGTTTATGATGATTGTTACCTAGATAGCTTTTATATGAATATTATAAGTTTGTATGATCTAGAGTTTGTTTAAAGAAAGACACTTAGGAAACATACAAGATAAAATATTAATAATAAGGTCAAAAACAAATATTAAGTCAATAAAGGTGATGAGAAATTATTTTATTTCAAAAAAAAGGTCAAAATAAAAAAAAATGTGATTATTGGTTGATATTGTATAATGCATTTTTTTTATAGAAAAGAAAAGAAAGAAAAAAAGGCGTGAAGCTGGAAATAGTGTAACAAAGAATGACAAGATTGATGATGAGATTATTCTTTTTCTTTATTAATTTTAGAATCTAGATCATTCGAAGCATGATAAATAGAGATGTTTTTAGAGATTGAGACAAAATGTGAGTTTATTCTATTTGTGTTGAAAAATTACTTCTCTTGCTTTGTTTAAATCCTATCTTTTCTTTGTATCCCTCACCTTAATTTTACATTACAAGTTTAATAAACAACTATTTATCCTTTGAAATATTTTGTTCTACATTAGAGAGTGATTTGAAAAGCAAGCCCTATGGAGTGCTATATTAATACGATAACTAGAAATCCATTTCAAATTTACTTGTTTATGTATAAGCTATGTGATCATGATAGGTATGGATGAATTAAGAAAACAAATGAGATGGAATTAAGTTTTGAATTAACATGATGATTTAGAGTTTTATTACTAGAAATAATAAATTATGTTGGATTATTTAGGTGAAATTAAAAGCACTAGATTTATTTTTATTATATCTACTACCTTAAGTTTTATCCTTTATTTCTTTGAATTTACTTTTATCAAACACTTTGGTTTAATTTGGGTGGTCAATTTTATAAAATTTTGGTTTGATTTCTAAATAATAACTAATTTCATAAGTTTCAATACTCAATAACATAATTAGTCTTTGTGAGTTTGATTTTTTTCTTTAAAAACTTTAATACTTGTTGTGATTTTGTTCTATTTCAATTATTATCACACCACAATTGATCTTGAATGATAAAAGAGGTTGTGCCAAGGATTTGTTGAGTTATGTTAAATGTAGAAGTGATGCATATAAACACCTAACCTAAAATTCATATATAATGTTTTAAATTTGTTATGTATGAATTCATGGTTCAATAAAAAGATTGTATAGTTCATTAAAACAACAAGTGATGGTTGTGACAATATCCTTGAATGTTGAACACAATTCGTTAAACAAGTATAAGTTAAAATCAATTAGGCCAAACGCCTTACGTCAAGTTCATCATGATTTTCTCCCTCTCAATTTATATATAGACTCATTCAGGGATTACTTTAATCCTAGCAAAGTTAAATTAAGTGACATGATATGAGTAGTAAATAACAATGATAAAGTCAAGGCTAATGCATCCTAAATAATAGTGTAATCAAGAGCTTAAGATAATATCTTTATGAGTGCTTATTAACAAATGATCTTAATGTGTCCATTCAATGTAGTTTAGATTGAGATTTGGTGTTGATATGTTATATTATTGAAGAGGTTCAAAAGGACAAGTGGTACTATCATCTACAAATCCATATAGGTCTTGTCTAACAAATAATCATATGTAAATTTGAGAGAAATATAACGGTAAGGGTTTTGTAATGCAAAATTATAAAAGAGTTAAAGTTTGTTGTCATGGTTGTAGAACTGATCATTATAGTTTTCTACCATCACGTAGAAGCATGAGAGGTTCTTTTATTTTCTAGAGAAGGAATATTATTTATAGGCTTTGCTACTATGTAAAAAAAAGAATATGTATATGAATCCAAATACATATTCTTTTTTTTTATTAAAAATCAAAACTAAAACATAGTCCATATAATATGGTTTCAAAAAAACTATTTAAGATATACCATCCATATTAAATTTAGATTTATACATTTCTTGGTTACAAAATTATATCATATAGCAAACAATATATTGAATAATTTGTTATAGGATTAAGGCAACAATAACACCTAAGATGTGGTGAATTAGGTGCTCTGTTAATAATATCAAAAAATATAAATAATCATATTATAAAATACATACATAATAATAAACAATATAATTAAAGTATTTAAAGTAAAAAGATAAGGGAAAAGAGATTTCAAACTCAATAGCCTGTATTCATATCTCAAATATTAATTACTCAAGTATTGTACAATCTTTTACTAATTCAAGGGAAAGATATAATGTTCTTGATGAATCCATACCAAGCAATTACACCACTTAAAGTTGTCTTCTCTTTAAGATTATTCCCTTGGTGGCAATACCTCATCATTGCCAAGGGTTTATCCAAATTCTCTAATGTTTATAATTATGATTTGTTTACAACAAGATACATTCTCTAAAAGACTAATTTATACAATTCTATTTATGAATACAATATAAAGTGTGTGAGTTCATTTTAGTTTGCGAAATTCACAGTTGTTCTTCACTTACTTTGCATCTTGGACTTGTTAATGGATTTCTACACTCAATTTGATATGCTTATTAATATGGTCTTTATATATAACCTGATTAAAATTAATTTGATCCAAACATATCATTAGTCCATTTTCCATTTAATTATTATCACCAAAATACAAGATATTATAAATATTAATATGTGACTTATAGGTCAGCAGAATACGTAAAATACAAAAGCAATATCCAATACTCATAATGATACTATGATATGACAAAAATTTATATTATACTCAACATAATTAGTTTATACACAAAGAATATTTACTAATATTGTTTCTATTAAATATATATATATATATATATATATATATAATTCTTCTTAACTCAAACAATTTGCATAGTTTAAGAACACAATATCATTTCTTGCCAAATTGGTATTTGTTCCACTTATACATGAACAAATTTCTCCAAATTAACTAGGACACTAGTCCTAATAATCTGAAGGACTAGTTTATCCAATTACCCATTAATCAGAGAATTATCTCATTAACTAGGAAACTAAAATCTTTATCAATCCATTATCAAGGCATTGATCTCATAAATTAAGAACTAATATATTTGTCTACCCATTAACTAGAGCATTAATCTCAATTACTAGGAATATAACATCTTTGTATGCCCATTAACTAGGGAATTAATCCTATTAATCACGATAAATATTTCTCACCTATTAATCATGGCACTAGTCTCATTTAATGGGGTAACTAGTTTCTTTAATAATTTAATATTTATCAGTAAGACTGATTAATATTGAAGGAGCATTACAAATACAATTAATTAATACTTAGATTCTAAGAGGGTAAACATTTACCTGATGTAAGGGTGCATGGATTGGTTTCCTAGTATTGGGTGGATCTTGTGGTCTCTCTTATGTCAATAACAAAAATATCATTTGTTATATTTATTGCAATATTAAAAAAATGTTTAGTTAAATTCATTCTAACTTCCCGAGATTTTTTTTCTTCTAAATGGAGTTTTATAAATCCAATTCAAGTGAGGTCAGTTTGGTTGGGAAGATATCATCTCTCACTTCCATTTTCATGAAGAACTGATTTTTTTTTATCATTTCTAAGTCATAAACCCAACTCGATGTTCAATTTTTAGATTTTGCAAATTCCTCTTTACTAGTTGATCCATCACTAGCTAAACTCAACCATAATTAATGATAAAGTGGTTGTGTTTTACACATTCTATATTCCTTTTTTAGTTAGAATATATGGTTTATGTAGTTTCCTTCTCTATTGTTTTTATTTTTTTCAACCATGATTAATTGTAGTTTTGTTATTTTTTCTATTGTAATTTTGTAAATAAATAACCAATAAAAAGTGTGTTACATAAAGTAATACTTTTCTTCCATAAAAAAATAGTAAAGGAAGAGTATGGATGTGTCACATAAAAATCTTTAAAATATTTTATTTCATGTAAACTCAATGTTTGATTAATATGTTTATGTTAAAATAGGAGATAAGTTTAACACAAAGATCACAAAAGACAAGGATGAAGCCAAGCATAAGGTTTATGATACCACACTTGAGAAAATCTAAAAATTAATATTAAAAAAAAATCGTGTACAACATCAATCTTTAGCATTAGAAGCTCTCAAAAGCTTCTCACATTACGTATATATTCTTTTGGGTTTGTAAGACTATTATAGTTTCTCTAAGTTGGCATTCACAAAGGCATAATATTTATAGATATTATCATGTATCACTTGATGAGAAAGTGTAAAATCTTCCACCTAGTAGAGGAGGTGTATATTCTTAAGAACTCATATATTTATTGATCTAGTCTAGTATTTGGTTTTTTTTATCAGTAGCATAGGAGTGATGATTTAGAACAAGATTGAAATGGTAGCAACTTTTATGCCTATGAATTGCTTAAGAGTATTTGGCACAACTTAATAGGGTTATAGTACGAGTGTTCTTATGCCTATTAGCTTATACATTGTTATACCGTACTCACTCAAGGAGTATTACTTATCTTTGATTATTAAGTACATGCAATGATGTTAGCTGTTATGTTTCTCATTGAGTGAGAGGAAGTGTGAAGCTATTATTATATGTTTAAAAACGTATACTTAACCACACTCATTTCGTGGGAGAGTTATTAGAGATTTTGAGGAGCTAGTGCCCTTATAATTAAGAGGTTAGTTACTTTCTTGTGTCCTAGAGTGTCTTAGTCATCAATCATGGAAAAGGTTTTTAATGCTAAGGGTGAGCGGGAATGAACTAGTTTTTTTTATTCCTTATAAACAATGTTACCAATGATGTTATAGAAGCTTTAAAATTTTATTAGGTTTTTCATGTCTATGTCTTGGGCTAAAAAGTGTGAACTTGAATGTAGAATATGTTGTTCTTGCAAAAACATACTTTTTATCAAATAAGATACCATGTAGAAAGAGAAATGGAATGACTATTGTAGGGAATGTGTGTGATTGATATTGATATTCATTCCATTTCAGCCTTCAGTTAGTACATGTAGAAAGAGAAATAATCCATTATAAAAATAAATAAAAAAAGAAATGGAATGAATATTGTAGGGAATGTGTGTGATTTAATAAACTAGCGTAAAGCACTTGAATAAGCATGAATGGTTTGAACATCATAGTTTGCAAGGTCAAAGTCTCACACAAGCCATATATTGACATCTTTCAGATAGGAGTTCGATGCATTTGCAATCCTCGACATACAGCCAAAACAATAAAATAAAACAAATTATTTCAGTAAGTTATACAGGAAAACATATTCCAATGATATGTCTCACAAACCAGAAGCTTCCTTGAAACCATACGCTCTCTGTTCCACGATTACTGTATGGCATACACTAAATATTATGACCCTGGGATGTTTTGTGAATTGCAAATGCTTTGAAAACCTCAGCCCTGGTCATTGCAAGTGCAGCAAGTTGATTTATTTTAAGCCGCAATGACATTTAAGAATCGTTCTTCAGGCCTTCAAGATCGCAATCATAGGGTATCTGCTTGTGAAACAGAACTTTTGTCAAGCACGATAGCTTAAGTTCAACCCTAATGAACATAAATTCTCATAATGCGGTTCACATCGAATTGACAAACAGGCTAACTTTTGTATGATTATAAGACCTGGATTATGCAACAACATCAACTCCATACAAAAAAAAATGATTTAACGATTTCAGCAAGCATGTAAAAGGAAAAATTGGACTTACCAAAAGTTTCAAAGGGTTGCAAGAGGAGAACCGGCATTTGTGAAGTATGATGAGAGATCCACATGCTGATCGTCATACATGTTAATGAATGGGTGTTTCTGGTATTGAAATTAGAAAGGGTAAAAAGGTCAGATCCGTAAGTGTCCACTCATAGCATATACATGGCTACAAAGAGAAAAAATACAAGGGTGGGTATTAGCACTCTGCCGTGTATTAATAGCACTCCATACTAATAGAGAGGACAAATGCGGGTTAGTGAGCGGACATGAAGTGCCATTAATACTTGACGGGCAGCTAATTGCCCCACCCAGAAGAAGAATCATAGGACTTCAAATACCATCAGTTCATGTGCTGACTGTCTATCCTTTGGATCCTTCTGCACACTGGAGAAAAAAGAAGAGGAAAGAAAACAAAGAACCAAGGAATGAAAATCAGTAACTTCACAAGATTATATGGGCCAGAGTTACGACATAAGTATTGAAAAAGAGTAAAAACCAGAGCATTAAATTCAATAATAAAAAAAAAAAAAAAAAAAAGCTTGCAACTCTAAGCCAATTTATTCGGAGCATGCCAAAGATCAGGGAAAATGAGTTCTCAACCGGTGATATTTCAAAAATGAAGAAGACTAGAAATAAATGGAAATTTACAATGAACATCCTCAAAAAAAAAGAGTACTGAATGACTTTCTTTTTTCCTCGATCTTAATTCAGCAGGGAAATTTTATATTGAACATCCTCAAAGAGGAATAAATTTATATGGAAAAAAAAAATATGAAAGGAATGATGCCTTACCATGCAGATATAAATGAACAAAACTCTGGAGAAAATTGGTTTGTTGGTGCAGAAGGTGGAGGTTGATCAACAATGGCTTCCATAAGTTCATAGACATTAGTCCAGCCTTCATCTAGCACAGGAGGGGTAAATGAGAATTGGCCGGTTGCGCACTCCAGCATTATCAAGCCCAAGCTCCAAATGTCACTTTTATAGTCATATCGTTCCCCACTAATTCTCTCAGGCTGCAAAATAATCGCAAATGAAAATCTTATAAATTTCAGATACAGGCTGCATAATGGTTGCCTGAGAAAGTGGAAAGGCAGTTGTAAAAGAGAGAAAATCTGGCATTCATATCTTATGTGCAATCAAATGACTTACAGACATATAGACGTATGTGCCAACAAAAGTATTAGCCTGTCCAGACGTGCTTTGCATAATTGCACTCACTCCAAAGTCTGTAATCTTGACTTCTCCTCTGTGATTTATCAACAAATTAGAAGGTTTTAAATCCCGGTGGATGATGTGTTTTTCATGATGAAGATACAACAAACCCTTCAGCACCTGCATTGATGGGACAACAAATAACCTAGTTGGATGGTGAAGAAATCGGTATATGTTATAAGTATATAGAACAAGGGGTGAAATGATTTTCCATGTTTTACCTGCTTAAAGATAGCAGCAAGATATGGTTCTTCAATTTTTTTAACACTTATCAGAAAATCTGCTAGAGATCCACCATCCATATACTCTAAGATAATTGAAATGGCACCATTATCGTAAAAAGACTGGTAGCACATGACAACAAAAGGACATTGTGATGACTGGTTAATTTTCAGTTCCTGAGCAATGGCCTTGCGTGCAGACTCTTCGATATTCATTTGGACAACCTGATATGGAACAAGAATGCCAAACTTTTACTGCTTAGGAATGGACATGCAAAGGAAAAGGCATACACGTTCAGTGGACAACAATTAAGCTGATAAATAACCAAACAGAAACCAAAAGATTATAAGCGCCCTTCCCAGAATACACGGAGTAATCTCGTGGAGTTTTAAGAGCAATTTTCAGTTGAAACCACTTTTCAAATGATGCAAAAGAAATATTCAGAATAACTCTGAGAGACCTATTCCTCCAAAAGTTTAAACCCAGGTTCAACTCAAAATATCAGAAAATACAGGGCTGAAGAGCTAGTAGAAGCACAATGTTATTGCTCTATTAAGACATGACTGAAAAAGAGGTTTCCATTCTCAAAACTTAAATCTCGAAAATCCAGGTCGAGTGGAAATGGGTTGATCAAATTAAACTACGGCAAAAGGCAAATAAGGAATCCGGGGCAGCAATGGCAGAAGACTAGGTATTCTTTACCCAACCCCAAGGACTAAAAACGGTAGTGAACATTTGAGAAGTCAGAAACCAGTGGAAAAAACCAGGCAGCATATGTCTCAAAATAATTTAATTGGGCAGCAATGGACAGCACAGCAGCTTCAAGCATTAACTGATCTAATAATGTACTAACAGACCAAGACAGAAATTGTAGTAAAATAAAAAAGCGAGTGAGAGCACGGTAAGCGGTGAATGATATGATGATACCTTCAAGGCAAAAAACTGGCTTGTCCATTTGTGTTGCACCAACTGCACAATTCCACTGCTTCCCTTCCCGATAACCTTAACCGTGTCTATATCCGCTAAACTCAATTGGTTGTCTGTGGGCGTTATAGGTTGTGGCTGAAAACAGTCAGGTAACAACTCTTCTTTAATAAAAAAAAAAATACATTCTGCCCTTTTAAATTATGAGCCAAGTACAAATAAAGAAGAGATGGATCAATTACTAGTATAATCAATGATAACTATGAAGAAATTGAGAATATGAGAAAAGTTGATCTTACAGGGTGGGTGTCGATTTGAGAGAGAATTCGAATACCGTCTCGATTGACAAGCAGATCACCATCTCTAAACGTGCCGCTTTGGGATCTGCAATTATTACCAGAAATTAAGAATCATGGCATGAGGTTATAGGATGAGAAAGGGAGGTAGATTTCTTACAGGTACTTAGCAATGGAACCTTCATCAGAAGGAGGGAGGGAGAGCTTGAGCTTGACATTAGGGTTTAAGCTTCCCTTCGTCATCTTCTGTTCTGGATTGAAGAGCAAAGCCGTCGAGGAAAATCAAGAACAAAAGGCGGGCTGTGGTTGCGCTGGAGTGGAAAATTTGTTGAAGTAAAGCATTAAATGGAAAGGAGTAATAATTTTTGTGGGTGCAGTGCTACCTGTCTTAATAGTCTACTCAGCGACCATTGCAGAAACCTGGAAGAAGATGAACCCTTCCTTTTCTTTTTTCCTCGTTTACTTTTCCACTCCAGCGCGCGCGCACCATTTTTTATTTTATTTTTATTTTTATTTTTATTTTTATTTGCAAATTTATAATATAATCGCGCCATCCAGAAAAATATTAAATTGGTATTTTTTAATGTTGAAAATAAAAATTCTAAAAAATATATTTATAACATCACATTGCCAAATACATATTCTAAAATAAATGTTTCTCCTGGTTTTTCTTTGATTATTAATGAAATTAGATTTGAAATTAAATTAAATTACAAGAAAAGGGAAATAATTTTATAATTGTGGTGGAAAATGATAAGTGGAAGAAAAGAAAATCAATATTTGATTTTAAAAGGGAGGTTAAAAAAAAAAGGAATTTTTCACCTACAAATTATACTAAACACTAGTAAAGAAGGTGGAAATTTTATCGATTTAAAAAAAGAATGATATTATTCCCAATTCATAGTTGTTAATCTCACTTCATAATCTACTTTTCTTAATTAAATAGACCAAGATACCATTAAATATTTTCACAAATAATAATATTAAAATTCTTATATTTCATTTAAAATTAGGAAATTTGATTTATAGGTCTTTCTTTCTATGATCTTTATAATGCAATTTTACTTCTTTTTTTATTATTATTATCATTACTTATCACCGATTTTAGTTTCATCAAGAAAAAGTTTTGATCACACTACAATTTTTCCAAATTAAAGAATTTATTCTATGTTTCCAAATATTATCAGGCAATAAAACATTTATTTTATAAAATATAGTAGATTAAATAAGAGTTTGAAAACTACTTCAATTTCTTATGCTTCTTATTTTGTATTTGAATTAATTTTATAATTAAAACATAAAAATTGGTTTGATTTTAATAAAATACTACAATTATATACTAATTAAGAAAATGAACTCAATGCTCTAGTTCTTACTAAATTACTTGATTAACTAAATTACTTATATTTTTTAGCTTCATATCAAATGTATATGTATTTCAAAACCTTGACTTTAATAATATTTTTTTTATATTTTGCATGCAAAGATCATCTCAGAATAATTTTAATCAAACACGTATATTTTTAAAATAAATAGATATTTAAATAACCTATTTATTTATCATGCAAGGCAACTGGCCTCGTTGAATCCTTATTCTTGAACTCTCTAGAACCAAGCCAGTGGAGGTTAGTGGATAAGATGTTGGAGACAGACTTTTCTAAACCCCTTTCATTTCATCCAATCTCTTAGCATTTACTAGATGGTTATCACAACAGCCCTTGTTGATTGACTTCATTGGTCCCCTTACAGCCAATGATTTTTTGTCTTGTTTATTTATCTATTCATTCATTGACAATTTGACATAACGTTCTTCCTAAGAACATGTTGACCAGGACAGGCTCACTTGTAGGGAAAGCACTGCCACGTGCCTTCTTTGACCATCAACGAAGGTGTGAGAACCAATTGGCATTGCCCAGTAGATTAGAATTGTTGAACGGGATAATAAATTATTATTTTTTAGGGAAGAAAAAACAGCTTCAGGCACCACTGGCTGGCTGGCTGGCTGGCTGCTAGCCTTTGTTTAGGAACAGCAAAATTCTTGATGGCTGTATAATTACCTACCAATAATAATATATCAATATATCCTCCCCCGCTATAGTGCCAGCCAGCCCAAAGGAGGAAACCCCACAAGAAACACAGTACCAAAAACCCTCCAATCCATCAAAAGACTAGCTCAAACCCTTTTGAAATAGCCTTGGTCTGACAGCAACACGGACAAGAATTGTGAGAGTACCAGCCTATAAGCTTTATGTATGTTGAGGGAAGCTAGCTGACCCCAGGCTCAAATAATTAGAAAAAAAAACCAGGAGATAGAAGCAAGTTAAAGGAAGCTTGCTTCCTCAACATTTATAACTAGCAAAAACATGGACAGAACTCTAGGATCATTAATCCAACGTTGGGCTTATATGAGAATAATTATGTGTTCGTTGACTGTCAAATAAAGTAAAATCTAATTAAAATGATATGCTAAGTATTTTTAGGCAAATGGATTTTGTTGTATCTAATAAGGTGTGTGGATCTTTAATGTGTAGAGATTAAGGGATTATTCATATTTTAGTTATGATCTAAAATAAGAATACCAAAGGGTGGGAATGCCAAAAGGCATTTGGTTGCCTATATATATGGTCATGGTCTCCAGATTACACGTGCTCATTCATTATTATACTAGCATCTCATTATCAGAGAGAAAATAAGGCTAAGGTAGAGAGAATCAAAGAACTCTCTAAAGTGAACGTGTTAATCTGGAAGACCATCTGTACGACTCTAGATAGCGACTTCCGGATATGGATTCAGGTACGCTTTCGCTTTATAGTTTATGCAGTTTATATGTTCTTGATAATTCGACATGAACATCATTTCTTTATGCTATGAAATGTTAGATCTAGCAAGAACATGTTAAAACTATAGTAGCCAGTCTGAGCAAGATGATCATTATTGGATGCCAACATTGTGAAGTTCAGGATTCACAAAAGTAAAGGAAACAAGTTAATTTCTTCGTTTCAAGGATTTCATTCTTGGATTAAAATTTATTTAATTATTAGCCTTATATAATGAAAATCTAGTGAAGTAAACATTCTGATGCTTAGAGATTTAGAGATATGAATTAAGCAAGAAAAGAAAGAGATTTAGAGAGAAAGAAAGAAAGAAGCTAAGGAAGAGAGGAAAAGAGGATTGGAGATTTGCAAAGTCTGCATATTTTCATTATTCATTAAAAGTGTCTTACAAAATGATAGAAGAACATATAAATAATAAATTCTAAAACATATTGGGTTCGGCCCATCAAATAAAAATGTTAAACATAAATAAATTCAAATAAATAAAATAACAATAAGATGAGCCCAAATAAACTTAGTCTAAAACATGACAGGCCGGACCATCCTTCATTGACCATATACTCGTGTAGTGTCCTACTATATTCAAAATACATATTTCTCGGAACAGCAGAGTACGGATAAAGGTTTCTTCAGCTTCACATTATCAAAGCCTTTGGTTCTTTGCTAAACTCAGTTTGGATCCGCTATCATGAATCCCAAACATTGGCAAGTAAATGCATAAAAACTTTGTATTGAACTATATTATGTGTCACTGAACATCCAGACAATACCGTAACACTCAAAAACTTGCTATGTTTTCATTACAAAACATCAATAGCTACAGCTAGTAAAATATATGGCATATACAGCATGTCCGTTCAAGATTTCACTAAAAGTACATATCCTGGGAGAAAAATTATTTCCAATTAAAATTATACTATTTTCTCTATACTTGCGTCATAGCATCCTCAAAACTGTGACCAAGCTTTCTTCAATGGTTGATGTTCAAGGAGAATTTCGATAGCAACTGCGGAACTCCTGGTATTATTGGTCCATATGTCTACAAAGTATTATCATTGGTGAGCATTAGAAATGAAAAAACACCTTTAGGAAATCTTAACAAAGAGATTGTTCATGGCACTTGAATCAGTTAGGGACTTAGAAGCAATCCGAAAGCAATTGGAGAAACAAGTTAGTGATGCAATATGAATATGAGACTACAGTCAGCTAGACTTGAAGGGAAAGACGGCAGCTCATCAATATCTCCCAAATTTTATCTCTCAAGGACAGACTACTCAAATGCAATTGACAAAATAATAAAGCCAGATAAATCTTCTGTAAAATATAATGTTGCTCACTGATTTAATCTCTACAGACATCCAAACACCATTGATGTTTGCTGATCCTCATAAATAGTTAAGTCATACCTTGTGATTTTCATGAACTTGGCATAAAGGAACTGCAAGCAGTTTAAGGTTCTTTGGTACGATGAACTTTCGACTCACTGGTAACTTTACAAGGTAGAGTTTCGTGCATTCCTGAATAATGAAACAAGTGTAAGAGATGACCTTAGGAAGCCAAAACTTTGAGGGAGCAGTTTCGGTAAACTTACCTTAGGCACTTTGCGATTAGGGGGCAAATACGGATACAACAAGGTTTCAAAGTCAGACCTCCACCACATTCCAAGGCAATCTCCCACCTATAACATTGATAATCTGTAAACTCCCAGAACATGCAAGGGTAATACTACAACTAAACACAAATTTGATTACCTCCCAGTGATCATTTTCATCTTCATTCACAGAAAGCATTCTTGATAGCTTACGTTGCAATCCATCAGTATCTGAAAAGTTCAAGAATATATGATAATTCCTTAGAAGCACACCCCTTGGTTCAAGAGCGATTGACCTTCCTAATTCCAGTTCATTAGATTACAGTTTGAGATTTACCTGATTCATCTGGTCTTAATCGACCACCAGGTAGCTTAAAGAAAGTATTTCTTACTTGCAACAGCAATATATGGGGATGTTTGAACAGCTCAACCTGATTTAACAATCGCAAAAACCTTTTAGTATAATGTATTATCAAATGCTAAGACTTCCTAATTGTAGAGTTGAAACATTAAAACTGTTCATTTAATATATTATCAAAGGCTAGTTTCTGAGGTTTCTTAAATGCTAGACGGGGTCGGTTGAACAACTGAACTTTATGTAACAAACATAAAATCCTCTGTTCAATAGGTTACCATATTCTAAGTTTTCTTAATCACAGGATTGATAAGATTGCGGGTTCCAAGCTTCGTCATAGAGTCTGCACATGGCACCTTCACTTCTTTTTTATAAAGCTGGGGAAAGGAAGGGGGTAAAGGAGTGCTGCACCCATCAAAACGATGTGAGTCAAAGCGTGGAATTGACCACTATGGTAGCTGTAGAGAAACCTTATCATATCCTTTATTACAAGATGCTCGTCTTCCCAAGTTCTACTTGTTTTAATCAACTTGAAAAAACTACAACATGCTTGTTATGGTCACCACATGATTTTATCTAACAATTCTTTCAAGATTAAATCAAAGAAAGTAAATGAAACTCCAGCAGTAGACACACTACTGTGCTAATTTTCATTCAGGAAGCCCTCAAACAACTTCAAGAAACAATCAAACAAAAACATAGAGAATTCAAAAGAGAGATGATACTGAAAGAAAGCGATGAACTAACCAGCATAACAGCTTGCACACAGGTCCTCAATCCACGAGCATCAAAGCTGAATTTAAACAAACAAAAAACAATACAATTCTCAAGTTAGTACAAAATCAATGGACTAAATAAAGAACAGGGCTACTATATTGAACAAAAAGAGAAAAGAAAAGAGAGGGAGTACTTTGATTTCATTCTTTGGACGCGGTCAGCTACAGTTTCGTCCCTGAAAAAAATAGGTTCTTTGGATCCAAAGTAATAACTACCCAGAGGGTATATTTGTATCACAGAGCTTTGACGATTGTTATTGTCAGTTGCAGTTACTGTGTGATCACCCATCTTCAGCTCTACCCCCGACACACCCACGAAGAAACAGAGAGACCTTAGAATGGAAATAGAATGCTAGACCACTTTAGTTAACACTTTGTAATAATAAAGAAAGAATAAAAGTAGAGAAATTAAATAAAAATAAAACGTGGCGTTCCAGAAACAGATGGAGGGAGGGAGCACCGTAGAAGCTGCTGCTGCTACAGCGCGTCTACGTTGCTTCTGTGAAGTGTAATTAAAACGGATGGGTTTTGTAAATACTTATTTTCAAGAAACCTATCGATAATTATTAAAAATTTGTTTAATTGTAGGCGGCTCTCACTCTAATGTATTATTATATGTCAATTATCTAATTAAAATTACGGCCATTTTTTTAAAAGATAGCAAAATCACCCCTTTACATTAAATATATTCAAAAACAAATATATGTCGGCACAAGTTCGAGCTGAATATAATTGGAATATATATATATAAGGAAAGTGGATAATTGATGTGATATATAAAGGTATATAAATAGATACCCTTTTATTATTATTATTTATATTCATCAAATGGTATTGTTCCCCTTTCATAAAGTCATTTTTTTTCTTTTTAAAAATTATTTTTCCAAAAAAATCCTAAAATAGTGGGGAGGAAACAATTAGTAATCCATAAATATTTTTGCGATGAATTAACACTTCTTTTTGTCATTTCAACGTTGTTTTAATAGATTTTTGAAATTTGTTTCCAATACATTCAACTATTAACAATCTATTTCAAAATCATTGACAAATGAATCAAAGTGCAAGCAAGAGAATAAAGGGATCAAAGTGAATTTAATTGCTTGGTCCCCAAGCAATTGCGAAGAAAGACAAATTATTCCACTAATAAAAAACAATAATAAAAAAGTCTCACAAAGAGGACGATGAAAATCATGAAAATAATAACTATTTTAGGAGATCATTAAAAAAAAATTCACCCTAGAAGGGCTATAAAAAAAAATAAAGGGGAAAACTAAACTTACATACCAAAAAAATATGAAATTCTCTCTCTTACCTAATAAAGCCCTAGATTGTTCTTGCAATACTAGTGTTGGCCATAGCTAATAGGAAACAAATGTTACTAAGAAATTTGACCCAAGAAAGAGATTTATATTTGTAAATCCTTTTTTATTTGTTATTCTTGTTTTTAAGTATGTTTTCCATTTATAATGGGATTGCATCATATATTTTTAATAAAATATATATTTTATTTATTGTTTTGAAATCAAAAGATATTTTGTGAAAGTAATACTTACTATTTTACTGATAACTATAATTGGAGAAAATAATGTTAAAAAAAGTTGAATCCTAAGGTGTGTCATGCATGATACTAAAAGGCAACATGTACCCTTTTGAGACTAACATCATAAGTGATCTTATGGCCCAATATAAAACATTGTGACCACACTAGTTTGTTAGAAAACCTTTTCTAAAACAATTCATGTTTTCTCTCACTAAAACCTCACTTTAAAATCTAATTTTTGCTTTTTTGTTTCATTTGTTATTATAAAGATTTTTAGTTAGAATCACTCATTCATCTCACTTCCATGTTTTTTTTCTTGAATTTTCTCTCCTATCTGAAGCTTTCTCTTCCTCTTATTATAAGAGAGCAAACACTATTTTTTTTCCTATTTCTTATTTATTTACAAGATTGTCATTAGTAAGTCTATGTTTTTTTGTCCAATTATTATCAATTCCATACATTCTTCTAGAATTCCAATTACTCTAAAATGTTAACCCAAGATAGAAAAACATATTAAAAGGCTACGCGCAAACTTTTATTTTGATCCAATAGTCGTGTTAAGGGTTATGATTGATATTATAAAATTGATAAGTGATTTTATGCAAATATCCAAATTCGATGCAACGGTCATATCAATTATTCCTCTAAACTTTTGGGTCTATTTAATCATTAAACAAATATAAATATTTTTTTATTTTTTATTTCTTTACCATGTTTGTTACCGTTTCATGGTAACATTACTGTTATTTAAACTGAAATGCGTATCGTCAATCTTGCCCATTTTATTTGTATTGTCTTTTCTTATAGTTTACCCTTTATTACCATACTAATTTATTGCGATTGTTTTCTTATTTTTCTTATTCTTTTACCCACTGAAACCTATTATTGATTTCACTAATGTTATGAACTTTAAGCTGAAATTTAAATTTCTTATTTTCAACCTTAACAACACTTTATTTATTTATGGATATCATCCCCCTCATTATAAGTCACATTTGTTGTTGTAGTTCTTATTTATCCATTCTTTTTCTTCAGGAGTTTTCATTTCTCATCCTAGTCTTATTATTTTTCAGACCTCTATTTACACGAGGGTTTACACCACTAAATGAATGTGACCCTAAAAAGGACTTATGGTCAATGCAAAGCTTCTAGCAATGTTCTCTCGTCTCATGGCTGTTAAATTATGTCCCATTGCCAGTTATTAAGACTTTAGCAAATTATATTTTTTTTATAAGAATGAAATCAAGTTTTAATGGAAAATAATAAATTGTAAAAAGAAAGATAAATTACAATTGTTTCCTTCAAATGGATAAAAATGACATCCTATATGAACTACAATTCTTAACCTTATACAAACTATTTATAATGCATCAAAAGTACACAATAAAAATATCTCTTTTTATAAATCTTGTAAGTGTAACATAATATAAATTCTTATTCAGGATAGGGCTTAATCTTCAATAATCAGTCTATATAATTTGTTTTTGTTTTCCTAATTGATCACTTATTATTTTTAAAGATAATTGTTTTTTATTAAAAGGGTATCCTCTTGATTGAAAAGGAAAGAGATATATTTATTTATAAAAAATAATAACCTTAGACTATCCATATTTTGGAATTTTATCCTAATATAAAATTATAATGTAAAAAAATTGAATAAGAATATCTTTTTTTTACTCTTTTAAGTTTTCATATTTTTTCTTCTTCTCCCTCGTGCTTATCATTCTTTTTCTTTCTTCTTTATTTTTATTTTCTTCGGATCACACTTTTTTTTCTTCATTTGAAATCACAATGAAAACACAAGAAAAAAATACAAGAAAAATAGGCAATAGCTAAATAGAAAATTGCATAAAGTTAGAAATACCTTGTGGGGGGTTTCTGTATTTTTTTTTTTATAGAAATGTTTAAAAGATTAGGGGTAACAAATGAATAACTATAGAAAATAAAATCTTTAATCCTTTACGAATATTAAATAACAAAATATTGAATTAAGGAAAATATCTTCAAGAATAAGCACCTTTTTACTCCCAAGACAAGCTTTATCGATATCAATCATACTAAAGTATGGATTATAATAAGTCAATGTCAATGTCAATGTCAATGTTAACCTTTAAATAAACAATATTCTTACAAGAAAAAACATGTTTTTATTCAAAGTTTCAAACATCGATCGAAGAACAAGAAGCCCTCTGCAATCACAATAGTTTTTTTTTTTTTTTACATAAAACAGCACTGTATAATTATATATTACATTAATACACTCAAAACTCTGAAGATGGCTCTAGTTGGTAAGCAAAAAATCACGCCCAAAGCCATGAGCAATGAACTTGGTGCGTGAAAGAAGAAGAAAAAAACCAAATCAAATCCTCGACGGAGATCCGAATGGTGAATAAAAAAACATCACTCGAAGCTCCCATATATTTAGTGTAGGATCGTAAACCAGATTAACCAAGGAGAGAAACAAAATCTGTGTGAAGTGTAAGGAAACCTTCCAACTTCGAAGTCATTTTCAGATTTTTGCTGGATCTGTACCTGGTACTTGGTCCACACTTCCTTTCTCTCTCAGAGAATTTATCTTCTCCAGTCTCCACCCATCTCGTAGCCTGGCAATAAAAGTTTCTGCTTTCATATTAACATCAGGGCTGGGACAAAAAGAGGGCCCGCCAATCCCATCCATACCGTCCGTTTTGTTGACTGTCTTTCTTTTTGACTCCTTGTCAACCTCCTCCCAGTTTGGAGAGCTACACCGTGAACTCTGTGCACTTCGTGTTTCAACAAAATCCCCTCTGATAACAAATTGAGGACCTGGCATCTGACATGGCGGAGGAGGCGATATAGGAGGCATTGCAACGAGTGGGGATTGTCCTCCGTTAATCACGTTATCTTCATATAAACTATCCACCCTTTTAGGCAACGGTGGCAGGCCTGTGGTGGATGATTTTCGCCTCCTTGGGGGTTCCGGTGGTGGCAGGGGCACTTGGCTTTTATGCCTAGTTAACTTCTTTGTCGTTGGAGGAGGAGGGGGTGGTGGGGGTGGAGAAAAGGAATGAATTCTCTTACTTTTGCTGTTTTTTCTAAATAAAACGTGGAACATTGATGGTGGCGGCGGTGGTGGAGGAGGAGGCGGTGGAGGAGGAGGAGATGGTGAAGGTTCAGCTAAGGAAGGAGGTTCAATTGGAGAGCGAAGCGCGTCATGTTTGGGTGAAACTTGTGTTTTCTGTTTCCTCGTTTTTTTCCTATATAAAGAAGCCAGAACCATCTTTATCTCTCTCGTTGCAGTAGTCTTTTTACGTTCACTTTTACCGTGCATTTTCTTCGGTGGCGCTGGGGTTGCAAGCCGTGGTCGTGGTGGTGGTGGTGGTGGAGGGGGCGTTGGTGGCGAAGTTTTGATTTTTGTGGATTCATGGTCATTTTCACCTGCTTTCTCTATTTCGCGTGGAAGTTTTCTAAATGTTCGCATCTGTTTCTGATCGGACTTCGTTGCCGTTGGCGGAGGAGGAGGCGGTGGCGATTGTAACATTGACGAGGAGCAACGTACAAAAGTATCAACTGGAATATCTTTAACACGAGATTCTTCGAATTCTCCATTCTGATGTCTCCTGTGGTGGATTGGCGAGCGATAACTGTTGATTCCAAAATCATCACAGAACCGAGACAGATCATCAGGTGTATTCCAAAAGGAGTCCTGCATTAAATCAGGGCAGGAGCTGCTGCCCATCCTCAACCTGTAGCCCGTGGCGGTTGTCGCAGCGCCACCAAGTGGTGAACTGTTGTTAGAATCAGCAAAGATCTTCGTCGGGTCAGAGAGGTCATCAGCAAACCATGGAGCATTGGAAACGGAGTGCCGTTTCGATATGTCGTGGTTGCCGGGATTGCCCTCATTAGAGGCGGACTCGTCGTCGTTTCTTCTAGCAAAGACGCCGCAGAGAATCGTAAGCAAGACTAGAAAAATATAGAGCGAGTCCCAGTTGCTCTTGGTTACAGTAGTGTTAGTGAGCGGTCGAATTTTGTGAGAGGTGAGGGAGAGCAAAGAAGGGAGGGCAAAGAACAAGAAAAATAAAGCAATCACGGGCAAGATGATGATGAGAAGCGGGAGGTTGAGGAGAGGAGACGGGGAGCCACGGCGAGGCATGGCCAGAAGGGCGGCGGCCGGGCGGCGGGCGGTGTTTTTACTTCTTTGAGCCTTGAGTGTGGGATTGGTTTTGCTTGAGAGGAGGATGTGATACCTTTTGAGCTTTTATTGAGGAAATGAAATGAAATGAAATGATGTGCCAGTAAATAATTAAACAGCAAGAACTAGAAAAAATAAAAAAAGTAAAGCTGTTATTAAGATTTGATTAGCTGCTGCTTCAGAAAAAGTCACTTTGATCCAGTCGGCTACTGTTTTATTTTTATTTTTTTTGAAATTATCACAGTGACGAGACAAAGAGGCTCCATCCGCGCTTTCCTGCAGTACGGTTTAAAATCCAGTAATTATATTATAGGGATGTGAGCTTTACATTCTTTTCCATGCATGTGATCAAAATTTTGAAATAAATCAAAAGATTGTTGTTGTTGTTCTGTATACCTATCCTGCCATGACAACCGCACCTCGTGGTGGTCCGGATCATACATTTTTTTAACGTAAATTATTAATTATATATGATTTTTTTATTATAATATAAATTTGAATAAAATAATAAATTTGTGCATAAATCTTGTGAAATGCAGATTCTTTTTATAAAAATATATAAATTTTAAATTGATATAAATTCATTGTTTAGTAGGTTTTAATGAAACAATCAGTATAAAATTATCATTATAATTAAAAAGAGCAAGAAAAATTGGATATCTGAATTATTGAATACATTGTATTAAGATTAATTTATTTTATAATTCAATTTAAATTAAACAAAATATAAATTGTGAAAGAACTTGCATTAATCAAAAATAAAAAAATAGTTAATTTTCTATCTCTAAAAAGAAGAAAATATAAATTGAAAATTCATCCCCATGTTACTGTCATTATCATCACTATAACAGTTAAAATTATTATCAATATTATTGTCCAAATATCATTAAATTGACCCGAATAATTAAAAAATAGAATGTTTTGTAAAAAAAAATCACTAAGATTATTATTTTTATTCTGCAAACAATAAAATCATAAAATCATCTGATCCAAAAATCAAATAAAAAATAGAAAACCAAAAAATATGACAAAGATAAAAAAAAAAAACATAGCAATATTAATTTTAAAATGATCACCAATATAAATTAAATTTTCAAAATTGAACTGAATAAAAATAAAATACCAATAAAAAATAAAATGACAAAAATTCAAAAGAAAAATCAAAAGTTTAAATGAATGCAAAAGGAAAAAAATAAACACTCTTCAAGAAAGATAGAAAAAAAAAGAAATCAATACTAAATAATAAAAAAAAAGAATAAGTGCCAAAATGAAAATTTATCTATCTATCTATCTATCTATCTATCTATCTATCTATCTATATATATATATATATATATATATATATAATTCCAATTAAATAACAAAACTGTAACAAATCAAAACTTTGGGACCAAAAAAGAAAAAATTTAAAAATAAAATACTATGTAACCGACATAAATTAAAATTTCAGAAACACAAATAAAAAAAATAAAAACAAAATCTAAAAGCATAAATACATAAAATATGGATCATTTTTGTCCAAAAGGAACAATATATATATATATATATATATATATATATATATATATATATATATATATATATATATATATTATTGATAGAAAATTACAACTTATTTTATACTTGGTCATTTCATTGAAACCTACTAAACAAATAAATTTATATTCATTTAAAATTTATATATATTTATACAAAACTTGCACTTCATAAAAATTATATACAAATTTATTATTTTGTCTAAATTTATGCTATGATAAAAAAATCATACATAATAAATATTTTTTTTATGTTGAAATAAATATGTTTCCGCCCGCGACGAGGCGGGTGCCATGGCTAGATGTTTTCTTTTATTTATTTTTTGTTCTTTGGATTATATGATTTTTATAATTTTATTATTTGCACAATAATAATGATAATTTTAGTGATTATTTTTTTATAGAAATCTTTTGATTTTTTTTAAAGATTTTCCTGAAATTTTAATTTATATCGGTGATCATTTTAAAAGTAATATTACTCTATTTTCTCCTTTATTCGTTATTTTTTTGTTTTCTGTTTCTTTATTTGTTCTTTAGATTATATTATTTTTATGGATTTATTATTTATGCAATGATAATGATAATTTTCTTATTTTTTATTGTTGTTGTTTTATAAAAATCTTTTGCTTTTTTTTTCATGGCAATTTAATTATTTTAATTGTTTTGGCTATAATGTTAGTAATAATTTTAGCTTTTATAGTAATGATAATGGCAATAACATCAGGATGGATTTTCAATCGATGTTTTCGTCTTTTTGTTGATAGAAAATTAATAACTTATTATTTTATTTGATTATTGTAGGTATTTTCATAATTTATATTTTATTTTTATTTGATTTAAATTGAATTATAAAATGAACTAATCTTAATACAATGAACTTAATAATTTAGATATCCGAGTTTTCTTGCTTTTTTAATGATGATGATAAATTTATACTAGTTATTTCGTCTGAAACTACTAAACAGATAAATTTATATCGATTTTAAATTCATAAATTTTATAGAAAACTTTCCATTGACATGAATTCTGCACAAATTTATTATTTTAGCTAAATTTATATTATAATAAAAAAAATACATACAATTAATATTTTTACATTGAAAAAATATTGTGAGAACAAATTTGTGAGAGAAATGAAATATGTTGATATATTGTATAGAGTTATATAAACCCGTGAAAATGACGACTGAGGCAGTTAACATGATCAGAATGGCTTATGTCTTAAGAATATTTTTAAATTAGTTTGATTTTTAAATTTTTTTGGTGATTTTAGATTATTGATGATCTTATTTTGTTAAATTTTATTTATTTTATTGTAAATTTTTATTTTTCAAGTCAAATAATTTTTTTCGAGTAATTTTTTTTTTGTTATTAACACAATAATAATAATAATAGTTTTTGTTTTTGTTTTGCCTTGCTGTTTTTTTTTATTTATATTGTTTGTCTCGAGGTAGTTTAATAATTTTTATTGTTTTGACAATAATAGTGATGATAATTTTAGAAGTTAACATTTAGATGTTAATGCTGTTATGATAGAATATTTTGATCTGTTTCACTATATCAAACCTTACATGCAAAAATATTATATTTAATATAAACAGCTATAAAAATTACTTGACCAGACTGCAAATAATTGCGGGTAATCAAAGTATTGTAAACTAACTTACAAATGAGTATATTGGATACAAATCTGGGGAGAAATTAGAATTGTCTCAAGGATATTGAGGACTGATTTGTACTTTATGTATATATATATAAGTAAAAAACTAGAGGATTAGAACAAGGACTTTGATTAGACCGTTGACACTGGAAGACACGACAGTCTCCATAAGACTCCAAAAAAGTTGTTGGCAGTGTACTCGCCCTTGATTAATTATGTCTCGTGAATAATAATAGCCCATCAAACCAAGATTATATTTGCCCCCTTATGTTCAGCATGCAACTTCAAACAGATTGAAAACTCAATTGCCAACCAAGACATTTTAGAAACATCTTTCTAACGTAAGAATTCGTTGTCCGGATTCTGAGCTTGCACCTCTTCAAAATAAAATCTGATTTGCAGAGATGACTAGGTGATTTGCTAGCAGTGGCCCATCAATAGATATATGAGATTAAGAGGGTTTAATTTTATAATTTTTAACATGATGATTGCTAAAATGTTATAAATAAAATTTATAAAATTATTTAAAATACACGTGTAAGCTGAGCTTACTCGATTAATTAAAAAATATAAAAGTTACAGCTGATGGGTTCGTGGAGTCCATGCGACCAGGAAGTGCCATAGCTGATAGCTGTGGGCAAAGACTATCTTTAAGACAGCTGCCTCTATGATTGGAGCGTGCTTGTAATGATGGAATTCATATTCTGTACAACAAAACATGAAGAGGAGGAAAACATAAATAAAGGTGGCACTTTTGATTTATGTCAAAAGAGACATTCAATCACTTTCAGTTTCCCCTTTTGCTGCTGCTTGGGCACTGTTGGCGGGTCCCTATACTATTGTTTTTGCTACTTGCTTGCTGCAATTGTTTTCTATTTGTTTTTTTTTTTTCAAACTAGTACTTCTTTTTTTTTGTTGTTGGAAAAACTAGCATGGCTTAAGATTATTTTATAAAAAAATATCATAACTTTATTGCAATGTAAATTAGTAATCATCCATGGAATGGAATGTTAAGAGTGCAACCCTATTTATTTGGTGTTTCAAAGTATATTTGTTGTTGTTGTTATTTTTTTTAAGTATTTTCATTCAAAACGATATTAAAAGAATATTATTATTATTATTTTAAAAATTATTTTTGACATCAACACATGAAAATATCTAAAAATACCAAAAAATATATTTCAAAATCACTTTAAAATGTAGTGCCAGACATGATCATAGTTGTTCAAATATGCAATCTCATAAAACAACTATAATTTAACCCAATCATTATATTAAAATAAAAATTTACTACAAAATTCAACGATCTCAGTTTTAAAATATAAACACACGAAGAGGTAAAACTCTTTGAGGTCTTGCACGTGAGCTTGATCTCTTAAGACTAGATATTTTTTTAGATTTTAAAATAAATCTTTGTTTAAATTAATGATTACAATGTTATTTAAAATTATTTGACTCTGCCATACATTTTATAGGAGATTAGAATTTCATTGTTATATTTGAAATAAGATTTATTTATTTTCATATAGCTTTTATGATTTAATTATTCTTTGATTTTTTTCATAGCCATATAAAAATTGTAAAGAAATTATTATTTTATTTTATATTATTAAAAGCTTTTGTTTTAAGAATATGTTACTAATAAAAAATGTATTGATTAAAAATAAACTTATCAATTAAAAAATAAGAGTATTGACTCTAGAAATAAACTTTTCCACCTTTTAATATAAATCAATAATATCTTTATAATTATTTAATTTAATTATTTTTATTTTTATATACAAAAACAACATTGTTAATAAAAAATATTATTAAAAATGCATAAATATGAAATTCTCATTTTAACTTATGTTTCTTTTAAATCTTTTAGACGCTTGCAAATTTTTATTGTATTTATCTTATAATTAAATAAACTTTGAAAATTTTTCAAGGTGTCATACGTGCAGAATATTTAGTCTTACACTAAAAAACATTACCTCAGGGTTAGACGTTATTCCTTGGCATGTTTGCCCAGCTGGGGTTAGCAAAACGGTGAGTTTTGAGCTACATAGAGCCCCGAATCTTCCAGAAGCAGAAACCAGCAATAAGAACAGTAAACCCTAATAAAGGTCTTAAACCCCTTTGTAGCTTCTCCAGGTTGCTGCTAAAGAGGAGATTGATAGCTTTGTGTACAATTCATCAGGGACAGAGAGAGATGGTGTGGTTTCAGTGCGAGGATTGTGGAGAGAACTTGAAGAAACCTAAGTTGCCTAATCACTTCAGAATGTGTTCTGCGACCAAGGTCTTCTCCATCCTCCCTTTTTTATTTTTTATATAAAAAAAATTCACAGATTAAAAACGCTGATATGTTTAGAATGTTAAAATTGTGTAGCTATCTTGCATTGACTGTGGAGAGACATTTGGGAAGCAAAGCGTTCAGGGCCACACTCAGTGCATTACGGAGGCGGTAGTGATTCTCATTTCTATATTTAATATTTGATTTGCCTTTTTTTTTTTCTTCTAATAAGTTCTAAAGGGAGTTCTGAATTGCTATTTGTTTATTCTCAGGAGAAATATGGTCCAAAGGGTCTAGGGAAAGCTTCAAATGGCGCAACACCTAAATCCAACAAGGATGCAAAGCAAAAACCCGATGTTGATATCAATGTTGGGTTAACTGAACGCCCACCATGGTTTTGTAGGTATGTTTTTCTTTTTCAAATTTTGTTACCTTTCTTATGCATGTATGTTTGTGTTCTCCCTTGAATGTATGACTTTTTGGATCCTTATGCCATCTCCCAAGTCAAATTTTTGAAGTTAAAAGTGGAAAATATTGTGGGACTTGCATTTCGGTCTTAAAATATATTTTAATTTTCTAAGAAAATGCCAGAAATTGGTGAATTTATCATTCCCCAAACATCAAAGACAACAATGAGTTTTTTCTTTGTAAAACAAGTAGAAGAAAGTTTAAGTGAGTATGGGATTAAGATATTAGAGCTTCATGCCTTATCTTTTATCTGGAAATAATGTTTGTCAATCATATGTTTTGAACAATTAGAATCTTCAAGCTGTATTGTGCAATGCGTATTAATTCTTGCAGGTGTTTTTTCATGATTTGGGATGGTTTAAAATTTTAAATATCGTGTAATGCTGCTAATGCTATGTCTTTTAAGTAATTGAGTTTTTCTAGCCCAGTCTGCACAAAAATTATAAGTCTGTGTAGTTGGTTCTCCAAAACTGATCATCATTTTCAGATTCAGCTGGAACTGAATTGACTGATTAACATCTCGACTTGAAACTCTCACCCTTACAAACTAAGAAGTACTGACTTGTTTTAATGGAATTCTCCTTGGAAAGCAGTTTGTTAAGATGATAATAAGAGGCAAGCATCCATGGCTGGGTTTGCTTGCAATATTTAGCGGGGAACTAAATCTAAAGACAATTATTCAGTAGTGCTAAAAATTATGTAACTTTCTGTTCTAATTACTATTGTTTAATCTTTCTTACGCATGCATAGGAAGTCAGAGTAGTTTTATTGCTTCCCTCTCAAGTGTTTGGTGTTGTATCTCTTCTAGTGATCCCATCTAAGCCATCATCTTCTATGCAACACTGTAATTTCAGTCTCTGCAATACCAAGGCTACTAGTAAGCAGACTCTTCTTCTCCATGCTGATGGAAAGAAGCATCGGGCAAAAGCCCGGGCTTTTCAAGCTGCCAAGCAACAACCTAAACAGACAGAAGAATCTGCTCTTGATTCAAATGCTCCTACTAAGGCTGCATTAATGGAGAATAAACATGTAGAGGAGCAAAAATTGCAGGATACGACAGATGCTGACAGTGCAGAAGATACCAATACAGAAATAGAGAATGGAAAGTTGCCTTCAAAAAGGAAGAGAAAGCTTGATGCATCTGAGAATGATGGTGCTGGGAATAAGACAAAGGATGATGCTGCAAATGAAGTGGGCAATGATAAAAGTCAGGTTGAGAGAAGAAAGTTCGGTGATGTTGAGTCTCAGTTGAAGAAAGCTAAACACAATGCGCTTAAAGATGACAAGGCTACTAGCTCTAAGAAAGAAGATAATAAAGAGAATATAAAGTGGAGGAAGCTGATTAAATCAACCTTGAAATCTGTATGTATCCTTGATCATATTTTTCCTTGCATTTCCATTTCAATTGTATTTCAATTTGTCACCCCATGTTGATCAGGGCCAAATATGTAAACTTCATCATACACTAATCAATTAAGTAGCCACCTTCAAGGTAAACTTTAATGGCATGCATGAACATGACTAATACTGAATTAACTTATGTTTAGCTTTTTTAATATCATCCTGATGCATGGTGCAGAACGACGGAGTTCTGAAAATCAGGAAACTGAAAAAGCTTGTCCTGAAGTCCATCCAAGAATCTGGCATAGCAAAAGTTGATACCGAACTCGGTAATATACTCGAACAAAAGGTCAGCCTTTCAAAACAATAAGAACAAAATATTTTTACTTTATGACATCCATCTCTTCTATGTATGCTTACCCTTAAGCTTCTATTTCGAATTACTGCTGATTCTTCTCTTTTGTGGGCTGCTGTAGATCAATTCGAGCTCCCGGTTTAGAGTTGATGACAAGTATGTTCATCTAGCAGCTAAATCTTGAAATCAAGTTTTTGGGCCATGTAGAAGAGAATTCCATGCGGACAGCTGCGCATATCACGGCGATTATCCTTTATCAAGTCTTCGGCTCATTAATCTATTCGATCAAGAATCATTTGAGCCGTAGGTCCTCTCTGGACTACCATTTTAGAGGGCTTGAAGCTTGCCCTATGATTTATACTTTTCCCTCCTTTTGTTTTGCTAGCGCTTGTTCTTACAATTACTTTTCCTGATACATGTAGGACCACCAGGCTTGTATTTGCCACGGTGTGATTTCATTTTTGAAAAAAGAAAATTCTATAGAAGAGCTTCATTGTTTTCTCAATAAGACCACCTATTCATCTGCTTGCTTGCAAGTGATCTGATATTTTATCAATCCATTGTGTTTTTATCCATCCTTAAAAAGAAAAATTCTGAGCTGCTCGAGGAGTGGGTGGTAGTGGGAGTGTTACCTGCCTTCCCTGGGAATAGATTTTCTTATGAATCTGATAAAACAAATCAGTATATTTTTCAAGAAAAGAACAGTTTTTATCACAATACTAAACACAACAGCTTTCACTACAATTCAAAACGCACAATTCTGCTGCCTGTTTGGGAGAGTTGGATTTAGTTCCGGTGTCAAATTGATTAAACGATGACTTGACATCCAATAAGGAAACGAAAGGAGAAAACATGCAACTGTTCTCATTTGTGAAGAAAACAAATCCAAGCTGTTTAATGGTATCAAATAATCATCCAAAAGAGTATTCCTCTAATAGATTTCTAACCTGTAAATGCTTCGCACAAGCATAAACGGTCCCTTTATTATCTTCATCACCATAATCGGTCTCCCATGGAGGCTCTAGATAACAGAATTGGCTAGTGAAGTGCGAGGAATTAAATGCTCCATTCAACGTTTTAAAGGAAATGGGCATGCACCATCATGTAACAAACTTATTCCTTTTGAAGGATTATAAGATGCATTACATATAAACAGTAATCCAATTCACTGCTGTGTTCATGCTAATTGAATATTTTCTGTTCAAGCCTTACACATGGCTAGGCCAGCAGAAGGGAAAATAAAGCTTTTAAGATTCTGTGTATGTTGTAATGTAGCTGTGATGCTATCTCCATCTGTGAAGGAACTATCTCGTATCAACATGTTCTTTGTTGCTCTTCCGCTTTGAAATGTTATCTACATTGTGCAAGAAATTTCTTGCAATTGAATCTGTTTTGTTTTGAAAATGGGAAGCCTGACAAACTTGGAAGCGGATTGCCAGGCCTAAAATAGAGAGAAATAAGCTGCTATGACCAGCAACACGACAGAAAACCCCATTGCCTGCAATGGGGATAGCATTAAAATCAAGGATTAGAATTGTGAATTTTTTCAGCAAGTTGCAGTTTCTAGTGCCCATAAAAAAAGACAATGTTACTGTTCAGCATAGCAAGTCAGTGACAAAGGAAGACAGTGATAAGAATATGAAGATCATCATCATCCTTAAAGTTGATCAGGCTCTTGTTGCTTCACTAACAGCAGAATATTTATTTTGATTGAGAGAGGCTGAGAGAGCTTACAGCAATTGCAGCAGCAGCAAGGCCTGCCCGCTCCCTTGGATCCTTCCGATGGTAATTTCCAAAGTAAAGAAATGTACCATAATACCACATCAACGGGAACACAAATCCCAAGAGAAAACTGCAAAAAAAAGAAGAAAAGATAACGATCAGAACAGGATAAATGGTAATGGGAGAGAGAAACAGCAGTTTGGAGAATACTCACGAAAACCATCCTACTCCACAGCCAAAGCATGGAAGGGGCTTGTCATAAATCCCTTGAAAATCCTCGGGATCTCTAATAAGAGTATATTTTCCTTTTTCTCCATCCGCAGCATCTGTTGATTGCCCTACCATCAGCAATTCAGACATCTCTCGGCAGTTTGGATAAGCAATTGATAGTGCAAACATCAATTTTTAGACATAAAATATATATACAAATGGACAATAATCCACCACATGAAGTAACATGATGAGATACATAATTATATACACTACACGAATCAAACATGCAAGAGTGCTATAAGAAAAAAAAATTTGAAGATTATTTAAAAGAGACTAATCAATAAGGAGGTAGAAAACGAAAAGGCAGCAGGATTCAATAATCCTGCTATGATTTCAAGAGATATTGTCTCCAAAAAAAATTGATGTTTAGAAAAAGTGAGACTAGCACCTAATGTGAACGAAGCAAATCCCAGAAATATCAGAGTTCTTCAGGTTCATAGCCCACAGAGTAAAAATCTTATCATTCTATCTCAGTCACATCTATAGATGGGATGGCAGAGATTTGATCATCAATGCATATAGAAGTAGGAAGTAGGAAGTGTGACAGTAACCAGCAAAACATTGTCGATGCAATTTACATGATAAAATGCCATGTTGGCATTCAGCTCATCAGATATGTAAAAAAAAAGGGAAGAAAAGGAACTCATGAACCATAATTCAAATCTGAATAAGAACAGTACCCCTTGATGCTGTATAGTATCGAGCAGATGGCCTGAGGAGATCAATGTGCTTATCCGAGCCAGATTTCACTAACTCGACGCCATTCCTGAAACCCTCTCTCTCCTTAATTGCAGCATCTGCAGCACCAACAAGTTTGCACTTATGTAAAGAAGTGCCAGAGTTGATTCTACTTTAACTGGGTGTTGGCAAAATTTACAGAATCAAAATAAATTCAAAGCATAATGCCCCTACAAACCTATTGTTTCTTAGCACATGAATTAACACAAATTGAGAACAAAAAATAAATGAAAAAAAACCCTTCTATACCTAAACTTTGTGCTACATTGAGAGGGGATGATGCAATATCATCATCCATCATGACAATCAGATCATTGTATACTAAACTTCTTCACCGCATCCTGGCTTGAATAAGCAACCCAATTGTGGTAGTGTTTTTTATATATATATATATATATATATATATATATAAACTGGTAATTCCAAATGGGCTGTTTGCATTTTCATGCCCCTCTCCCCTCATTCTAGTAAATTACACGATGGAAAATTAAGAAAAACAAGTAATAAAGAAAGGATGCCCAGTACCGGGATCCATGTGAGCTATGCCTGAGTATTGGAAGAGTTTGAATTTGTTCAGTACGGAAGTATTGACCTGCAGAGAAAGCAATGTTTCAAGGTTAATTTGGTACAGGGAAAAATTAAAGAAATTCCATTTTGTTTACATATTCATATAATTAAAAAAAAAACACCGCAAGATGAAACAAACTACAAATCATGATACAAAAAGAAAAGGAAAAGCGGAGCGGGTACTTGCCTGTGAAAAGAAAGGAGGAGCTGAGTTGTGATAATCTTGATCAGTTGATATTGGTTGAATTATATATATATATATATGTATATATATAGGAGGAGGAGGAGATGGAGGAGGAGGAGGAGGAGGAGGAGATGCGGAGAAAGTGTTGTCGAAGACAAGCAAAGAGTCTTGTTTGGTGTTTTCTTTGATGAGCTGTTGAAGCTGACACGATTGACTCCTCGCATGTCCTTTCATTTCTTTTTTCCTTTTAATTAAATCAAAAAAATCAAGTGAGGAGCATCTCCAATGACTATTGTGCCCCTCCCGTTGACTCATTTTTCTGCAAAACAACCCATCTTCCTCGGGTGGTTGCCGGCGGCAATGATTGATTATATTGCCCTGATCCACCGTCAAATTTGGCTTCATATGGAGAAATTTATCTCTCAGCTTGTAAGCATCATCCCCTCACAAATTACAAATTACGTGGATTCGTACACTAATTTGCTCCTTTTTCCCCTTCAATCGTTTTTTATTTTTTTTATTTTTAATCGATAGCTAGGTCTTATAAATTGTTTTGAATTCATTTTTATCATTTCCAATATTTTTTACTTAAATACCATTTAACTTTTGCTTGATTTTTCAAGGTTTTAATTCAGGGTAATTTGGGTTTGTTGGATGTCTTAATAGTATTTGTCACTGAATTTAAAGAAAAAAATTATTTTTATTTTTTATTTTAAATTAAAAAATAATGTTATTAGATCATTTTTCTTGTATCAAAAATAATTTTTAAAAAATAAAAAAAATATTATTTTGATATATTTTAATAAAAAAAATACTATAAAAAACACTATTAGTCACACTCTCAATCAAACACATAATTATTATTTTTAAAAAATAAAAAATATTTTGATGTATTTTTAAATAAAAAAACTTTCAAAACAATCTCGACTATATTTTCAAACAAAAACTTAGTTTCTTATATAGTTTGTTTGTTTTTTTAAGAGTATCTGTTTGAAAATATATTAAAATATTATATTTAAAAAAAATTACATCAAAATATATATATAAAAAACTTTAATAACACCAAAATAATATTTTTTTTAAATCTAAAAATACTTGTAAAATACAAAAATATATATTTTTCAATCATTGCTTTACAGGTTGTGTTTGAATCTGCAATTTCAACAGGTGTGTTATTTGAAGATGTTAATAAGAGAAAATACCTTGTTTTTACATAATAATAACGGGCTGTCTTTTCTAGCTAGTGACATGTCGTTTCTTCTCTCCGTAAAATTTATCAGCAACCCAAAACTTGCAAAAAAAAAAAAAAACCTCACTTCACGTCTAGGGTTCATCTCAGCTCCTCTCCTCTCCTCTGAAAACCGAAAGGAAAATGAAACTAGCTGGTCTAAAATCAGTAGAGAATGCTCACGACGAGTCGGTATGGGCAGCCACATGGATCCCGGCCACCGAGACCCGTCCCGCTCTTCTAATGACTGGCTCACTCGACGAGACAGTGAAGCTTTGGAAGTCTGACGAGCTCACACTGGAGCGCACCAACACTGGTCACTGCCTCGGCGTCGTTTCAGTTGCTGCGCATCCTTCCGGGGCCATCGCTGCATCGGCATCTCTCGATAGCTTCGTTCGAGTGTTCGATGTGGATTCCAACGCAAGCATTGCTACTCTTGAGGCACCTCCTTCTGAAGTTTGGCAAATGCAGTTCGATCCTAAGGTAATTTTGTTTCCTTTTCTTCTGGTTTTGGTTTTTAAGTTTTTGTATATTCGCAACTTATATAAAAAAGAATAATATGTTTTGGAGAATTCTGTCAAGTAGATAATATGGGTTTACTTTTTCCCCGTAATTTGATCGATTTTATGATTGCGTGAACTGGATATGTTTTTCGTAAAAAGTGTTTCCTGCTCTATTAGTGTTGGCAACATAGAATCCATATAAAAAGAATGGTTATCGAGCCATGTTTCTGAGAATGATTATCCTGGATCCTATAATTGGAAAGTTCATATCTTTGTTTTTTCAAGATTAATTTTTCTCGCAAACTTGTGACAGTGTACTTATAAAGATATGCATTCATTAGAATTAGGTCTATTACTGGAAAAAGGATTTTTTTAAAGATAGCATTTGCAGAGGTGCATCTGTGCCATACAATAACAGAAAGAAAGATTGAGAGCTTGTTGAACTTCAGTGGAATACATTAATGCTAGTCGCCTGCTTAGTGCTACTTGGTATAAAATTCTTCAAGCATCATGCATTTTGGGATCTGTACATAGCTCATGGTTTTCTTTAAAATCATGTACTGGGACTTTACTCATGATCCATCTCTTACTGAAAGGATTTTTTTTAATGCATTTCACTTTAATGGAAAAAAAATCCTGAGCAATCAATCTCCTTCGGTGAGCTCAATTAGTTATACAGCTTGCAATGTAAATTATTGGAGGATGTGGGGGTTGATATCACAGCCATCCATCACACAATACACATGATGGAGTGTGGAACTACCTATTATAGTGGATCATTTAGGTAGCGATGTTACATGAACTCCTTAATTCAGTGTGGCATATTTGTTGATGTTTAAGATTTTTTTGTTACAGGAATTGCATCAAATTCCCATAAATTGATTCTAATCCCTTCATAGCCTTGAAAGGGTGTTTTCTGCTTGTAATTCATTGATTTCCCACCTTAGTATATTGGTCAATTTCACTTGCCTCATTGATTTTCATGTTTGTGAAGCAAATAATTAACATGGTTTGACTATATGTACAGTTGAAGCCAATTCAATTGTTATGATTCTTGCTATCTACTAGCTCTTGCTTCTCTTAATAAAGATTGCAATGAATCGTGTTCTGACCTCAGTTTTTCTTTGTTCTTTTTCCTGGAGGCCTAAGTTGAAATGTCACAATTAATTGAGTTCTTAATTTGGAAGCATTCATGCCATAGTGAGCACTACAACACTCTCATCATTCTAAACTTCTTCTGGGTTAATTTACTTATGGACGACTATTCTGTGTAATTGTATCCCCAGCAAGCTTCCACTCTTCTTCTGTTATCATTATATTGGCATATAAACATGTATATTTATTCTTAAGAGTTTCTGTACTCTTTCAAGGTTACCTGTAGAACCTGTCTTTATCTTCACTCTTTTTCAGTTATCATTGTGTCTGCATACAAAAATGGATTTTTATCCTTAAAGTTTGTACTCTTTCAAGGCTGGATGAAAGTCTACATTTAGAACCTGTCTTTAATATTGCCATTTAAAAAAAAAAAAAAAACAAAGAAACTTATGAATATGAGCTACATCTTATTTAGAAGGTATGAGGCATAGTTCAACTGAATTGCCAAAGTTGGTTCTCGATACATAGATGCTTTGTACTTGAAGTAGCAAATTGGAAATCATGACACTTTTTATGGTTGAATTTAAGCAGTGCTAACCATAGCTCTACCTACAGGGGACCACTCTAGCAGTTGCTGGTGGTGGTAGTGCATCAGTCCAGCTTTGGGATACTGACAAATGGAAGTTGATTGCTACCCTGTCGATTCCTCGTCCAGAAGGACCCAAGCCCTCGGACAAGAATAGCAGCAAAAAGTTTGTACTATCAGTGGCATGGAGTCCTGATGGGAAACGGGTTGCTTGTGGCTCCATGGATGGTACTATTTCTGTTTTTGATGTAGCTCGAGCCAAATTTTTACACCATCTAGAAGGCCACTTCATGCCTGTGCGGTCTCTTGTGTATTCCCCTGCTGATCCCCGGATGCTCTTTTCTGCATCGGACGATGCCCATGTGCACATGTATGATGCTGAGGGGAAGACCATGGTAGCAGCCTTGTCAGGGCATGGAAGCTGGGTATTAAGTGTTGATGCGAGCCCGGATGGAGCAGCTATTGCAACAGGTTCAAGTGACAAAACTGTAAGGCTATGGGATCTTAGCATGCGGGCTGCTGTGCAGACAGTGAGCAACCATGCAGATCAAGTTTGGGGAGTGGCATTTCGACCACCAGGTGGTCCTGGCCCCCGTGCAGGCCGGCTTGCTAGTGTGTCAGATGACAAAAGCATATCACTTTATGACTATTCCTGAATTAACCTTGGTATTTTGGCCGTGTAAAAACATAAAGGACTTGCTGTTCTTACAAGACTTACTGCTGCTCGTGTTATTTATTAAATTATACCAAGAAACGAATGGTTTTAGGTCTGTCAAGAGAGTTTTGCTTATTTGGTAAATATTGGTGATCCGAGGTCCGGTTAACATTTGGCAATGGATCTTGCGGATCTGACCATGGTAATGCAT
This sequence comes from Salix exigua, assembly GCA_032356905.1. Lineage (NCBI taxonomy): Eukaryota > Viridiplantae > Streptophyta > Magnoliopsida > Malpighiales > Salicaceae > Salix > Salix exigua. The sequence continues at coordinate 9,782,511 of CM063593.1, read as the reverse complement.
AATTTGGGTTTGAGCTAATCAGGATTGACCTTTTCCAGTTGATCATGTCTCCTTGACCACCGGTTATGGCTGCCGCAAGAGTAGCATCGCTGCCGCATAGTTGCAGGTACCATGTTGCACCTGGTGGCTGTTTCTGATAAGAATTTTGGGGAGGGTGTCAGCATTTAGTCATGATAATGAATTAGGTTTTAAACAAAGGGTCAGTGAAACTATACATTATACAGTCATTATTCACCATGTAAATTCTTATTTTATTTTTAGTGGCTTAGAAATATCATAAAATTAACTTCATAAGACTTTATTGTCGCCATTTTATGTATCCATACGTGTGACAACAAAAATCATTTTTGAAAATCAATAACATTGTTGTGCTTCAGTAGACGTTGTGGCGGGTGGCTAAAATATCTAAATTATAAGAAACTAGAAATCCTAATGATAAGCATTGGTTCCGAAGATTCATGCGAGAGTTTAGTAATGTTTAGAGGAAGAACGATGTTGCTTTTACAACATTTTTCTTCCAAAAAGCCAGTTTTATTATGTTTTTCTCTCTTAAATATATGATTTTTATTGTCATCCAAATTATTTTAGCCTCTTTTTTTCAATCTTATAATTATTTTGTGAAAAATATTAATGTTGATCCATAAAATTAGAGGAATCGTAAACTTCAATCAAAATTGCTAAAAATGATCTACTCTATCTTTTATAGAAGCTATTGATATTTAATACGACATTCAAGATATAATTAAGTCCTCTAAATATCTCTGAAAGAATAAAAAAAACAAATAAAGGAATTTATATTTATATATATATATATTCTACAGTGGAGGGTATAGTGTTTGTGTTATTGTTTGCTCTGTGTTGCCCTGTTTTTTCGTGCCCCCGGTCTCCATGAATGAGAATCGCCATCGGTCTCCCTTCCGTACTGTTCTTGGCAATGCTAAAAAAGAGATTTGAGAGTAATTCCTGGAGTTGATCTAAGGGATTGATTGAAGATCTGGACAGGGATGCTGAGCTGAAATTAGAAGATCGCAATCTGGGCTTAAATCCTGGGATTTTACCCTAATCAAAGCCCGATGCTACTAAATTACATTATCCTAAATATTTTTGGAAATTTTGATTTTTTTATTTTAAATTAGATTTGTTTGATATTTTCAGATTCTTACTTATTTTCATATGATATGATGGTGTCAATTTGTTTTTTTTTAAATAAAAAATATCATTTTAATACAATAAAAAACACCTTAAAAAATAACTGTAACCACATTTTAAACGAAAACTAAAAACAGGACATAAGAGGATAACTAAATCAATAGGTCTTTTATTATTTTTTATTTTGTCAACTAATTAAATCAATAAGCCCATATCTGATATTTCCTCCAAGTAATATACAAATGAGATGCGCATGATGCAGTCAGTACACGCGCTACGTCGCACTCTTATACATATGTTTTTTTTTTATTATAAAAAATATATTTTATTCGGGTTATTAACTTGATTGCATCTAACAAGCTCGGCTAATTTATTAACGCAAATAAAAATATTAAATAAAATTATATAGTTTAGTTATCCCAATATCTAAGGAGAAACTAAAAAACAAATCTTTATTTACATAAACAGCAAAAAAAACCCTTTAATTCACACTATGTTACCCCCTAACACTACAATCATTTACACAAGATTCATGATATCTCTACACAAAAGAAAGCAAAAATAAATATATATATATATATATATATAAAGATGAATTTTTAATTACTCAAATGTCAAATGATGAAATTGAAATAAAAAAACTAAAATGTTAAAAGAGAGACATTTGGTAATGTAGAAAATAAATAAATCAGAACATGATAATCTTACAAAAAGTAAAAAAAAAAATAACCAGAGTTCACTCGGGTTAACAAGCAAAATATGCAACATAGTTATAATATTTAAGTAACCATATCAAAAACAAATTCAAAACTTTGACGTTTAATTATTAAATATCCAAATATTGAACTCATGTTATTTTCAAAATAAGTAAGAAATTCAATAGAAATCAAATAAAAAAATAGCAGAGCTCAATCTCCAATTAAACAAATATCAAAGGATGAAATTGAAAAAAACATGATCTGAAAAAGAAGGAAAAAGAACAAGCAAACCTATACAAATATCTTAAAACTAGGTTATTTTTTCTTAATTCACAACTCATGAAATCCTAAACTTGAGCTCAATCAAGAAGCTTAATTTCTAACCAACTTATGTTGAAAGATGAGATTAAAAAATATCAATTTTTAAAACTTCTAAAGTAAAAAAAAAAAACAGCAATAAAAAGAATGAGTACCAAATCTAATAGAAAAAAAAAATCACACGAGGATGAAATAGAAAAAAAAATCTAATTTTAAAAATAATATTAAATAAAATAAATAACAATAAAAATGATACCAAATATACCATATGAAAACATAATAGTGGAGAATGAAATTAAGAGAAATTTTAATTAAAAGAATAAAAACTAAATATGAAAAATTAAATAATTATAGGGTTGCTTTGAAGTTTAAAGTTTTAGCATATGAAAAGAACTAACCCTTCATGACATTGTAGCGATCTACAGTGCAATGAGTCTTAATCCATAATGTTCTTTTTTTTGCTTTATAATGTTCCTCCACCCGACTCCATCATTAATCAATTTGATAGTTAAAAGGATTTTTGTTCCTTCACTTCAATCTTGGACTGTTTGACTTTGCAGTAATTTTGTGTTCGAGATTTAAAAAATATTTTAAAAAACACTTTTAGTTTTGGTTTTAAAGAATATGTTTGATTAAAAATATAGGAAGATAGTTTTTTGCATGAAACAATTATATAAAGGATCCAATGCGAAAAGCAAAGGCTAACTGGCTAGCCAAATAGTTTTCTATGTGGTTGGACAAAAACAGAAAATAACACAATATCAAATGGTTTTTAAGGTAGTATATAGTTCTTGTTCCAATATAAAAGAGACAAATACAATGTAGACAATACAAAAAAAAAAGAGACGAAGACAAGATCGTGTTTGATAATGACATATAAGAAAAAATAACGGTTTATGTATCATGTTTGGTTATAATTTCCAGTATATGATAAAATATTTATTACCCTTAATATGTATTGTTGTTATATGTATGTATATTATTATAGTAACTCTAGTATATGATAAAATATTTATTACCCTTAATATGTATTGTTGTTATATGTATTTATATTATTATAGTAACTCTAGCTATAAATCAACTAGAAGAGTTAACATGAGACGTGAACTGGTCTAGGTTTTAAAATTATAAAGGAAGGATTGACTCAACTTCTCCTCGTTAAAAGCCCAGGTTAATTATACATATAGGTCAAAAACCTATTAATTTGTTTTTTTTTTGTTTGAAAGATTGATCAAAACAAAACAAGATTACTTTAATTACTTTTTAATTTATTTAGGTTAACTAGATTGATCAGGTCACTTGATCCTTGTCTTAAATTGACTTTCATGTTAATTTTCTAAAACGATTATAATAACCACACATATCTATACATTGATAGAAATCGTGAACTCTCCTGAGAGTTGACTAAAGTCTTACCTAAGGTTAATTTTCAAGTTATATTTTAAAACTATGTTAATAATAATTTTTGTTCTTCTTATATTGACCCGAGTTAATGGTTAATCTCACTTGTGACTTGGATCTTGCCTCTATTTGACTCGCAAATCAAATTTTAAAACTATGATAATAACTATTTTATTTTTACGTTGAATCAAGTCGTCCTAAGTCTAAATCAATGACTTGGGTTGCGCTTTAGATGACACCTCGTGTCGAGTTTTAAAATTATAATTAGATAGATAATTGTAGATTTGAAATTTTTTTATAAGGATATTTTATGACTAAAATAAATAAATAGTCTTCAAGGATTTACTTCAAAACTGTGCAGAGACAAATTTGTTGTAATATCTTGATCTCTTATTGTTCAATCAAATATGTTTTCATCTTCAATATCTTCATCATTTTTATTTTAAAACAATAACTACACACTATCTAAATATTTAAAAACATTTATTAAATTACTTTAAATATATCACACGGATCAGGGAAAAAAACAGCCCTTCTCCTCGTGAAAGCGAGGGCTGATGCAGTAAAAAGCGCTAAGTACATGTCCAGAAAATAAAACATGATTTGTTGTCTTAATTTCCTTCTGATGTCGGTTTTATTACCTAAGAAAACATAAAAAGGAAGCACTGTTCGTGCGCGACCACGAACGGCCAACTAGCCTCCTCCCTCACTGGACCCCACTTGACCTCTAAGACAGAGAAGCTTACAGCTAGGCCTTTTTTTTTTTTTTTTTTTACAAAAACCAGAAATACACAAACCAATTACTGAATCAAAAAGCATTATTATTATAATTTGTTTTTTGCTAAGAGTTATTCAAAAACTTTCGTTTTGCTTCTCGCTATCGCCTACCTGTTTGTTTCTCTTCTTCAAGATTGATTGTCTTTAAAGCTTTCTACTCTAAACAACTTCAAGTCGTACGTGTTCTTCCGATCGGACTCACTGATTACTTTCCTTTCTCCTTCTCCTCCACTCGGTCGTTAATCTATTCAATGAGTTAAGAAGATCGCAGTATAGGATCGTCATGGTAGGTTGAACATAAAATTTATTATTCTTGTTTTTGGATTGCTTGATTTCTTAGTTTCCTTTACTTGCCGATTAGTTGAATCAATGGAAGTAAAGGAGTTTTTTTTTTTTTTTTATATATGTTTGTTGTTAATTCTAATTTGTGTGACATATGAATGGAGCATGATTTTTGATAAGTTCTTCGAAATGTTTTTTTTTTTGAATTTTTATGATCGTGCAAGAATGAAATATGGTTCGATTTAAGCTTGTTTATATAATATGCAATGCTAGATGATAGGAGATGATATGCCAATCCAAGAATTTTTAGATTTTCTTTTCTTTTTTGTTTTGTTGAGGGGGGCACATGAAGCGGAGGTGGTAGTTAGGCATGACTCATGAGTTACGGGCTAAATAAATATGGGAAGCTGGTTAAATTTTGTCAAATATGATTTTTAGCTTAAAGGAATAACGTTTTAGTTCCTGACATGGTTTGTTTCCTAAAAAAAATGGAAGATTATCTGCATATCATAAATACATGGACGAACAGCTCGGAGATGCTTATTTGACAAACCTCACTTTTTAGTATGACTGGGATATTTGATGATTATTTTGCGTGAATCAATATAGTTTGTTCACGGTGGTCATATCGTGATACACGGTTCAAAAATCTAATCTTATGATTATCGGTTAATCAATAATTCTAGCTGCTTAGCTTGAAACGTGGGAAGTTTATCTTTTTGGGGAGCAGGTTATTATGGTGTCAACTGTAGTTTTGACTTCACTTTCAACTCTTGGCAATGGTAGAAATGCAGTTAAAACAGCGTGGCCAATTCTGTGGTAATGCTGGCTATAGCTGAAATTTGGAAATTGTTTCTATCCGCTTTTTCCATTTCAATTCTTCCCCTATTAACTCTCTCTCTCAATTTCATCTTAGGTTGGCTAGTTCATAGTGGAAATGTAATTCTTTTATTTCTTTAGTTGATGTCCTGCATGCTTGATATGCTGCAAACATCAATTAACATAGCCAGGGAGGAATATATATATATATATATATATATATATTTGTCTTTGATCAACTCTAGACATAATTATATTCTTTTTAGATTTCTACGATGTAAATATCATGCTATGCATTGCTGTATATGCCTAATGTGATATTGTTTGCAGGCAACAACAGATAACATTATAGTAGGTTCTCATGTATGGGTTGAAGACCCTGTGTTGGCTTGGATTGATGGAGAAGTTCTTAGGATCAACGGTGGAGAAGTTCATGTTCAAGCCACTAATGGGAAAACAGTGAGTTCATACTAGCTTCTGTCAATGTCCGTATGGAGTACAGAGTAATGCAAATGATATCTCCTGAGATACCCAACATCACTGTGATTGACATTTATTCTGTATATAAAATCTGCAATCCCAAATAATTAATTCATAGTTTACAGAAGTAAAAACTCTTAGCAATTAGTAAACTTTAGAGCTGATGTGTAACTTCAATTTTAATCTGGGTTGAGATTTTGCTTCATTTTGTTATTGTCACACGGAATTTACTTGTATCTTGTCCCTCTTAATGTCTCTTTCTAATTTCAGTCCCATGATTCTTAAATTAACTGGAAAACTAATTGCAGGTTGTTGCAAATATCTCCAAAGTATTTCCAAAGGACACCGAAGCTCCTCCTGGAGGTGTAGATGACATGACAAAGCTGTCATACTTGCATGAACCAGGAGTACTGCATAACTTGGCTGCAAGATATGAACTTAATGAAATATATGTAAGACATATTCTGAAATTCTCTTTCTAACTTAGGTATAGAAGTAAGCATTGAATTGAGAAGTTCCTGTGAAAAAAGGAACCACTTTTTTTTTATCTATTCTGTGCAATAAATGTCCTATCATATGTTCTGCAGACATACACTGGAAATATACTGATTGCAATAAATCCATTCCAAAGATTACCACATATGTATGATACGCACATGATGGAACAATATAAAGGTGCTGCATTTGGAGAGCTAAGCCCTCATGTTTTTGCAGTCGCAGATGCTGCATACAGGTAACTTCCATTTATTCTGTCTGGCCTCACATTTTCCTTGTATTTTTTCTTAATTCTATGCTTTTATCACATAGGCAAATGATCAACGAGGGAAAGAGTAACTCAATTCTAGTTAGTGGAGAAAGTGGTGCTGGTAAGACTGAGACAACAAAGATGCTTATGCGGTATCTTGCATACATGGGTGGTCGATCAGGTGTGGAAGGGCGAACTGTTGAACAACAAGTGCTAGAAGTAAGATGAATGGCTTCTCTTTCCATGACTATGTTTTAAATCCCTTGGTTTTCACCATGTAGCAAGTGTTCCCTGATATGGTGTTTCTGTTTCATTGAAAATTTTCAGTCTAATCCAGTTCTTGAAGCATTTGGCAATGCCAAAACTGTTAGGAACAACAACTCCAGGTGTGTACTTGTTCACTATTTGGGTAATTAAATTCAATAGATTTTTTATGTGATCTTCTCTGGAGACATTGAATTATAAAGAGAGCATCAATTCAAAGATTAATGAAGAATAATTTGTAATAATTATGAATTTAGCACCTTGTTTCTTTTTCCTGAAGCAATGCTGGAAAATATAAATTTGATAGAAGAGTGATTATTTGAATGATTATAGACTATAAATATGATCAGTGGCATTGCCTTTCCTTATTTTTGAACAAACTGTTCTTCTGATTTAAATTAATCAGTGGTCCCTTCATGGTCATACTGACTAATGTTCTTCAGTTGAACATCTTTTTTGTTCTGATTTAGATGTGTTATTGAATATATGAAAAATATTGTTCAGTGTTGTGTGCATAAGTTAGTCAAGGGAATTGGCTGATATTTTCTTATTTATCTCGGTATATAATGCAGCCGATTCGGTAAATTTGTTGAGATTCAATTTGACAAGAATGGGAGGATATCGGGAGCAGCTATACGTACTTATTTACTTGAAAGATCTCGTGTTTGCCAAGTTTCTGATCCTGAAAGAAACTATCACTGCTTTTACCTTCTGTGTGCTGCACCACCGGAGGTACTCATGCTTTATGCTTGTATCGAGATGAGTGAAAATGCTTGGTACTTCCTGTGCTTGTGTTTTCAAGTGCTAATTGATTGTTTGTCCTTCAGGAAAGAGAGAGGTATAAGTTGGAAAACCCCAGATCATTCCATTACCTGAATCAGACCAACTGCTATGAGTTAGATGGAGTAAATGATGCTGAGGAATATCTTGCAACAAGAAGGGCAATGGATATAGTTGGCATTAGCGAGGAAGAGCAGGTCAGTGTTTGCGTTAGCTTTAAAAAATGATGTGCTCTTGCTCATTTCACATGTTTTATACACCATCTCTTCCAGGAGGCGATTTTTATGGTTGTAGCCGCCATTCTGCATCTTGGTAACGTTGAATTTGCAAAGGGAGGGGAAATAGACTCGTCCGTTATCAAGGACCAGAAATCTAGGTTCCATCTCAACATGACAGCAGAACTACTAAAGTATGACATATTTACTCCCTTTATGTGTTCTGGTACATTTTGTGATCTTTATCACATATTCTGGTTTTGCATCTTAAACATCTAGTATATTATGGCGTGATGTAGGTGTGATGCCAAGAGCTTGGAAGACGCATTGATACAACGTGTGATGGTAACACCTGAAGAGGTTATTACAAGAACTCTCGATCCTCTTGCTGCGATTCTTAGCAGGGATGCCTTAGCTAAAACCATTTATTCCCGCTTGTTTGATTGGTAAAGGGTCTACCTTCACAATGCTGTGTGTGTGTATATGTGGACTTGCAGTTTTGTAGTTTTTATCATCATGAAGAATAAAATAAAGAGAACTAAGATATTTTCATCCACTAAACCGGTGTTTGTTCTCAACCACATTTGTGAATATTTCAGTTCTTAATAACTTATTTTGCTGCAGGCTTGTGGATAAAATTAACAATTCTATTGGGCAAGATCCAAACTCAAAATCGTTGATAGGAGTCCTTGATATATATGGTTTTGAAAGTTTTAAGTTCAATAGGTAAGCCTTTGATTTTCAAATATTATTTGCTATTCTGTAGTATTTTTCCTTACAGGCACAGCTGACTGTTTGGCATATTTTGTAGTTTTGAGCAGTTCTGTATCAACTTTACAAATGAAAAACTTCAACAGCATTTCAATCAGGTTTGAATTTGTTGACATGATCCTTGGTCACTCATTTGCATTATATACCTTGCTGTGTTTTAATATATGATGATTGTCAACTTGTTATTATTTGCAGCATGTATTTAAAATGGAACAAGAAGAATATACAAAAGAAGAAATCAACTGGAGCTACATAGAATTTGTTGATAACCAAGATGTGTTGGATCTGATTGAGAAGGTCTTTTACCTTTGCTTGACATTGTGTTAAATTACTATAACTTTCATTTGTTTGAATGATATTATGCTTGGCAGGACACTGAATAACCTGTGGATCCGTGTCCTATTGCAGTATATTCTTTCATCCATTTATGATTTGGCCCATTCTCTATTTTATCTCTCATAGTTTTTACTGTCTTGTACATTTGTTTGCAGAAACCTGGGGGTATCATAGCACTTCTTGATGAAGCTTGGTATGTAGCTAGTATTTGATTCTATGATTTGAATTTTTTTTTTGCTTGGCTGGAGACTCATGTACTTATAATTGCTTCTTACAGCATGTTTCCTAAATCTACACATGAAACATTTGCTCAGAAATTGTACCAGACATTTAAAACCAACAAGCGCTTCATCAAGCCCAAGCTCTCTCGTACTAGCTTTACCATATCTCACTATGCTGGGGAGGTAAATCAGTTTGTCTTTATATTTTTTGTTCATTTTTCTTAAACTTCAATAGATTATGAAATACTTATTTCCTTTTCTCCTTCCAGGTGGTGTATTTGGCTGATCAATTCCTAGACAAAAACAAAGATTATGTAGTGGCAGAACATCAGGATCTTTTGACAGCTTCCAAATGCCCTTTTGTAGCTGGCTTATTTCCTCCACTTCCAGAGGAATCATCAAAGTCATCTAAATTCTCTTCCATCGGGTCACGTTTTAAGGTATGAGGTGATTTACTTTCTTCTCAGTTTTCCTAGATTGAATGAAGTGGCTTGTTGTTATCGATGGACTTATTTTCTGAAAATAAGAGCCCAATGGTGGCATCTACTTGTTGATTATGAACAAATTTATAATCAATGGCAATGCAACGGTGATAAAATAACCATATCAACTTGACATGCTGCAACGTTCATAGAGAAATAACCACCTTGTGAAATCCTCAGTAATGTAGCATGCAAATCATTTTGAGGAACACTAAAGTACTGCTAGATAGATGTGCACCAATTCTTCATTATTAATGCATTGGAATTGCATGCTGGCTAGTTTTTAATAAATCTGTTTCAAGTGCTGTTATACTTTTACTGAATTTTTAGAGATAATAAGTTTTAATCACTGCAGCTACAACTCCAATCTTTGATGGAGACCTTGAGTTCTACAGAACCTCACTATATCAGATGTGTGAAGCCAAACAATTTACTAAAGCCTGCAATATTTGAGAATGCTAATATTATCCAGCAACTACGCTGTGGTGTAAGTATAATCAGACTATATATTTTATGTCATTCTTTGTTTGACATACTTCATTTATTTTTTCAAATGAATAAGTGTAAACATTAGGTGCTGCTATACTAACCATTATTGTAATTGTGAAATTTATCTTTCATTTAGGGTGTTCTTGAGGCAATTAGGATTAGCTGTGCTGGGTATCCTACAAGGCGGACATTCTATGAGCTTCTTCTTCGTTTTGGCCTTCTTGCTCCAGAAGTTTTGGAAGGAAAGTAAGTCATGATTTGAAGTAAAAAAAAATAAAAATTTCTTCATACCTCTTGCTTTAGCTCTTCCTTTTCCTTTCGTGCAGTACATTATTTTTCTGTATTTCCTGTTGTCTTTTTCCTATACAGCCATGATGACAAGGTTGCTTGCCAAATGATTTTGGATAAAATGGGATTGAAAGGTTATCAGGTAATGATATTATCTCTTTTAACTTATCATCTGCATCATGGATATAATTTCCCATACCTATCCTAGGCATTGTGATAGGGCTGGTGGAGAGGGATAAAATGTATTAAGGGATGAGCAGAGGGGTATTAATTTTCTCTTACTTTAGAATCAATATGTGAGGTGACACATGAAATAAGGCCATATGCTTGTACTTTGCCAAATAACTGGTGCTTCTGTGTTAAGACTGATTGTCATCGAGGGGGGAGGTTACTGAGCTTTTATGGTTCAGTTTTTCATTGAGAATCAAAGCTTACAATGGTGTTCTGCTGAAATTCTAGGTGGCCTAATGCAAAATAGGTTGCAATTAGTATCTAAATTATGTTAGGTTTTCCAGGGAGAGATGACCAGGAAGTGATTGCTGTTTACCATCACATTTTTTCATGTCTTGTCATTAACACATTATGGGTTAGGCAGTGTAAGATGTGGAAAATGACAACTTCTGTGAAATACTTACAATCTGCACGTGTATGTGTGGAAGCCTGTTTGTAAAAGTTCCCAAATTCTTGTTTATGTTATGTTTCTTGGTATTTCCTGGATGCTGTCAATCTGTGCATTGTCCTTGTCTATATTGCATCTTGCCAGTGGAATTTCAAGTTGCCTATATCTTACCATGTCCAACATGACTGGTTTTGCAGATAGGCAAGACAAAAGTCTTTCTCAGAGCAGGTCAGATGGCTGAACTGGATGCAAGAAGAACAGAGGTTCTTGGAAACGCAGCTAGAACCATACAAAGGCAAGTCCGCACATATATTGCACGCAAAGAGTTCATTTCCTTGCGTCGGGCTGCCTTCCATTTACAATCTCATTGCCGAGGTATCCTCTTAATTTCCTCTCAAACCATACTTGTTTGTAACTGGCTTCCGATATCATTAACGGTGTTCATTTGTTGTACATCTAGTGACAACATAGTCCAGTGACACTATAGACACATGTACCCAGATTCATTCATGTTTGAATTTGGATTTAAATCACCAGATGTCCCTGTACCATAAGATTTGGTCAATTTAGCCAATCTATATAAAAAAAGGCTATTGGCCCTTCTACCGCTTGAATTGGAGCATTTTAGACTGAGTGATGTCAATTGAACAATTGCTGGTGTGCATGTGTTTATTTTTATTTTTATCAAGTATTATTGTATTTGTACAGAAACAGTTGTGTGCACTCGCATGTTTAAGACAGGTGACTTATGAAATCACATCTTAAATCATCCACGATGCATAAAGTTTAAATGGTTCATGAGTGGATATATTTCTATCTAGTCACCTTAAAATGTATTATTTACAAGGGTAGTATATTGGTTGCCATGACTGCACAACTTCAATTTCCACTGCTGTTTTTAACCACAAAAATCCTGATGAAGCTACACCCTTGTTTTTTCCATTAATATTAGGTGTATCGGCCCGCAAGCTATATGAGGGGTTGCGGCAAGAAGCAGCAGCTTCAAAAATTCAGAAGAATTTCAGGCGATACACTGCCAGAAAAGCCTACCTGACTCTATGTTTGTCAGCAATCTCTTTGCAGACAGGCTTAAGGGCAATGGCTGCTCGCAATGTATTCCGATTCAGAAAGCAAACTAAAGCTGCGATTATTATCCAGGTCCCATCCTCACTCCTCTTGCAATCACATTCTCCTATAGTATAGAAACACAGCTCTTCAACTCTTAAAGAATGCTGGCTATAAATTTCTGTTATTATACTTGGAATCAAGTTGACTTTTATTCTTTTCAACTTGAATCTGAGTTTACTACTTTGATTGATTTTCTTGGTGTCTATCAGGCGAAATTGCGTCACCACATAGCATATTCTTATTACAAGAGGCTTCAGAAGGCTGCATTAGTTTCTCAATGTGGCTGGAGGCAAAGGGTTGCTCGTAGAGAGCTTAGGAAGCTCAAAATGGTTAAATCAAATCAAATTCCTTTTTTAAAAAAAATATAGTTTGAAGGTCTAGTGTTAATTTAGAGGGAAAGATTTAAATAATACTAATTAATTTAAGTTTTCAGGCTGCAAAGGAAACAGGGGCCCTTAAAGAAGCAAAGGACAAATTAGAAAAGCGTGTAGAAGAATTAACATGGAGATTGCAGTTAGAGAAGAGATTGAGGGTACTGTATTTTGTTTGATATCAGTGCTGGCAATACAAACTGCACTGGGCACAATTTCATCTGGTGTTTATTTGAATTGCAGACTGATATGGAAGAGGAAAAGGCACAAGAAATTACCAAGTTACAAGATTCTTTGCGTGAGATGAAAATTCAAGTTGATGAAGCAAATGCCCGAGTACTCAAAGAACGAGAGGAAGCTCAGAAAGCAATTGAAGAAGCACCTCCAATTATTAAGGAGACCCCTGTAATAGTTCAAGACACAGAAAAGGTTGAATCATTAACAGCTGAGGTAGAAAGTTTGAAGGTAAGCACTTTAACATGGATGATCATGGTAGCTTTTGCCGCAATATGTATATCTTTTCTTATCATTCGCTTGCATCTTATAAGAGGATTTTCTGGTGGTTATTCTCTTTACTGCTGACAATGTTGAGAACTTCTACCTGTTAGATGACTCAGCAAAGTGGACTTCAATAACCATGTGCTATTGTAGAATCCCTCCCTTGAAACTAATTAATCATTTCCGTTTGTTGCTTGAAATGCCTCTGCATGTAAATGTTTCTGGGATTATTTTTGGAGTTTGTGTATCTTCCTATGCAGTATGTTTGCATGTGTCATCAGCTCCACTTTTATGTGGATCAACCTTGACCTGCAAGAAACTGCAGGTTGGCACATGCTAATAGGACTACCTTTTTTCTTTTTTTCTATTTTTTTTTTCTCAAGCACCTTCCTTTTTATTTTTATAGCATTTTGAAATAGTGAGATTTTAGACCTATCCATCCCTGTCACCAACGTCGCTGATAAAATTTGTATGTCTTCACTGAATTTGACAAAGCACATGGGATTTGACTGTGTTCGAAAAATTTGACAGATGATCCATTACGTCTGCACTGAATCTGTGGATATTTTAACTTTATATGATATTGCAATTTTAGAGCATTAATGATAGCTATGACATTGCTTTTGTGAATGCTATTGGGACCTCAATAAATTTCTGCAACCGTCCAGGCTTTGCTGCTCTCTGAAAGACAAGCAGCAGAAGAGGCAAGGAAAGCTCATGCAGATGGTGAGGCTAGAAGCACAGAATTAGCCAAGAAACTAGAAGATGCAGAGAAAAAAATGGATCAGCTTCAGGAATCAGTCCAGAGGTTTGTGAATTCATCATGGAGTGGAACTGATTGGATATTAGTACTAATGTTATGTGATTGAATTGCATTTATGCCATCAATTATCAGCTTATCCCTGATTAGATTAATGCAACCCTTCCCTTCTCTTGTCTGTCTACTTGCCTTCATAACCCTTACCCTGTACTGCGATACTTGTGTTTGCAAGTGTGTACTTTTCTCATAGCTTATAGCCATCCATTTGATTTTACCTGTGTCTGCACTTTGCATGCTCACATGCCCCTCCTCGCTCCACTCTCCATCTCAAGTTTTATTTTTCTTTATACATCAAAGGCTTATTTATATTGCAGGCTGGAGGAGAAACTTTCCAACTCAGAGTCAGAGAATCAAGTGCTTCGTCAGCAGGCACTGACTATGTCACCAACAGGGAAATCTTTGTCTGCACGACCAAAATCAATGATTATCCAGGTGGAAATGGAATTTCATCTGTTTTTTGTCATAGCATTATGATCTAAAAGGTTCTAGAATTTCATGCTATTTATTAAATTGCAGAGAACTCCTGTGAATGGGCATGTTGCAAATGGAGAGGTGAAGGTGGCATCGGTGAGTTTTTTTCTTTTCTTTTGATGGATCAACTACTGTAATGTATTCAATTTATGGCTTGTTTCTAAATTCTTCCTCTGTGGGCTTAATATCTCAGGACATGATTCTTGCTGTATCAAATGCTCGTGAACCAGAATCTGAGGAAAAACCACAGAAATCTCTCAATGAAAAGCAGCAGGTAAGTGGCTTTTGGCAAGTAAAGCACTCATTTCATTGATTTCTTAATCCGGTAATGATGTAGTAAGCAAGATTAATGAGAGATGGTAAAATGCATATTTTGTTCCATTGAGGACTGGGTCATAATCTTTGATACCTCTAAGATCTTAACCTCCTGCTAATTCTTTTCTTGCAATCTGCATTTTCGATTCAGGAGAACCAGGACCTGCTGATCAAATGTGTATCACAGAACTTGGGATTCTCTGGGGGAAAACCAGTTGCAGCCTGTGTCATATACAAATGTCTTCTTCACTGGAGGTCATTTGAAGTTGAAAGGACAACTGTTTTTGATCGTATCATTCAGACAATAGCCTCTGCAATTGAGGTAAAGTATCATTTTTTGGGTTTTCAAAAATCAGATTGTCCTTTCTTTTATACAAAATCACAATATATTGTCTTCTGATTTTGCTCTCACCTCAAACTAGTTGTAAACTGACTATGACTGATGTTAGCTTCCTGTTTATCTTATGGAAGGTCCCTGATAACAATGATGTCTTAGCCTATTGGTTATCTAATTCATCCACATTGCTGCTGCTGCTGCAACACACTCTCAAAGCAAGCGGTGCTGCTAGTTTGACACCACAAAGACGGAGAACATCATCCGCTTCTCTCTTTGGGAGAATGTCTCAAGTAAATTCGTTTTTTATAGAAGTGTCTTGCATGTTCTTAGCATTTTTTTTCTTTTTTCTAATTGTTCACGCTATTCAGGGAATAAGGGCATCTCCTCAGAGTACTGGACTTTCATATCTTAACAGGGGGCTTAGTAGACTGGATGACTTACGACAGGTTGAGGCTAAGTATCCAGCATTACTTTTCAAGCAGCAACTTACAGCCTTCCTTGAGAAGATATATGGAATGATACGAGACAATCTAAAGAAAGAAATCTCCCCATTGCTTGGGTTATGCATTCAGGTTGTTTCTAAGCTACTTCAGTAAGCATGATTCAATAGCTGCTACTCTTGGTAGTTTTTTTTTTATAAAAAAATTAAGCTTTTTCCACATGCCCTGGGATGCAATCAGGGAGTGCCCATGGATGACTGACCAAAGCGGATTACCTGTGTTTGTGTGCTTATGCATTTTTTTTTTTGGGTACAATGTGCTTATGCAAGTTGAATATATTTCAAACGTTCTGCAGGCACCAAGGACTTCCAGGGCAAGTTTAGTAAAAGGTCGCGCTCAAGCCAATGCTTTTGCTCAGCAAGCTTTAATTGCTCACTGGCAAAGCATTGTCAAAAGCTTAAATAGCTACTTGAAGACAATGAAAGAAAACAATGTGAGTCACAATTCTATAGAGAATGCAATAACAACCATGTAACTGTTTTCTTGGAAATTTATCATTCACTTTGATATTCTGTTTTTCAGGTACCTCCCTTCTTAGTGCGTAAAGTGTTCACTCAAATATTCTCTTTCATCAATGTTCAGTTGTTCAACAGGTAAATACATTCAACCCCCCCTCCTCTCTTTTCTCATGAATTTTATGTAATGCCTTGCTTTATTCTCATCCGCAGTCTTCTCTTACGGCGCGAGTGCTGCTCATTCAGCAATGGAGAATATGTAAAGTCTGGTTTGGCTGAATTAGAACAGTGGTGCGATGAGGCAACTGAGGAAGTGAGCAGTCATAATTCTTTCAGCTGTCGATTCACTTCACTTCTCTTCAATGCTACGATATGTTTTCACCTAGTATCTTTTTATCTGCAGTTTGCAGGCTCAGCTTGGGATGAATTAAAGCATATAAGACAGGCTGTTGGATTCCTAGTAAGAGACTGGATTTTAAATCTTTCTCATTAATGGATCGATAATCAGTATTGCTTGGTTTGCTGACCATCATCCTTCAATATCACTACTCAGGTCATACATCAAAAGCCCAAAAAGACCTTGAATGAAATAACAAAAGAGCTTTGCCCAGTCAGTGCTTCATCTCTTTTGTTTTTCTATTGTGGATCTGATTCTCAGTTATTTTGTTTTAGTATTCAGAAATATTTTTTGGTGTCTGCATTTTCAGGTGCTGAGCATACAGCAGCTGTACAGGATCAGTACCATGTACTGGGATGATAAATATGGCACCCATAGCGTGTCTTCAGATGTAAGTTGCACTAAAGTTGGCAAGAATGCTTTGCATTTGTGCTGTCAACTGAAAATGAATTAAACTGGTTAATTTTCGTTCTTGTTCTTGGTGTGCACTCCTATGAGATATACACTTTTTTTGTGCTAAAACTATAGCTATACAGGTTATATCTAGTATGAGAGTTATGATGACAGAGGACTCGAACAATGCTGTTAGCAGTTCGTTTCTTTTGGACGATGATTCAAGGTAGAATTTCATTATCTTCTACATACAACATCAACATTTTTGTTTTTTGAACTTGAACAGACATGCCCTGCGATCTTTCTGTCCTTAGTACGGTTTAATTGTCATGCAGCATCCCATTTTCTGTGGATGACATCTCCAAGTCAATGCAAAAAGTAGACATAGCTGACATCGATCCTCCTTCATTAATTCGTGAAAACTCTGGTTTCGGGTTCTTGCTTCCACGCTCTGAATGATGTGCTCCGTGGGGTGTCGGGGCTCTGCTGCACAATGATGTGCCAAGACCTGTGCATATAGTTTCATCATCCATGTGTATAATATATAGATATATATATGTGTGTCGGGCTAGTATCAGGGTACCATGTTTGATGCCTGGGTTAATTCATTTTTCCATTGTGTTACATAAACACAAGGGAGTTTTGTTAAGAAGCCATGCCACATGTGAAAGTGTGATCATGTGCAATTATAGAAAAGAGGCAACGGTGCCTCGCCATTTCTGAGGCCTGCAACAGGTCTCCATTTTTTCATTACTTTTCTTTTTACATTTTTCCCCCTTCAGCGAGGCTTCCTTCATTATTGTTATTTGGTGGGTTTTTTTCTGAGTGTAACTGACAGACACCAGCAGCATTTTTATAGGCCATTGTACGAGGAAACAATTTGTATGTAAGTCGTTGTGTTCATGTTTTGTTTTAGAAAATTTACCTTGCACCTCAAGTTGCTCTTTCTTGTGTTTTCTTTATCGATTGCTTTGGTCCGGTTTGTGGGCCATGTCGAAAACTTGTCCTTTGAGAACTATTTTTGTGCCCGTCCCTGTTGTTCTAAAGAACTTTGCTAGAATAGCAGGGCAGCATGGCCAGATCAAAATTGAAGGATCAGAGAAGTTTTGAAGGAAAAGGAAGATAGAAATGAATGGAAATTTTCATATATATTTTTTAGTAGTAGTAATAATAATAATAATAAAACCTATAAAATTGTAAAGAAAAAAAAAGGGGTTACACCAGGCAACCAAGAAAGCACCTGGCTTGTTAAACTGGAGATCAAAATTACAATATATAATAATAATGGTCAGGTAAATGGATATATCGCTGAAGCAATTTACAATATCATGTTTTTTTCATTTTCGTCCTCATTTTTTATAATTGCAATTCTCTTTGTAGAAATTAATGCCAGTTTCTTGATATTAATTTATCAAGAAAAAAACCCAACAAAACAAAGTCAAATTTTAAAACAAGAAGAAAGCTCATAATTATTATCAAATTTGCATGAAAAATATTTGTTTTCTCCACTTATTTTATTTTCTTTACAAGCTTTTTAGTTTTTGTAATTTTAATTTTGATTTAAAATATTATTTTCTTGACACATGAGTCCTTGAATGGTGAACATCCTGTTTTAGAACGTTGTTGAAATTGTTTTTTAAAGTGTTTTTTTAAATATATTAAAATAATATTTTTTTAAATATATATTTTTGATATTAGCATATCAAAATGATTTAATTACTAAAAATATTAATTTACAATAAATAAATAAAATATTGGTTTTTAAAAAATATTATTGAAACGAAGAAGAGAGTTTTTGGTATTGCCATAATCTAGTAAAAGAGGTAAGTTAGGTTTAAGAGAAACTCCCCCTGGTCTGATTTTCTTTTTTTTTTGGACCATTTGTTTTTTGTGTGTTACGGGTTGATGAAGTGTTTTTTTAGGCTTCGCGTCATTGACATTATGTTTTTAAATTATTTTTAAAAAATATATATTTTATTTTATTTTATTTTATTTTAAATAAAATATTTTTGTGTTTTTAGATTATATTCATGTGTTGATGTCAAAAATAATTTTAAAAAAATATAAAATATATAATTTTTACCTAATTATAAACAAAAAAATGTGTTTAAAAGCAACTATAATCACATTTTTAAACGGACACTAAATGTATTTATTAGGTGATTTAATGTGAAAATATGTTGAAAATGAATCTAGATTCTTAGCAAAGAACCACACGTCACCTACCCACTTTGAAAAGAAATAAAAAGGAACAGGTCCAGACCTAGGCTGGAAAGCCACGCACCTGAGCTATGTTCTCAAGGCTCCCACGTGCTGGCCATCTAGGATGGTGTGCCTGATCTATTTGTTTTCCTTTTCTATTTGTTTTATTTTATTATTCAGTATGGGTTTTATTTATTTATTTATTGTATTCCTATTTTTTTAATCTGGTTATTTTATAATTGGTCTTTTTTTAGTTGGGGTTATTATGATCGCAACTAAATATCTTTATATCTAGTTGGTATTTGATTTTATGATTATTTATTTTTAGTGTCATATAAATAAATAAATAAATAAATATTTTTTTATTAAACTCAAGGAAGTTAAGTATTTAGATTGTAGGTTTGATAGGTTAACTCATATTGATTGAGAATTGAACATTATAATTTATTTTGATTTGTTTTTTATATGATTGTTACAGTTTCAACCAATCATCCCAGCATTATATTTTTATAATCATATACAATTAAATAAAATTATTTTTTTAAAGAAAATTATTAAACTCAATAGAGTTTATAGCAATCTATGGAAATCAGTTTTTTCTTCATTTTTACCCTTAAAATGGTTTTCAAATGTTTCTTCTATTATACGTGAAAACAAAATTATAAGAATAAATAAGTTTTTGAATTATAAAAATTAGCATTATAAATTAATTATTATATACAAGCATATATCCATTTTACAACTAATATATGGTATATAGTTTGTTTATGATATAAAAAGAAGTTTACGTGGTGAATAAAAGGAATAAGATTAGGCTCTCATGTTTTAAGGTTGCATATCCAAGTTATAGAGAAAAATAAATAGAAAATTAGGTTCTTAATTAAAACTCATCTAACTAATAAAATAGAAGAAACATTTGATTTCCTAAACAATAAAATACTAATTAAATTGAAATTTATTATTGATTTGTGAAATTGCATCTTTGACTCTTTGTAAACCTCTCAAAATATAAAAAACCCTAATAATTAATGAAACAAAACAACAAACATTATCATGCTAAGAACATGAAAGATATTTCCCCACGTTAGTGTTTAGTACGCAACATAAATCATGTTTAATACAATTAGATGATTGCGAATCATACATAACATGAGAAACAATTAATAATATAATTTTAAAAGCGTTCTAAAATTTTTTTTTTTAAAAAAATAAAAGATTAAAAAAATGATGAACCCCATCCAGGGATTAAAATGAATGAGCTATGGCTTAAAAGGAACACTATAAACCTTTGAGATCTTACACTGAAACAAAAATCAAAGGGAGAACATGGAAAGCTGCTGTACTCTCCCTAACCAAAATCAAGCTGAGAATACACAAGATAAAAAAGAAAACAAGAAAAGAATTCTTGAAAGCCTTCGAACCAAAGTGATAAGACCACAGCCTAAATATGAGGATTACTGTCGTAAAGTACAACTTCAACTATTACAAGGGAATTCCTTGTCATATATGCAAGATAAGCTCCGCCGCACGACCAGTCCACTACCACTGTAAACACTGTGTATTATTATCTCAGTCAGGAACCGTTCACCTCGGCAGAGATTCCGGCGTTCATCGCATTTTCCACAATTGATGATTGGTCTTGCTGAGGAGGTACTGGCTGCATTTCTGACTTCTTCTTGTCTTTGAGAATCACCTGCCTTGGCATTACCTCCAGTAGAAAGCTTCCTCCATTCCATGCAGCTGCTGAAACCTTGAGTATCTGGAAAACCACATGCATTTCATAGGACAGGAAGATGGGAACTGTGAGTGCCATGGTTGCCACAGTGAATATAGCTTGCAGCAGAATGTACATTAGTGGGCGGTTCTGGTCCCCAAGCAAACCACTCAATCGCCACCATATATTGTTTGCTTTCCGGGCTTTTTTTGATAGCTCCCTGCCAGCCAGAAACAGCAATCAGAGTAAACGAATTCAGATTGCATGCACAATATAAGCTAACCCATATAGTTAAACCAGATGAGTGCAAATATCCATGTTGAAAGAAAACTCCGAACCTGTAAGATGTCATGACTTCAGGATCTCTTAATAGCCTCTGCCGACGCAGGACATTGACAATGAGAAAGTAAAGAACCTGCCACAGGGTATAAGCAAACAAAGGCACCCAGAACAACCATGTCATCAGGTAGGATTTATCTTCCACTCCATATGGCCATGAGATTCTGCTGGAAGTTTCTTCTTGATGCATGGCTGCAAACGTTGCAGGATTCCACCACCGAATAGTGAAGAAAACCAACCCTGAAAGGAAAACTAGTTGTCAATTCTGGAAAGTAAGCGATGATTGACTGGAAAAAATTAACTTGGTACTTCTTTTAAAAGGGCTACATTAGCCAGTCTGATTCAGTAACAGTTTTCAAAATTTGGACAAAACCAAGTGGCACAAGTCTGATTTGTTTAGATAGACTGCATATATAGGTTCACTGAAGGAGACATTTTCTCAGAGTTTGCAGGTCTAATGGCTCCAAGTTCGACCACAAATATGTTAGCACTCAAAAGTTGGATGAACAATCCTTCTCCACAGTCTAGATTCAGTAACAATTTTTCAAATTTGGACAAAACCAGGTGTGGCACAACTCTTGATTTGTTAAATAACTTGCTTATACAAGTTTACTGAAGGAGACATTTTCTCAGTTTCTGCAGGTCTTATTGCCCGAAGTTCAATCGCAATTGATAACTTTTTTTACCCACTATGAAACCTCATCTCCAATTATTTTGTATGACATGATTAAGACATACTAATATGTTGATCTGCCTATCAATACTGCCGGTGACCACTCAAGTTAGCAAGACAAAAACAATGAAGCTATGCAAGAAAATAACAGCAAGTCTGCTCAAATGAACAGCAGAACACTCAGGATTCAGGTTTAGGAATAATAAACTGAATTAAAAGTTTCTCAATCAAAGTTTGCTATTTGGTTTGCTTCAAAATTAGTGTGATTGCAGAGATAAGTAGTTTATATTCGATATGAATACATGCATGGTTTCACTGTCTTGGACATATTTGGAAATAACACATCAATCTTGATTAAAGAGGAGCTCTCTCCCCCTCGCAAAAAAACAAAAAAAAAAAGTGATTCTAATAACATAACCCTTTCTCGGAGAGTAATTATGAATTTAAAATACTCTACCATTTAAGATGTGTTCTAAAGTTGACCTTGAGAGGAGAAGAACAATCTCACCTGGTAGAAGATGTATTAAGGCACTGACAAGTTTGTCAGCAGAGCTAAAAACCAAGCTACAACGCCAAACAATCAATGCCCATGCCAAAGGTCCCTGCAGCAGCATTTAAAAGAGTAAGAAGGACAAAGTGAAGCGTCCATCAATCACAAGGTTGAGCTACCACCAGCATATTCTCTTACTTCAGCAAAGGAGAAGCAAACCATGAAAAGCTTTTCATTCTTTGGATACAAAACGAGGTGAACCACGAATATAGTATTGGCATAATAGCAAAAATCCTGAAACCCAAAACAATGATGTCAATTGATCACTTGTCAGTTCTTGTCAATCTAGTTAGGAAATAAACTTGAAGGCAAAGGATTTGCGATTAGATATCTCAGTTTTTTTAAACCTCTGCAAATTACACAACTTCAACAAGCGTACACAAACTGACAGAGCGGCTAACTAATAAAGAAATTCTACCAACGTGCTTTAAAAAATGGCCTTTTATTGATTGTTTACTCAAGTCAACATGTTAAGTCATGAATTCCTACAAAGCTTAGCGGTCCTTCAGTCCCACCTATTAGCAGTTCTGCACATATTCTGCTTTACCACTCTACTCATCCGAGATCAAAATACCTCAAACATGTCTTGATAAACTCCAATTCACCATAACAAAGACATGATTGAACATATTGCTTCCTAGAAATGACCTTTCTCGGTGTCTACGCTCGCAAAAATTTAAATATAGAGGATCATGAACCAGTGACAAGTAACAAAAATAGGCAGGAGAACAGCATACCAGAAGATAATAATGCAATTTCTTGAACCGATAGTTTATCCACCGAAGAGGAACAAACGTGACATAGAAGAAACAATACACATAAGGAATATCTTGTGGCCCTGAACATTTAACAAACATATCAACAGAGTAATTCTTCAAAACAACTGAAAGTAAGAAATTCCATAATCAGACAGTATATTATTACTCACTCGCTCCCAGAAGGAAGCAAAACCCCCCGAAGCCAAGAACACCAAGAACATGAGTCACCTACAGAGACAAGAAAAGAAGAGGAAGAAGAAGCATATCAAGTTCGTGTCTTTTGCTGTGAGCATGCTCATATAATAATTATATATATATAAAAAAAATAGCATGCATCACAACAAAAGCCAAAAGGAAGACAATTTTTTTTCCTATAGCAGAACTAACCAATGTTTACATGAATTGAAAAAACAAAACTTTCAAGTTCCAGTGAAAAACCAACCATGAAATGAATAAAAAAAAGCAAAAACAAAAAGGGCAGACCTTGTTAATAAACTTTTCATGCTCCCCGGCTTGTTTGGCAATCTTAGAAGCCTGTTTAGACAGGATCTCTTTGGTTTGGTGCGCTTGTTTTGACATCATCTCCTTCGTTTGATCCACTTTCTAAACAAAAAACAAATTAAGTATATGCCTAAAACGTCAGAACAAAGAAAAACAGAGATTTGAAGGTTACCTGAGATCGGTCCTGGAGCCTCTGTTTGACCTTTTCAAATGAATCTCCATTTGTTGTGATTATTTCCTCCGCATGCTCTTCGTTGTTCGACATTTTTCTGTTACTATGTGGTTTCTTTCTTTCTTTCGTAGTAGTAGTATTGAAAAGAGACAGACAAAGGCGAAGAGGAAAAAAAAGGAGGTGCTAGTTATATGGAGACACGGCTTGTTTAGTACGGGTTGATATTATGCGCAAGATGCTTTTAAAAGTATTTAAATAAATAAGTAAATTACTTTTTTATATATTTTTTAATATTGATATATTATAGTTAATAAAAATATCTAAGAAGCATCAATTTAAGATGATAATAAAAGCATCCTTATTTTAAACTACTGCTTTTTTTTTTTTAATCTAATTAAGGTAAAGTCAACTTAAAATATTTTATCAGATTTCTAGATCATAAAATTAGAATAATTTTAATAAAAAAAATAAGGATCAAATTAGAAAAATCACTCTACAAGTTTCTAGTTTATTTTAATTTCTATTATTAATAAAAAAAATAAGAATCAAATGAAAATTGGACCGACATGCTAAGCAAATGATGGATGCCATTTTATGACTAAAAACTCCATAAAAGTAGAAGGATTCGCGGGCATCCACTCCCTATATTCACTCTAATTTAGTATGGAACAAACCATTAACGTGTAATTGTTTTGAATAATAGAGAAAAACAAAAATATATATTTTTTATTTATTTCTTATGAACATCTTAAGCTAATGGGATGAAAAACCATGAATAGTCAAATATTGAATGATGTAATTGAAAACAATAATTTTAATTATATGAAAGGATTAAAAAAACAATTAAAGAAAGAGAATCAAAATATAAATATAAATAAAATTTATATTCAAGTGAAAAGAAAAAATAATTTAAAAAAATAATAAAACTAAAATAAAAATTCTTAATAATGCCTTACAGACATGATATAGAAGAAACAATACACACAAGAACCTAATACGTATATTTAAAAAAAAAAAACAAATCATGAAATATTGACGGGAGTAAAATATTTATTTTCTTACTGCAAAGTCTAAAAAAAACAAATTTATTTAAAAAAAACACTTTTGAAATTCAATGTCAAAAAAACTTAAGATATATATTTAAAAGTGTAATTAAGATTATTTTTATAAATATTTTTCCATTCATAAATACATCACTTATCCTTTCATCACTTTGATGTTCTTTTCCAACTTATCCCTCTTTGCTTTTATTTAAAAATTATTAAATAAAAGAGAAATTGGCAAGGTTAGATTTTTGTTAGTACCTAGAAAGATGTTTTTAGAAACAAAAGGCTAGTGGACTACTTGGAATGAGGATGATCATTGTCGGTTAAGTGATCATTTAATTATTTTTAATAATATAAATTTAATTAACTAGCTCAATAGCATAAAAAATTAAATTAAAATTACACCTTTTACATCTTATTCGCATGACTTTTAAGAAGTTATCAACATCAACATGCATTTATAATCCTAATTATAAAATTTGGTCAAAACTAACAGTCAATAAGAAACCCAACTAACTCATGGCATAAACTAGTGTGGGTCAAAGAAAAAATAGTATAAGGTAATGACATGGCTTGATCTATATAAAACTCGAGTTTATTAATGAAATGAAATTGTCTATTAATGATCAAGAGACTAAAAAATAAAAATGAGGTAAGGTATTGATATAACTTGCTCTAGTTTGCATGATATAAAAACTATTTTTTAAGTTTTAAAAATATATTGTTTTTTCATTTCAAAAAAACTTTTTGATATTTTTAAATTGTTTTAATATTATTTTTGGACTCTAAAAAACCACACATCTTTTTAGGAATTTTTTGTGAGTCTGAGTTAATCGAGTAAAACCTTAACTGTCCAAAACTCTTATAAAATGAATATACTCTAACTCGAACCTGAAATTTACAATGCATATCTGAATTTCTTTATCACCACAACATATCTTAAAAACAATCATTTTAGTACATTAATATTAAAAATTAAAAATATTATTTAAATAAAACATATTTTGTAAACACAAAAACATTACAATTACGTCTCCTACAATCCACGTAATGACTAGAAAGACATGAGTCAACATTGTTTTCTCAATTAATGATAAGCTTATGAATAATTGAAGAGAGATTTTTTTTTTAAGTTTACCATATGACTCGATCACCAATGAATGCATATACGTGTCATCACTGGAATATTCTATACAATTACCTAGTGCCAGGTTGTTGCAGATAAGGCGAGGGCCTGTTTCATTTCTTTTATTATTTACCACGTCACCCCTATTTTTACGTGGAGTGACGTGATCGTTGACTTGACTCCAGTGCAGTGTGCAGGGAGAGGAATTTCGTGGGGTTGAGTTTTAGACTGTTTTTTTAATATATTATTTTTTTAACAAATCATTTTTAATATTAGTGTATTAAAATAATTTAAAATAAATGTATTAAAATAATTTAAAATAAAATTATTTAAAAAACTTAAAGCCTGAAAATTGTCTCGCCTCAATGAGGGGATAAACTGATAAAGCCTTGATTAGAATGGCTAACAACAACTCTAAGTGTAAAGTTAATTTTAGAAAGCTAAATTGATAAAATAAATTTTTAAATAGTATAAATATAGTTTCTTGTTTATATGCATTCCAATGATAAAAGCTATTTAAAAGAGCTATTTTTGTATATCACTTTAATTGTAGTGCAATTATTTTGTATGTAATAAAATTATATAATTGATTTATATTATCTTATTTTTGTATTTTTTTTCTTGCTTCATATTATTATTAAACACAAAAAAGTATCTGGTAAATAATTTTTTTTAACATTGCTTAACAAAAATCCTGTCAAAGCTTATTATTTTATCTAAATGCGTAGCAAAAAATACATATTTGCCATATAAAAAAAATACATATTTGCCATTTATTTTTTACATTTTAAAGTATTTAATATTTAATGTCCACTTAAACCATCTATGTGCCATCCATCAGCTTTTAAGTTTATGGGCTCAAAAAAAAAACAAAATCATTTAGCACCAAAAAACTATTTTACAATTAAATAATGTGCAAGTTCAAGTAAGTGTAGGAATGTGGTTTAGCCCAAAGCTTGCATTGCCCACGTCTCTTCTCGTAATAGGCTTGGGGTGCTATTGGAAATAGGTTTACAAGTTTGATATTAGATTGATTTTTTTTTTTTCATTTTTAAGTAGAGATCTCAAGTGATTCTCGATGGAGGGAGAGAGGGAAGGAATATCCGAAAATCAAAAGAAGAGAAAAAATAATTCAAAATGATGACTTGAGATATATAAAACCATCACATGCTTCTTTTATTAATTTAGTGCCCGTGTTTTAAAAATGATTATTTTTTTGTTTATTTGAAATTAATTTTTTTTATTTTTAAATTATTTTTCATGTGAAAATAGTAAAAATAATTTAAAAAATATTATTTTGATGTATTTTTAAACGAAAAAATATTTTAAAAAACAATTTCAACTAAACTCTTAGAGAATCAATTATAAAATGAAAAACCATCCTCATCCCCATGTTCCCGTAGCATAAAGAAAATAAAAATCAATGACAGATTTAAAGTATAGAAAATAAAAATAAATAATCGTGTGGTTGACTGCATCACATCTTTGTTGGTTAAGAATAAAATAAAAATAACACATGTGTTTGTGAAAGGATTCAAATTTAATTTTTTGCCGCTTTGAGAGGATGTGGTGGGTGCAAGCAAAGCATTTCCAAATGGCATATGGGAGTGGGACAGCTAAGCCTCGCCTCCCACGCTCCCACGTCCAAACAACACACACAAATTTCCATTTCTTTTTTCTTTTTCCTACTCTCTTCCCACATCATCGTTCACTCTCCTCACCACAAAACTAATTTGCTGTGGGTTTTGAATTTTCATTTTTAAAATGTTTTTTTCTTCAAAAAATAATATTTTTTAAAATTATTTTTGATAGCAAACACAGCTAAATAATCTAGAAATACTAAAAAAACTTAATTTAAAATAAAAATATATTTTTTAAATTTTTTTCAATTTTTTTTTGAAAAATAATGCATATTAATACTTAGATACAAAAAGTAGCTATATTACATATGTTCTCTTTAATACATAAAA
The DNA here is from genome assembly GCA_032356905.1 of Salix exigua. NCBI lineage: Eukaryota > Viridiplantae > Streptophyta > Magnoliopsida > Malpighiales > Salicaceae > Salix > Salix exigua. The sequence goes on along the minus strand of CM063593.1, from coordinate 9,754,641 downwards.
GATCCTATTTTGGAGAGAAAAAAAACTAAAACCAATGAAAAATAATTTGAAAAAAAGAACATATTTTTACTTAATTTTTGAATTTTGAACTAGATTTTTTTAAAATAATTTAGGATTTAGAAACTAAATTAAATAATTGAACTGAATTCACTTTAAATATAAAATAGTCAAGTTTAAATTTCTTTGCAAGACTATCTATAAGAGAGTGACTTTTTCCAACTCAATTATTAGTATCATACTATATATATATATATATATATATATATATATATTAAATTACTAGGATTTTCTCTCTTATTTTTTTTTTAAAATCACAAACAATGTTCTATATAATTATTTTATTTATTTCTTAAACCAAGCCCTTACAACTTGACAGGACCTAAGGTCTGGATTCAAGTCTTCTTATTTATATTTTAGAAGAAAAATAGTATATTTATGTCCAATTAATAATTAGCATTATTCATAAAAATATCATAGACTATGACTTACATGTAAGCCTGCAATGTATATATATTTTTATAAAGAAAAAGAATAGCGAATCAAAAACATTAAAATACATTGGAACCTAGATTTAACATGTGTTTGGTAATACAAATATTTACTAGATTTAGTAATTCGGTGCTTAACATTTTTATAAAAATAATTTTTATTTGAAAACATAATAAAATAGAAATCTTTTGTTCTTATATAATACATTCAAATTATTAAAAAAATATCTAAAAATATTAGTTTAATATATTCTTAAGTAAAAAATATATGAAAAAAATCTTATAATGCATATAAATAACTAATAAATTAGTTGTTTTTTAGCACTATAAAATTAATAAATAAAGAATACACAGCAATAATTTATTTATTTAAAAGAAAGGGGGCCCTAGCAGGTAAATAGGAAATAGCAACTCACTGAAATAATAAATATATATATTAAATTTACCTGGTAGTTGGTTTGAAGGCAAGTTAGGATTAGAAGAGAAGGCAGGGGGGGATTCAAAGGGAGAGGAGAGGAGAGGTATTACTGCAACCTGGGATTTAAACGGAGCGGAGTTCAGACAGGCATCCACTCATAGTTCTCTTTCTCTCTCTGCTTTCCTAATCTATTTTGGGGTTTTCTCTCTCTCTTTAATCCTACATTTTTTTTAAATCTTTGACCCCGCTGTTTTAGGCTGTGAGTTCCGAATATAAAGGGTTTTCGCCATTCCAGGTATGCTGTATATATCCTTTTTTGTTTGTTTGTTTAAGAGACCCGTACTCTTGTAATTTTAATTACCATGAACTGGAAGGTAAAATAAACGGTTGATTTTTAGTTAATGTCTTGTGATTTTTGTCTTATGAGTTTCTGTTTCATGGTCATGGGTTTTTCTTGTTCGATAATCTGGCTGTTTTGTTTTTGTTTGTTGAATTTGTGAAAAGATGATGTTGTCGAAAATTGAAGGTGGGAAAAAGAGCAGAGAGGATTCAGGTAATGGCAAGTTGTTGAGTGAAATTGAAACGATAAGCAAAGCCCTTTATCCCGACAAAAACCTTTCAAGAACGGCCTCCGTTTCTACATCTAGTAATCGACCCAGATCAACTGGAAAACCCCATTTGGCAGATTCCAAATCGAAGCATAATAATAAATATGGTGGTGAAGACCCGTCTCGCAAGGACAAGAAGTCAATTTGGAATTGGAAGCCCTTAAAAGCCTTTTCAAATGCAAGGAACCGTGAGTTCAATTGTTGTTTCTCTCTTCAAGTCCATTCCATCGAAGGGTTTCCCTCCACTTTTGACAATTTAAGTGTTTGTGTTCACTGGAAGAGACGGGACGGCGAGTTGGTGACGTGCCCTGTCAAGGTTTTTGAAGGAGTTGCAGAGTTTGAGGAGAAGCTTATGCATACGTGCGTTGTATATGGGAGTAGGAGCGGGCCCCACCACTCAGCCAAGTACGAGGCTAAACATTTTTTGCTCTATGCAGCTGTATTTGGGGCAACAGACCTGGATTTGGGGAAGCATAGGGTGGACCTCACAAGGCTGCTTCCTCTCACATTGGAGGAGTTAGAGGAGGACAAGAGCTCGGGAAAGTGGACTACAAGTTATAAGTTGTCAGGAGAAGCTAAAGGTGCTACAATGAATGTTAGTTTTGGGTATACGGTGGTTGGGGATACTCCTGTCTTCCCTGGAAATAATCAGAATGTTAATGAGCTGTTGAGGGTGAAGCTGAATAATGCAAGAACAGTGAAACCAGCACCTAAATTTTTCCAAGGTGATGGCAAAAGCATGGTATATCGTACTGGGAGTCTTCCTGGTAGTTTTAACCAGCAGCACCGTTCTGCATCTCGTTCTGTAGAAGATGTAAAAGATCTCCATGAGGTGTTGCCAATATCAAGTTCAGAACTTGATGTTCCTGTAAATATCCTGCACCAGAAACTTGAAGACAAGTTGGATGCTTCTGGTTATAAGCCTGAATTTGATGCGTTCACTGAAAATATCGACCCAGTTAAACAACTCTCCATCTGTGATTCAGATTTGATAAAAAAAGGAACAGAAAATGAGAGTGAAAATAGTGAGTTTGCTGTGATTGATCATGGGACAGAATTGTCATCAGTGGAAGTTGCCATAATGTCTGCAGATGTTTCTACAGTGGATGTTAAAATTGATACTGGTTGTCATGTAGCTTCTGAAGAGGTCACTAAGCTTCATCTGCATGATGTGGAAAACAGCAGTAATGAAGACGAGCTTGGGTCCCATGATTGCAATTTCAAGGAGGAAATATGCTCAAAAGAGTCTGTGATGGAAGAATTGGAATCTGCACTAAAATGCATTTCCATTTTGGAAAGTGACGCCCTTGATTCCCCTGAAGAAAAGGAGGATTACATGGAAGTAAAAACTGATTATGAAACTATTAGTAGGGGGATGTCTCTTAGCTTGGATGAGTTAACAGAATCTGTGGCAAATGATTTTCTGGACATGCTGGGGGTGGAGCAGAGTCCATTTGGCTTGAGTTCAGAGAGTGAACCTGAGTCTCCTAGGGAACGCTTGTTAAGACAATTTGAGAAGGATGCCTTAGCTGCTGGTGGTTCTCTGTTTGACTTCGATGTGGACTATGGTGACCAAAGAGAATGTGACTATGATTCCTCAACTGCATCTGGGTTGGGAGAATTCGCTGAGGATTTTGAACTGTTATCAGTTATCCAAGCTGCTGAGGAGGAGCAGCTGATGGGAAATCAGGCTGACAGTGGAAAGGCAAGGGTCAGAATGCTGGAAGATTTGGAGACTGAGTCTTTAATGCGTGAATGGGGCTTGGATGACAAGGCTTTTGATTGTTCTCCACCTAAGAGCTCTGGTGGCTTTGGGAGTCCTATCGATTTGCCTCCTGAAGAGCCGTTTGAACTGCCTGCTCTTGGAGAAGGATTGGGTTCATTTCTACAGACAAAGAACGGTGGATTCTTGAGGTCCATGAATCCTTCAATTTTTAGGAATGCACAAAACAGTGGGAATTTGGTTATGCAAGTTTCTAGTCCGGTTGTAGTACCAGCAGAAATGGGTTCTGGTATAATGGATATACAACAGCAATTAGCGTCAATTGGAATTGAAAAGCTTTCTATGCAAGCAAATAAGCTCATGCCTTTGGAAGATATCACTGGGAAAACAATGCAACAAGTAGCATGGGAAGCTGGTGCCACTCTGGAGGGACCTGAGAGGTTTGTGCTGGATTGAGAACTCATTTTGAAATTAGAAATGCATGCTGTACTTTTTCTTGAATATCTTCAAATTATCCATTTACTTTATTGTTTCTTCCTGGCTCAGGCCAAGTTTGTTACAGCAAGAAAACACTATGGATGATGCATCTCTTGCGCAAAAAAGTGTGAATGACAGATCCTCCGCACCCAGATCTAATAGGTTCAGTTCAGGCTCATTGGTTAGTGAGACGGGCCCAGAATATGTATCTCTAGAAGATCTTGCACCTTTGGCTATGGATAAGATAGAAGCACTCTCAATTGAGGGATTGAGAATTCAATCTGGCATGTCAGACGAGGAAGCACCCTCAAACATCAGAGCACAATCTATTGGAGACATTTCCTCCCTCCAGGGAAAGGGTGTTGACATCAGTGGCTCACTCGGTTTGGAAGGAACTGCTGGATTGCAACTGCTGGACATAAAAGATAGTGAAGATGACATCGACGGATTAATGGGTCTGTCACTGACTCTTGATGAATGGATGCGGCTAGATTCTGGTAATATTGGTGACGAGGATCAAATCAGCGAGCGAACTTCTAAGATACTTGCTGCCCATCACGCGAGCTCCTTAGACTTGATTCGAGGAGGGTCAAAGGGAGGCAGAGGTCGTGGAAAGGGATCTGGTAGAAAGTGTGGTTTGCTGGGGAATAATTTTACTGTAGCACTAATGGTGCAACTTCGCGATCCTCTTAGAAATTATGAACCTGTAGGAGCACCAATGCTTGCTCTGATTCAAGTGGAGAGAGTTTTTGTCCCTCCAAAGCCAAAAATATACTGCAAGGTCTCAGAGTTGAGAAACAACAATGAAGAAGATGGTGATGAGTCAGAGTCAGTGGTGAAGCAGGAGGTTGAGAAGCAGACAAGAGAAAAGGCTCTGGAGGAAGAAGGAATTCCCCAGTTCCAAATCACAGAAGTGCATGTCGCTGGTATGAAGTCCGAGCCTGGCAAGAAGAAACTATGGGGTACCACATCTCAGCAACAATCCGGTTCTCGTTGGCTGCTTGCTAATGGAATGGGGAAGGGTAATAAGCATTCATCTATAAAATCCAAGGGTGTTGTTACAAAATCAGCACCCCCGCTGACAACAAAGGTGCAGCGTGGTGATAGTTTATGGAGTGTCTCATCTCGTGTTCATGGTACTGGTGCAAAATGGAAGGAACCCCATAAAAGGAATCCGAATGTGATTTTTCCAAAATAAACTATGAGGTTGCTATGAGTTGAGCTTGTATTGAAGTCTGTTCAAAGAGGGTCACTTCACCGTCTGCATTGGAAACTGTGGAATGGAAACTGTGGAAATCTCATCCTGATTTGTTACAATACACGGGATTCATGTTGAACCATATGATATATGAAGTCCTTGGAATGGAGTTGTTTCCCTTAGTGCACACAGTTTACAAGAACGATGTATTCTGCCCGAGTTCTCGTATTTACTCTAGGTTTGATCAACCAGCATGAATCATGCAATGCAAGATAAACTATACGGATTGCTTAGCTGTATCTGTATTCCTCATTTATAAATTAAATTTGTAGGGCCTTTAATCATACCATTGTGCATCGTAATTAATGTCCTGTTGAAGAAAGTGTTTTTGCAACTTATTTTACCTGCAAGCATGATGCAGCCATTTATGGACCTCGATGAACAAAGCGTTCAAAATGCATTTTTCCATGCTTGTTTACTTGTCTTTGTTTGTTTGTTTGTTGTCAAAACCAGAAATATTGTTGATACTGATTTCCACTAGTTACATCTGTTATATGAATAGATAAGAGAAACTTGTGGATGAAATTAACGATTCTACCTGGCAAGATCCAAACTGAGTTCTTGATGTATAGGGTTTTCTAAGTTTCAATTTCAACGGGTAAACCTTTAGCCTCAAAATATTATTTGCTATATATAATAGTATTTTTGCATACATGCACAGCTGACCGCCACTTTATGTAGTTTTGAACACTTCTGTATCAACTTTACAAATGGAAAGCTAATACATCAATTCACTCGGGTTTAGAATTTTGTTGACAAAACCCCCGGTAACTCATTTGCATTATTGGTCTTGCCGAGTTTTGGTATATGGCGACTGTCATCTAGAGAGCTGCACATAATTTGCTGATTTCAAGATGCGTTGGATCTGATTGAGAAGATCTTTTTTGCAGTTGCTTTACACTGTTTCATTCTATAATTTCATTTATTTGAACAACATCATGCTTGACAGAGCACTGAATAATCGGTGGACATGTGTACCATTGCAGTATATTCTCTCATCTCTTTTGCAGCGTCCAACTCCCCATTTCATGGCCTCCCATAGTTTTAAGTTTAACTGCTTGGTCAATCCTTTGCAGAAACCTGGGGGATCATAGCAATTCTTGATGAATCCGGTTGGGCAGCCAGTTCTTTGTTCTACTTGATGAATCACTGCTCATACATTTTATGGAGCATGCAGAATTCTATCAAAACTGAATTCCTGTTCAGGGAGCTCAGTTTGGAGCACCATATGTTCATCACGGGCTAACAAAACAGATAGAGAATAAATTGACCAAGACAAGGGAATATGATTCCTGTGCCTTTGTTATACGAGGCTGAGCAGGCCCTGGCTCCATTCGACCTCGAGGGCCTTTTTTTTCTTCTCTTTTCCTCCAATTTCTTGAACCTGTACAATGGTCCTTGTGATGATGCGGATTCCATGAATCAACAACCAGCTCCAGTCAGGCCGAACCATATCAGCAAAGAAATTGTAATAGCACGAAGTCAGCAAGTGATGGGTGGCTCTTTGGAAGGGCCATCACTGAACCCAGGTGAGTGAGTGCCATGGATATTCTCACCCACGTTGCAGTCATTAGACTATACCCTGCTTCAAAAACAACCCACCTACAGGCAAAAACATTGTGCTTAGAGAGATAACGAAGGAAATGGTATTCTGTATCCAGAATAAATAAAAAGCCCTCTGGTGCCGCAGCAGCCATTGTTAATGTTTCGGACAGGGGAGTCTGGAATGTCGTTGTTTGAGTCAGGTCGCAGACACCACCAGGAGGACTAAGCCCTGCCTGGTAACTCCTACTTGGAGTAGTTGATTCGTTTCGGTTAAAATATTTTGTATCAGTTAAAAAAATAAAATATTTTTTATTTTATTTAGAATTTCAGCTCGTTTCAGAAATTCCGCCTAAAATGTTCCGGTTTCGTTATGTTCATTCTGTTTGGCTAAATTTTAATAATAAATAATTTTACAATATTAATCATATCTCTTAATCCAACCGTTAGATTGAGATGAAATTTTCCAAGGAGTCTCTTGATATATTTATACATATTATGTTAAAATTTAAGAGCAATCAGATAATGTAATGAATTTGCGATATTGATGATGACATTCTCGTAATATTATAATTTTTTTATTGTGTGTTCTTAGAGTTCAACTGTTACTGATTTTTGTTACAAGTGTCAATTATTTTTTAAGATTTATTTTTCATATTATTATATTTAAAGTATTTTAGAACATTAAGATTAAATTAATTTGAAATTTTTTTAGTCCTATATATGATTAGCTATTATATAATTAGCCTCATATATTTTAAGGTTGATTATTTCGCTCAAATATATAGCATCATAAAGCAAATCAAGAACTGTTAAAAAATATATAATATATACTATTATATAGTACAACCTCAAAATAGAACACCAAATTAATTCAAAAAAATATATATTATATAATTATCGTTGGTTTTTTAATTGAAATAATATTTTATTTTGAATTAATTTGGTGTTCTATTTCGAGGTTGTACTATATATTATATATTTTTTAACAGTTCTTGATTTGTTTTATGATGCTATATATTTGAGCGAAATAATCAACCTTAAAATATATGAAGCTAATCATATAATAGCTAATCATATATTTTAAGGTTGATTATTTCGCTCAAATATATAGCATCATAAAGCAAATCAAGAACTGTTAAAAAATATATAATATATACTATTATATAGTACAACCTCAAAATAGAACACCAAATTAATTCAAAAAAAAAATATATTATTTCAATTAAAAAAAACCAACGCATAATTATATAATAACTGATCATAATTATAATGTAATGACCTGTCTTAAAATAATAATTTGAAGCAGCAACCAAAGTAGATTTCACAACCTTGAATCTGCCTGCAATCTGGGAAACGGCTGCCATCATGGGCACTGCAATGCAGAACAATTATCACAAGAGTATATACACTACATTGACATGATCAAGCCTCAAAAAACGGTCCACCAAGAAACCTGGAAGCATCTGATATCAAGACTAAGCTTCTATTTTTTCTATTTTAAAATTATTTTAATAGCTACTCTTGGATTTTAATTATTTATTTCCTACTCAATTTAGAAATTCTAATTTAATTATTATTTTACTATTTAAGAATATCTGGAATTTATTTAAAATATTTATTTCCTAAGTTATTTTATGATATTCCTATTTTATCTTATCATGTGAGTCATGAATTTATTTAAAAATCATTATGTTCCTTTGAAATCAATTTTAATAAAAGTCAAAATCCTTTTTCATGCACTTATGCTGATGTTTAAAGTCATATATATTTTTTTTATTTCTTTTGCTTTAGGACATAAATATTTTATTTCTTTTAGTAATTATTAAACTAAGGTGAGGTACCCATGTCATTACTCAAGTTTATAAAATAATTTCCACACAATTTCATACTCAAGTTTAGGTCTTTAATTATAAAAATGGGTTTGAATTTCTAAATTGATATCTTACTAATTTCTTAAAAGCTCATAGCATCCTTGATCAAGAAACATAGTATAAGAACACAAAAGAATGTTAGAGCTAACATATTCTAGAGGTAGCTTGGTCATTATGTTTTACTCCCAAACATATCTTTGTTGATCTTCCCATCATCATCTTCCTTATTAACAAGAACCCTAATAGTATTATTGGTTATCAAGCCCTTTTGAGGATTTTTATCATGGTTCCATTTAAACTGCCTATCTACATACTAAGACTCACATGCTTGTGCAAAACAATATGATTATAAACCCAATACCATTGTAGCTCAATTACACACGAAGTGTCACCTACTAAAAATGTAAACCAAATTGCTAGTCCTTCAGATAGGAAATTCTTGTCGTGTCCCGAAATATTTAGCTCAATATCATCAGGGGCGTAGGGCTGAGCTTCAATTGGTAACAATTCAAGCTTTCCCTCTACACGGAGCACAGAGCAGACATTAAAAAACAGCCACTCTTGCTTTGCCAAAATTTGTAAAGGGGTGTGGATAATTAGAACATTCTGCCATTATGACACAGAATATGATTTCCTACGCGGGGGAAATTACACAGATCCTAAATACACAACACCATGCCCACAGAAACAAAGTACTGAATACATACATGCTGTGGTAACATGGCACAGCATTAGAAAACCTGGCTAGCTAAAGAGTTAGCTGAGTGGAGCATGAGAGAGACTCATCAAGGTCTAGCTCTCTTGTTGCTGCATGATGGGCATTTGTACTGCTTGATGTGCTCAGCCCTGGCAGGAGTGATCTTCACGCACTTGCCATGGAACCACTTTTCACATATGTCGCAGCAAATCCAGAACTCGTCTGCGGCATAGTTCTCTCTGCACGCCCCGCATAAAGTATCCCCGTGCTCCTCCTCCTCATCATCATCATCAAGTCCCTCCTCCTCCTCCTTTGGTTGCCCCTTCAAATATTTGACAGCTTCCGATCCTTGCTGTTTTCATATCCATCAATCACATTAGAACGTAATAGTGGCCAGAATTAGCATTGAAGATCACATTATGACATCAATAATCATATTGGAAAAGAAAATTTATCTCTAGGAAAAACACAAACATCTGATTTTGCAGTAGTGGGGAACAACATTGTGTTTATGGTGAATCTTGCTCCTATAATATTTTTAAGCATTCAGGATATGGTTATTAGTCCACAGTCATATCCTTTCCTTTTTAACATCTTGATCATTGACTCAGACAAAAACAGATGTGGTACTCTTGCAACCTATTACCATGAATCTTCAACTCCTTCAGACCATCGCAGACTCACTACTGACTGGAACTATGACAATTTCCATATGCACGAAAGCATCTGAACTAAATTAGGATTGAAAAGCAAGTTCTTAATGAAAAGGGGCCAAACCCTTGTACATGTTACCAGTATACCCATATTTTGGCACGGTTTGACAGAAGTAGTGAAAAGGTCATGAAGTAAGGAAACATACTAGAGACGGATAGAACTAGATTTTAGGCATGGGGTGTTCAATATAAAATAAATTGGTACACATTAGGAAATAAAATTAACAAATAATTTTTGGGAGGGCCAAAATTTATATATTTTTCAAACAAACCTTAAATTCAAGTATATATTTAAAAACGCTTAAATTTATTAGGATTTCTAAAATGAAAACTTTTTCTAATTTTGGTGATGCCATGGCTCCTTGTTTAATGTTCGTCGGTCCACCCTTGAACATATTAAACCAAACCTAGTGACACTGTGGACATGAAATCTGAGAAGAATGAGAACGAAATGTCCAGGCACCTTTCCAAAAAAAAGTAAAAAAAAGAAAGGGAGGGGTGATGGTGGTGTGAGGATGTCATGTAAAAAATCATAGCAAAGAAATAAGTCCAGTACACAATTGGTCACTGTAAAACAGAACCTTTTAAATTTCATAATTGAGTTCTTGAAAAATGTAATGTTGGGAACCAATATTAAATTTTAGTTAATCTTCTTATTAGAGGCTAAAAACAATATATCTGTCTCAATTCAGCAGTTGAAGGAATTACATGGTGTAGCTGATATTCCAATTCATTTAATCAATCAAGAAAAAAGAAGGTAACTTTACCCCTTTTGAGTTTGACTTGGACTTGTTACTGCTATGATTTGAGACGGATGATTTCTCCTTTGCTTGTTTCTTCACAGCTCCAGTTACAATCTCAAATATTGTCGGGAGCTCATTTATCATTGTGAAAAGACGTTTCCTGTGTCACAGATTGCATTATTTATATGATTGGGAAATGAAAGTTGATAGACAAATTACTATACTCTGCAACAGAAGGCAATTTCATGACTACAGAAAATTTTATTGTTTAAAGTCAAGATAAAGTCACCAGAGAGGCAATTTCACATGCTACTACTCATGAAAATCTGTTCCTATAGCGACATGTGATAGTCTGTCGTGTAGAGCTGCATCAAGACACAAACTAATGCAACTGTTGTTTAGCAGTCTCACCAAGATGAGTTAAAAACACAAACTACTTTATCTAGCAACAAGCTCGTACATCCTGTCCTAGAGTGACAGGAGAAAGTCTTTTCATATAGAACTGCATCAAGACACGTTAAAAATCTAAACTTCGCAATACTATTAAAAAAGGTAGAGGCATCAGTATATGACAAATATTGGTATACAGCATTAACTTGGCTGTTTACATTCTACAGTTTAAATGAATTGTAGTGAAAAATGTCAAGCAACTTTCATTCAAATAAATTATTACTTCTGAATTTTTGATAAATGATGCGAGCATTTCTCAGCCTATCAGACCTTGAAATCAGAAGATGAGACCATAAAACAAATAGCTACCCTTTTTTCTTCCACTCAAAAAGTCACAAACATTAAATTGTGGGCTCTGAGAACAATGTTATTAAAAATCTCCATAAAATGGATCTGGTGTGGTTAAAATTCCAAACAAGAAAACCAAGTCCTAAGCTTCCGTTAAATTACAAAATGAAGAACATAACACAAACATTGTGAATGTGCTGACTATGAAAGTGCATGGACATCTGATCCCCTCGCCCGCCGGCACCCCTCTTTTTTTTATATAAAAAATAACTAGAAAGAACAAAAGATTCTTTTATTTAGACATTGAAACACCAAAGCTGGAAGAGGGGGGGGGGGACTTGCCTATCAGTTTTATCAAAACAAAATCTAGAGCCAAAGTAGAAAGCCACAGCAAGCAACCACGCATCACTATGAACAGCAACTAGAGAGAGCCAGTCTTTTTCTTGCATCCCATCTCTGGCAAAGTTAATTCCAAGTGCAGGCTCTGGGAGCTCTGGAGGCACTTCTTCAGCAGGTAAATTGACTTCCCACTGTTCATTAGGGAGCCCATACAGGCAAAGATTCTCCTTCTCTGCAGGGAACACTAGTTAGTTATATGTATATTTGAACACCATCCACAGTTAAAATGAAGCAAGAACCTACAACTATTGTTAAAAATAAAATAAGAGGCAATAATTTCAGAACTCTATTTTTCTCTTTTGCAAGCTATCTAAATCACTTGGCAAACAAAGATCACAACAAGAACAGTAATATCAGCATCCATCTCACAGAATTCAAATGCAATCACTTATGCTGTAAGGTGCAAATGCTGTTGGAAGTGATAAGGTGCAGTTCCTCCTTAAGCTGCAAATACAACGCATACAAGGAAATATACAGAAACGCCACACTGAAACTTATGAAAAATAAAACTCCTAATTAACACCCCTGGCTTTGTTACAGATGTCAATAAAAGTTAGTTAGCAGAACCAGATGAAAGAAAATAAAGAAGCTTGATAATCGTAAAACAAATGTAAGAGATTGTTTGAGTTCTACATTCAAAGTAGAATTTTCTGTGGTTTGAGACGAAATCAAGCATATTTCTAAGTTCCTATAAATTTCAACTTGTTGAAGACAAAAATCTGAAACCATAAATAAATAAAAAATCCAGCATATCGATATTTCAAATCATAACAAACAAGTGCAGTATAAGCAGAAGTCGAAAAAATCAAGAAATATATCAAATAGAACTCATCTCGACACAAATAGAAGAGTCCACCCAGATCAATGCCAACTGTTCCAATGTACAACAGAGAATGTTTCGTACAGGGATCTCTAAACAAATTTTGCTTGAGTTATTGAAGAAAATGCATCTCTGTCCCCAACTCAAGTGTGTGGAGGCTGGAAACGTAGCTTATGGAAAATGCATGTAGTACTTCTCCTTCTTAACAGTCAAGCAACGTCAATAATTGTTTGTTTGAAAAGAATAACTTAAATCCCAAGTGTGAAGCCGAATAAGTAAAGTAGAACACATCGTATCAAAAAAAAAAAAAAAACCTTCAAATCACCCTAAGACAAAAATTAAAAAGTGAAGTGCAAAGATAAATGAGCCCTGACCAGGATCACACTGCTGATAAAATTCTTCTACATCTGCCAAAAAACACAAACAGACGTAGCAAAACTCATAATGCGAAATTAAAAGCCAAAAAGAGAGCTGAGACAGACAGAGGGGGAGAGAGAGAGAGAGCAGCACCAGTGGTTAGGGCTTTGATCATTCCAGCTCTACGGCCTTTAAGATCCCTGAAAACCTCCTCTACAGTTCTGGGATTGTACGGTGCGCCTCCGTCCATTTCCGTACAATTGAAACAAACAAATTGTTCTGCAGCGAGACCAGGACTGAGAAAAATACAGATAATATAAGTATTATAGAAGAGAGCGAGGAGGTGGGGATAGTAAAGGAAATCTATCTTGTTTTGAAGGGGTATTTATATTTACGAAGAATCCAAAAATGAACTTCTTTTTTCTTTTTCTCAGTACTGGGGAGCAGAAGCAGGAGAGAGGAGACAGGGACAGAAAAACACAACCAGTCCCAGTTACTAATAAACTTCTGGTTAAGTGATGGTGAATTCTTACTTAATATATTATCAAAGTAACTCTTATAGCATGGTGGTGACTCCAACTGTATCGGTCCTATCTATGAATTTCAAAAAAAAAAAAAAACTTGAGGGCCCACGCACCCACCCAATCTGTATCACTCTTCTTTCCTTTCAACTCAAGTCGTTTCAGAATTTTCTTTCACAATCATCATCCGAGACTGGGAGGGTGTTCTTCCATGCTTCAAATAAAATTCTAAGCTGGCTTTTGAGACATGTAATTGAAGTGTGAATCTTCACGACGAGTTCAGTAAATAAGGTATAAACTAGATCCTGTCTGTCTGACTTTCTCTCCAGTCCACACGTTTAAGAAAACAAAACAAGTTTAGTTTGACGTGGATGATGGAGACTCTCTTTATTATCCACGTCGCATTCGGTCCTTGGCTGGAGGATCCATGATGTGACGTCCTTGGGCTCACTCAGCTCAGAGACCGCCCCAGGCACACAGATTTCTTTGATCCAAATCCAGAATCAAATGCTGATGCTAAAGTGAGCTGGGGTGGTTTTCTAATTTCTGTGCTTTGATGGTCTTTATCTCTCAATATATATATATATATATATATACTAGCTATATTGCCCGCGCGTTGCCGCGGATATTTTTGTGTATATAATTTAACATCATTAAATCAACAATGATAAATTTATATGATATAACCAAATAAAGTTATCGATCAGAAGATAAAATGGAAAAAAATTTAAGTACAGTTTATTTCGCAAGCATAAATTATATCTTTTAGAATGTAGATATTACGTTATGAAAGATCACAAAAGAGCATGAATTAATATTTTTCAAACCAGAGCAAAATATTTTAATAAGGGAAAAAAACATTAACCATAAAAACATTATTGTGCAAATAATTGAATTATTATTATTCTTATTATGTTAGTAATGAAAGGAAAAAAATAAATGAAAGAGTAAAAATATCCTATAAACTTTAACAACAGATAAGAGAAAAAATACTAAAAAATTAAAATTATGATTGCTATTATTGTAAAAATAATAAAAATTATCAAATTATTAAGAGGGAAAAAAATATTAACAAAAGAGTAAGCAAGAAAAACAATTAAATTATTATTATTATTATTATTATTATTTTCATTATTATTATTATTATTATATTGAAAAAGAATATATGAATTAATATCCAATAGAAAATTAAAAGAATAAGGACAAAAATGAAAAATGACATATATAAATTAATTCCAATTGAAGGATAAAATTGAAAAAAAAAACTAATTGGAGGACCAAAAATTAAATATTTATCAAATGCTGTCATTGGATTAAAAAATTAGAAGAAGAGGGACCGAAATCAAACTTTGTATATTTATCAATTGCAATTGGAGGACGAAATTAAAGAAAACAAAACTTCGTACCGAAAAAATTGAAGGAACCAAAAGAAACCGAAAATCAAAAGTACAGGGACCGAATTAAAATTGCCTTATATAATTAGTTTTCATTGAAGGGCACAATTAAAAAAATAAAACTTCAGGGACCGAATTTAACTTTATACACACATGAAGGACCGGATCTGACATTGGGCCCGGAGGAGAGAGAAAAGCGACAGCCGCGACAAAACCGGCCACCGCCGCTTACACGGTCATCGATTATGGAAACGCGCCGCGCCGGAAGACAGAGCACCTGGAGGCGCACCGTATTCACCGGCGGAGACAAATTTTTGACCACCGCATGTACCCGAACGCGCCGCCTAAAGGGCGCGTTGGCGCTGCGGGTCGCTTCCGCGTCTCGAGGACGCGCCAGGCGTTCGACCGGAAATATAATAAAAAAATAGGCTAATTACCAGGCAACCCCTCACCCAACCCAGATCTACGAAAAAACCTCGCGGGAAAGGACGCCCTTGTCCCCGGTTACTGTGGAGGTTTTTGTCGTTTTGGAGGGTCTTTGTCGTCTGTGCACTGTGCATTGAAGGAGGGAAAAACCTAAAGCGCCCCGCGTCCCTGTGCTGTATTTTGTCGTGTTGGAGGGGTTTTTGCGTGATTCCACTGTGCACATTGCGGCTAATTCAAAATAATTAAAAAAAAAGCCAAAAACTGAAAATACCCCCATTAAATAAATACAAAACGCCTCAGCCTCAGACCCATTGTCGTCCCTGCACTGCCACAATCCACAGTGGATTGTGAGGGCAGCTACAGGGCAAAATCCCACGCCCTTTAGTTGGTTTTTAATATATATATACCTACAACAATCAAATAAAAAATAAACATTTAATTTTCTATCCACAAAAGATGAAAACATAAATTGAAAATTCATTCCTATATTACTGTCATTTTCATTACTATAACAGTTCAAATTATTATCAACATTACTGCTCAAACAATTAAAATCATTAAATTACCCTAAAAAAATCAAAATATTTTAACAATAAAAAATTTAAAAAAAATAATCACTAAAATTATCATTATTATTGAGCAAACAATAAAATCATAAAATCATTTAATCTAAAAAATAGATAAAATAACAGAAAACACACAAAAAAAGAACAAAGAGATAAAAGAACAATATTAATTTTAAAATTATCACCAACATAAATTAAAATTTCAAAAAAGAACCAGATAAAAATAAAACCCCGATAAAAAATGAATTTAAAAAAATAATAATTTAAAAGCATAAATGAATAAATACGGACAGAAAAAAAAACATTGTCCAAACATTGTACTTTTTAATAGTTTTTTAATGTTTTTAGATCATTTTCATGTGCTGATATAAAAAATAATTATCATTTTAATATAATTCTAAACAAAAAATATATTTTTTTTAAAAATCAATCCCAAAATCAAAAGCTGCCGAGAATAGGATTTGAACCCACGACCTTTCTATTAATCTCATGCGCCTTAGCCATATCGGCTACCTGAACATTTTGTTCAATGTTAATGAAAGTATATACTAATACTAAGTTTTTATGTGGTTGCAAAATCAAAAACTACTGAGAGTGGTATTCGAACCCATGCCCTTTCAATTAATCTCGCGCGCCTTAGCCAATTTGGTTACCTGAACATCTCGTTTGTTGTTAACGACAATATATATTTATACTAAACTGTATATTATTGTCGCAATGAACAATAATCTATGTATGTGTAAACAGTACCATTATCTATAATAAAGATGTCAAGTATTTTATATTTTAGTTAATATCACCTGAATTAAGGTGGGAATGAAAGAGCGAGAAGAGTACGAGAGATGATCAATCAAGAGCCATCTTACCTTACGGTGATTGAAGATCAGGCACCTGTCATACACGTGTCATGATGGTTTTTTTGTATGAAATATGGACAGCTGTAAATTTCTTTTTAAAATTGTTTTTTTAATATAATAAAATATTTTTTATTTTTAAAATTATTTTTACATCTTCGCATCAAAACATATAAAAACACTAAAAAAAATCTAATTTAAATCTTAAAAATACTTTTGAAATGCCTTTGAGTGCACCTACAGCTGACTTCAGTGGACAAATTTAGCATATAAAAATTGTAATAAATAAATTTTTATATATTTTTAAATAAAAAATAATGCTAACCTCCTCCCGGTATAAATGATAGCATTGAGAAACCGCCGAATATGAAGACATGAGCATCTGAAGGTTTCAGGTCAATCTCACGAAGATTTCAAGGGATTAGAAGAAGGCGCGCTAAATCCTGAAGATGATCTTGGGGAACTACAAAATCAGAAGTCACACCGCGATGGAGCTCAAGGCTTGAGATATTCTTCACAGGAAAGGAAACTCACGCAAAAGTCAATTGGCTAGCAGATCCGGAAGAACAAAGAAGAAGGAATCGACGATGTCGATGCTTCGATGAGCTTCACAGAGAATCAGAGAGAAAAGGAAGAGATAAAACAACATCGGCAAAACTCGACTCAACCCTAGAAAAACTACAGGCGTCAACAAGTATATGGAGGAACTTCCTGGTCTAGAAATTGAAGAGCAGGTTTTCAAGAAAGATTCACCTTCTTTGATGGATGATCTTGAAGTTGAAACACAGGAGCATGAAACAATGCTAGTTGGCGAGATGGACTGGAAGCAGTTGTTCATGAACGGTATGGAGCAATGTTGCTATAATCGCATTTTGAATCGTAAAATCGTGCCGTATAAATTCAGTCAAATTAGATAGAAAAATCAAACTCTATTAAAATTAGATCTCACTTATTAAAATTGATTAGAATTTAAAATAATTTTTTGATTTTATAATCAGAGTTTTACAATTTAGTTTTACCATCCGAGTTCAAATAACAGAACTCTACTAACAAAGCATGCTTCAATTTAATTAGCCTTACACCTCTCCATTTAAACCAATAAGTCAAATGCACAAGAGCTGAAGTAGGTATTGCATGAGTACCTTTTATAACATGATTATATTATCATAAGAGATTAGTTATTATATTATCATAATGGTGAACTTCATTGATGTATAATTATCCATTATATTGTTAATTTAGGGTTTGAAAAAAGATGTAATGTATCACTCCTATCCTATACCTATAACGAGATCCAAATGAGAAGTATATATTGCAATGAAGTTGATCAATCATTCAAAGAGTTTGCGTGTTCAATCATGAATTTGGTATGAGCACTCAACCATACAAAGAGAAACAAAGCACACAATATACAAAACCTTTTGATAAAAATTTATAAACTAAAAAATATGTTAAAAATTGGTTTGTATAGTTGAAAGTTAACCCTAATTTGACGTAATGGACCCAAACTTGATAAATAAACCTTAACAAATCAAAATCTAAAAATAATTAAAATAATAAACTTTTTAATTTCTATAGGCCTAAAATAAGCTAAAAGATGAATTTATAATATCTCAACTAATTAAAACAAGACCAAAATTGAATTTATAATTTGTCATAATTGAAGCTCAACTCCAAATGAACGGTACTCACTCATATTGATGAATTGGAAGACATACCATATATCAATAGAAATATACCGATGTTTATTTTCTAATGTAACTATAACCACATCAAAATTAATTTTGTAGCTTTAGTTATAACTGAAATAATAGAGATAAAGGTAAAAAATTAATAGGTTTGGATCTTTTTATTCCAGTATTTTCTATTTTCAACCTCTCATACAAGCTCTTCTTGAACATGAATCAAATTAATAAATGATTGTTCTTTATTATTTGATATGCTCTTCAATTACACCTTAACCAATGTATCTTGAAGAAGTTTATTAATTGCATCCTTGAATCTCTTTGCTTTAGGTCTCGTGACTAGACCTGTTGAAAGGATATTCCCTTGAGTAATTACTTATAGTATAAAAAGAAAGGTTAAATATAACACCAACACAATATTTATCTGGTAATTCTACTTTGTAAATGTTATTATTGATCTTGTCATTGATTTCAAATGATTTGTATCCTTTTAGCATCAACTCAAATCTCTTTTCATTTTTTTTATATTTAATAATTATAAAAATAAAATGTAATTAATAATTCAAGTAAATTAGATAATTGTTTTTATTCTTTCATCAAACTATTTATAATTTCTTCACGGACTATAAATCCATACGTAAAGGTCTCTGTGATCCCGGAACAACATATAGTAAAATATCATCTGAAACAAAATTAGTATTGTGAAACATATTATATTGTGATCTCCTTCTAATATATTTATTTATATTTTAATAATTTTTTAGATTATTTTAATATTAAAAATATAATAGAGTTAGGGTGTGTTTGGTATTGCTTTTGTTTTTGTGGTTAAGATTAAAAAAAAAAAACAGTTTCATGAAAAGCACTTTAGCTGCGATTCAAAATAATTTTTAAAATGTTTGGTTACCAAGTTTTTCATATTGCTTTCAACTAGTGAAATTACTTTCAAGTGTTTGTGTGTGTGTATTTTAAATATTTAATAATTATAATAATAAAATGTAATTAATAATTCAAGTAAATTAGAAACTTGTTTTATTCTCACATCAAACTAGTTATAATTTCATCACGAACTATAAATCCATACGTGAAGGTCTTTGTGATCCCGGAACTACATATAGTAAAATATCATCTAAAACAAAATTAGGATTGTGAGACAAAAATTATATTATGATCTCCTTCTAATATATTTATTTATATTTTAATAATTTTTTAGATTATTTTAATATTAAAAATATAATAGAGTTAGGATGTGTTTGGTATTGCTTTTGCTTTTATGGTTAATATTAAAAAACATTTTCATGAAAAGCACTTTAGCTGCGAGTCAAAACAATTTTTAAAGTGTTTGGTTAAAACTGTGGTTAAGTTTCAGGTTAAAGAAAAACAGTTTCAAGTGTTTGGTTACCAAGTTTTTCATATTGTTTTCAACTTATGAAATTACTTTAAAGCGTGTGTGTGTGTGTATTTTAAATATTTAATAATTATAATAACAAAATATAATTAATAATTCAAATAAATTAGACACTTGTTTTTATTCTCACATCAAACTAATTATAATTTCATCACGAACTTTAAATTTATACATGAATGTCTCTATGATCCCGAAACAATATATAGTAAAATATCATCTAAAATAAAATTAGGATAATGAGGCAAAAATTATACATATTTATTTATATTGTAATTAATTTTTAGATTATTTTAATATTAAATATATTTTTTATATAAAAAAAACCTTTAACTCCCAAAACCCCCCTCCCTCTCTCATCCATGCACACACACCCGGCCTTAGTCCAGCGAAAAGCAAGAATTCAAAAGGCAAGAAAAGCAGCTAATTCTTGCTTTTCTTGCACCGACTGTTCATATGGTTTTAATTTGTGGGGCCTAGCTAAATTTCTGCTTTGAACATTTAACCAAACACTACGATAGGAAGCTTTTTTGCAACCAGAGAGGTTGCACCACAAAAAACAAACACCCTCTTAAAAGAACCATACATAATTTCAGAAAAAGAAAATTGTATTATAAAATGCATATTTTTATTATATGCAAAACACAAACAATCTTTCTAATTTTTTAGGTTCTTTTAAATAATAATTTTAGATAATTGAGTTAAAGCTATATTCACCACCTTTGTTTGACCATATGTCCATGAATGACAAGTAATAGAAAACAAGCTATTTGTTTACTTACACCACAATTTTTTTTAAAAGTAACTTATAAATTTGGCATCACAATCAAACATAATGTTTCATGGAACATTATGTAATTGAACTATTTCTCTAAATAAGAGATTCATTATATATTTGTTTCACCAATAGTTTTATGACATCATTTGAAATGCATCAACCTAGATAACTTATCTACAATGACAAAAATTGAATCTCTACTTTTTTAGACCTAGATAACCTTAAAAACAAAATTCATGGATATATCAATTTAAGGTTGCTGAAGTATTAATAAATGTGTATACAAATCATAAGACATATTTTATACTTAACTTGTTTACATGCATCCATCATATACTTTTTAACTTCCCTTTCATGTCAAGGCAATAAAGATGCTCATATTATATTATATTATATTATATTATATTCTTTTGGTGTTTTTGTTCTTTTTGAACAAAAATAATCAATATTTTATGTATTTATATTTTTAGATTTTGTTTTTATTTTTTTTATTTTTTTGTGTACTTATCACTCTGAAATTTAATTTAATTTTTAAATTTTTTATTATTATTTTCTGTTCCAAAAAACACTATAGTAATCTACAGTGTTTTTCTTGCGCCATAATAAAATGATATATATATATATATATATATTAACTATACAATAAAACACATCCCGGTTTTACTGTACTAATTTAAAATAAAACTTACTATTAATATATATTTTCGTGAAAAACAAACAGTTTTTGAGGTAGCCAAGATGGTCTAAAGAGCGTCAAATTAAGGTACCCTTCGAGGACATGAGTTTGAATCTCTCTCTCAACACATTTCTTTTTAGTGAAGCCACATTAAAATTAGATCTAATATATATTTTCGAGAAAAATGAACGAATATTGAGGTGGCCGAGCAGGTTTATGAGGCGGGAGACAAAAATTCTGTTCGAAAGATTGGGGGTTCAAGTCCACTCTTGACAAATTTCTATTTTACTTAAAAATATGATTAATTTTTTTTAATGATTATGGTAATTTTCTTGCTTTTTTAATGATTATAATAATTTTATGTTGGTTATTTCGTCGAAACCTATTAAACAGATAAATTTATATCGATTTAAAATTCATATATTTTATAGAAAACTTGCACGTCACAGGAATTCTGCACAAATTTATCATTTTAACTAAAAAATATTATAAAAAACAATTAATTTTTTTTTGTGTTGAAAAAAATATTGTACCACCCGTGACGGGGCATTGGCTAGTAAAAATATAATTGATATTCACGGCTGTGAACCATGACATCAATTAAAATCATCATAATTTCCAACTTTGACATCAATTTTAACATTACAATTGTAAAACATGATATTATTGAAATGACACGATTATCAACAATGATATGTAAGAATATACTTCACCAAAACTATATTATTTCACTAAAATGTTTTGAAATTGTGTTATTCATCATGATGGGTGGTGTGTGGTCTCTATCCAGAGGTATCCCTTAAATAAATAGGCAAATATGACTCAAAACTAATTTAATTTAAAGGTTGATGAAGCATGCCAACACTAGAGATTTTTATAAGAATGTTAAATGTTTATTTACCATAGTAGCTAGAATGGCATTTTGGTCGGATACCTGAAAACAAAAGGCATGCATTGTTACTAATATACCACCAATGGCATTCCAGATACAACTGGCAAATAGGCTCGGCCATTGCAATGCCCAGGTCCGTTAAGAAAATCTATTTTAGTTTCTTAATTAACCATAATTAAAGTTTTTGATAGATCGATAAACTATTATTAATAAGCTAGTCTCCTTGGCTCCTTATAAATTGACCCTTCGCGGAGACCTTAAACTAGCGATTATGAGCAGGTTAAGATAAGTGCTCCCAAACAATATAAATGATAATTAGCATGGAGGAAACTTCAAAACACCTAGAATGTTGAAGTAAGAACTTTGTGGAAAACCAGCCCAGCATCTGAACAATAATATATTTCAATTTTCTGACTTCATACAATTATAACAGGTCAGAGTTAAATAGCTAAGTTGATGTATATGAAAATGGTGTATACAATACCAATGGGCATTCATATTTTCTGAACATCTGCTGAAGCTTGTGAGACCAATAAAAGATCTCTTAGAACCAGAATACCTTGAACTGATTTCACTGTTCAGTGAGCAGCCTCACAGAGTACTTTTACTTTCCAAAACTTCACAGAAAAAACAGAATAGAGTTACCGGTACTTTTGAGTTCAAGGTGCTGCCCTGAGCCAATTTTATAACATCTCAAGATTCTACATGAAGTCACCTCCCCTCAATATCTGGAAAGCAGAAATATGAAAATCTCCATCAAAATGTGAGTGAGCTTGTGCCAACATAGCAGTGATAAGAATCTTCATCATAACTCAGATTCTAGAGCTGGTTATTCATAAGACAGGTATGGTAATATCATTGAAATGTCAAATACAAGGTCGCACAACATAAAACAGGCTGTAAAGGGGATTCCCATGAAAAAGAGCTGGTTATTCCACATTTATCATAAGACAGGTATGGTATGATAATAATATTGAAATGTGAAATATGAGGCCGCACAACTTAAAACAGACTGTAAGGAGGATTGCCATGAAAAAAAGAGGAGGGGGGGTACTGAAATCATCAGGTGGTTTTTCTCAGGTAAACAATGTCTTCGCGTACAGTGAAAGAGCCTGAGTCAGAAAAAAGACTTTTTAATTGAATTCAAGCTTATCAGGCCATCATAGTATAGAGCTTGAAAACTGACAGATCATCTTTCATTTACAAAAGATTAGCTGGCAATGATCATCAAGCGCAACAAAAAGGAAAGGCTAAAGAGATTTTGCAGGCTGTCTCTCATAAAGGCTAAAAGTCCAAACGATGGATCATGCAAAAGTAAACATCAAATGGTGTAGAAGAAGAATAGAAAAACCCAAATCCAGGGACAAAGTCCATCCCATCAAATATAATCAGATCCCTGTTTTTCTTCAGTTATTACATGAAAGGGAATTCTTTCCAGACATAATTTCATAAGATTTCAAGAAGAAAAGGAATCACCAGACATAATTTCATAAGATTTCAAGAAGAAAGAATCACCTTTGCATCATGGGATGATTCGTGTTCCTTTATCTCTGGAACATGCTTTTCAAGAAACTGCTGAATAGTTCTCCAGTAGTGATCACCACCAACGAGCCAAGTGTCCATATGCATGCCATTAGGAAAATCCACAAAGACGCATTCCCTATTATGAGCAGCTGCTTTATCATAGAGCATTTGCATATGGAATGGTGGAACCATTTCATCTTGCAATCCAGAAAGGAAAAGAATTGGCTGCTTAATCTGCAATTAAGAAGGTCAATCCATCAGTGACACATCGAAAGAGGAGAAAAAACGAGTCGAAAAATAGAAAAGAGTCGCCGAACTGAAATTGCCATTTCCAGAATTGCAATTCTGAAAATAGCTAGTTCAACTTCAACAAGCAATGTTATATAAGGAAATCATACAGGATCCGCACATGCACTTTGATTCTTACACAAACTGAAGAGAAGGGAAGGCATCCAGCCTATAACTCCAAATATATATTCTCGAATAATAGAAGATATAGATCAATTGCCATGGGTGGCAACAAATGATTGACATGGTCTTCCACTCGTTTTCATGCACAAGTGCTTTGCATTCACAAATAGTCAATAATGAAAAACATGAGATTCCACTGGCACTTAACCTCACCTGGCCAACAATGTCAATGGTGCTCCATGGAGAACGTACAAGAAAATTAAGAAGTTTTGGTGCTTTTGAACCCGTGCCTCCAATAAACCACTTTAGGAAGGGCAGTAGAACTCCAGCCAAATCCATAATGGATGTAAAAGTGTTTTCCAGGATCAATGCACTAACCTGAAAGGATAGACCAGCTAAAAGATGACGACGACCACACAAGAAAAAAAACGGGGTGAAAAACAAATTAAGACTCACAAATTGTAGTCTGATGACCTCTGAAATGGAAAGTGAATAATATCCAATAACTCCAATAAACAGTAAAAAAGATAAATAGTCACCAATAAGTGTGCAAATTGGATTGCAATGAGCATGGAAAATCAATTTTATTTGGTTTCTTTCATGTTGATGAAACGAATAGTTAGGAGAAAAGAAAATGAAGGTGTAGCATGTCAAGATTGTCATATTTTAAACTGGAAGGGAATGCAAGATGAAAGCACAAAAATACAAGGAGAAGAATAAAGAACTGTCCTAGCTCACATGAGCATCTGCAACAAGATGACTACCAAGTGACTGTATCATCAAAATTATGAGAAGCTAAAAGCACAATGCTGGTGATTTTAAACAACATGAAACTGCATGACATGAATAGTGAAAGCATGTTCAATTATTCAGGAAAAAACATAAACAAGATTTTTAACTACATAAATAAACAGCACATAGTACTAACAGAACTATCTGGAGCAATACCTTATCAGGATTGTTTTTTGTGAGCAGAGCCCCCACTGCACCCCCAAGTGACCGTCCAAAAACGACTATTCTAGATGTGTCAATGTCAGTCCTCTGTGAAAGATGATCCAATGCAGCCTACCCAAAGAAAGAAAAGCATATAAAGATCGGGAACAAAGCTATACTCTACACATGTAACCATTGGGAGATAAAGGTGACAGGGCCAGGAGAAGACACACCTGAGCATCTTTTGTGATTCCGTGCTGCGAAGGATATCCATCACTTTCTCCATAACTGTTTAGATAAAAGAGATGACGAAGCATTTTTTTTCAATCACAGAAAGCAGCAAGAGTACAGAAATATAAACAAAATGAAATGTGGTTAGCAAATGCATACCCTCGATATGAAAGCATGAACACGTTGCACTGCAGCCTCTGAATCATTATGCGGACCATTTCAAGACGATGGGCAATGTCTGAAGGTTAATAGTTAAGGCCTCAACTCTCAGAGAGACAACAAGTAAAATAACGAAAAAAACCCTTCAAGCTGAATGAACCCTATACAGAAGACATATACTTATAATGGTGAATCATGGTAAGGATACTTCCAGCATTCTCTTGGAAAAACAGGACAGTCGGACCTGCAAAACCATCACCACTAATTTCTGAGCTTCAAATTTATGCTAAACCCTATACCAATTAATGCCTTTATAAAAAAAATAAAAAAAAGAGATTTAATCCTTTGCTCAAAATTAAATTTCAATTTCATGTCCGCCTGTTTAAACCCTATCTGAGATTTAAAAAATAAATGAATGACCGAAAATAATTGGAGTGATGACCTCGGCTTTTAGGGAGTACTTTAATGAACCATGCGTGAAGGCGGACGCCATCGGATGATCGGAGCCAAACGTCCTCGTAAAAGAGACGGAGTCGGGCAGGAGTGACCTGGTAAGATTTAGTGAGACCGGGTAAGACCGGGACGTAGACAAGCTTCTCTTGAAAGGCTACAAGCAAAGCCATTACTGCCACCACTATGCCTACAAATCCGTACAGCACCGCACCCATGTACGACACCATTTCCTACTGTTGCTCTTGTCGTTTTGATTTGACAGTCCTCTCTCTCTCTCTCTCTCTCTCTTCCGGTGACCGTGATTGTGTATGGCACCTGTTTGTCGACGGTTTGATTAGAAACAGAGAAGACGTTGATGTTTGCGTTTCTGTCCATCTTTCTTTGGATCCTGCGGATGAAAGAAATGGGTTGGAGAATGGGTGTGGGGTCCATCTTTGAGTGATGGCGTAAAAGCGGTAGGAATTGGTTAGGAGCATCGGTGCCAGACCCTAGAACCTACCTGAGTTTTAACCCGACTCAAGGCTCGGGTAGCTGGTTCATTGCTCAATTCCCGGGTCAACCTCGATCTTTATCAAAGAGTCGTTTTGGATTTTTAAGAGGAACGAAAATAAAATAAAATGAATTAATCTATTTTTGCAAATTTTTTTAATTAAAGTTCGGTGTTTGTTTCGGTCAATCAAATTATAAGTTGACCCGCTAGATTATTTAAATTTGACCACATTAATTTTCAATAATTCAATAATTATTATAAAAAGAATAAGTAATTCAAATAAAAGAACATAGACATAACATCAATATATAAGCAAACGAGACAAGAGAGAAATATCTTGCTTAATATGTGTTCTTTTATTATTCCAAAGTTGTGTGTAAGGAATACAAGACAAGTGGTCTATTTATAGGAGAAGGAAATGAACTCAAGGGTTATGGAAATTCAAGTGTCCCTCAAGAGTAATGAGCACTCAATACATAAAAATACAATCTAATGGAAATCCAAGTGTCCCTCAAGAGTAATGGGCATTCAATACATATAAATACAATTTAATATGTATTTATAACACTTCCCCTTGAATGACCATGTACTTTAAAATTTAGAGGACTTTATATAGATACTTCAAGATTCATATATGAATAATTCAGGATTCATTAAAACAATGTCAAATTGCCTCATTAAAACCTTGTAAAGGAAAACCCAGTGGAAAAAAACCTAAGCGAAGGAAAAAGAGTACAATTTGCATTGACTTCCCCTCAAAAGTACATGTCTTATGAGAAATCTTTAAGATGTCGCATTCCAATATTATAGACAAGTTTCTTAAAAGTTGAGGCCGGTAAAGACTTAGTAATTAAGTCTGCTAAATTATCACTTGACCTGATTTGTTTGATATCAATTTCTCCCTTTTGTTGGAGCTCGTGAGTATAAAAGAACTTTGATGAGATATGCTTCGTTTTGTCTCCTTGAATATAGCCTCCTCTAAGTTGAGTGATACAGGCAGCATTATCTTCAAACAATATTGTAGGACTAAGATGAATGACTGACAATCCACATTTTCTCTTAATGTGCTAGATAATTGATCTTAGTCATATACATTCTCGACTTGCTTCATGTATCGCGATAATCTCTGAATGATTTGATAAAGTAGCCACTAATGATTGTTTGACAGATCTTCAAGAAATTGCAGTACCGCCATAGGTAAATAGATAACTTGTTTGTGATCTCCCTTTGTGGGGATTAGAGAGATAACCTGCATCTGCATATCCAATCAATTGTGAATTTGATCCATAATAAAATAACCCTATTTTGGTTGTTCCGCGGAGATGGCAGAATATATGTTTGACTCCATTTCAATGTCTTTTGTGGGAGTAGAACTATATCTTGCTAATAAATTTACTGCAAAAGATATATCTGGTCTTGTACAATTTGCACGATACATAAGTGCTCCAATAGCACTAAGATATGGCACTTCAGGACCAAGAATTTCTTCATTCTCTTCTGGAGGTCGAAAAGGGTCATTTTTTGCATCAAGTGACCGAACAACCATAGGTGTACTCAAAGGATAAGCATTGTCCATATAAAAACATTTTAGGACCTTTTCTGTATACATCAATTGATGTACAAATATTCCATTTGAAACATGTTCAATCTGTATACCAAGATAAAACTTTGTCTTTCCGAGATCTTTCATCTTAAATTCATTTTTCAAATAGGCTGCAGTTTCTGTGAGCTCTTCAAGAGTACCAATAATATTTAAATCATCAACATATACTGCAATAATAGCAAATCTAGATATTGTTTTCTTAATAAAAATGCATGGACAAATCTCGTCATTCTCGAACCCTCTTTTTAAGAGGTATCCATTAAGACGATTATACCACAGTCGACCAGATTGCTTTAACCCATATAAAGATTTTTGTAATTTAATAGAATAAACACTTCTGGGTTCATTACAAAAAGCTTTAGGCATTGTAAATCATTCAGGGATTTTCATATGGATGTCTTTATCTAATGATCCATATAGATAGGCTACGACTACATCCATTAAATGCATATCTAACTTTTTTGAGACCACTAATCCAATTAAAAATCTAAAAGTGATTGCATCCATCACTGGAGAATAAGTTTCCTCATAATCAATACCAGGTCTCTGCGAGAAACCTTGTGCAACAAGTCGTGCCTTATATCGCACAATTTCATTGTTCTCATTGCGTTTTCTAACAAAAACCCACTTATATCCAACAAGTATAATACCTTTAGGTGTATGGACTACAGGTCCAAATACTTCACGTTTTGCAAGTGAGTTCAACTCTGTTTGGATTGCTTCTTTCCACATTGGCCAATCATTTTTATGTCGGCATTCTTCAACAGTTTGTGGTTCAAATTCATCATCACTTCTGATGATGCCAAAAGCAACCTTAAATGCAAATACATCATCTATGATAATTTTATCTCGTTCCAAAATCTCTCTTGCATGAACATAGTTTATGGAGATCTCATTATTTCCAGGTACCTGGTTCTCTTCAAGAGGTCCCTCTTCAGGAGGATCAGTAATAGGAGATGATTTGGACACAAGATTTGATGTTTGTTTTATGGACGAGGACTCTCCAAGGGTACCATCATCTACTCGGAGTTTTTGTTTTCTAGGATTTGTCTTTGGCTCCAATAGGTCTTCCGCGCTTCAGACGTGGTATAGATTCATTTGCTGCTATGTTGACCTTTTTCTCTTCAGGAATTTCAATTCTAAATGGAGCATTTGCAACAGGAATATGAGATTTAACTACCTTTTCACTGCTGGTGAAAACATCCGGTAATTGATTTGCAACATTTTGTAAATGAATTATCCTTTGAACTTCAAGTTCACATTGATTTGTCCTTGGATCAAAATGAGATAACTTCGGGTTATTCCAAGTAATTTCTTCTCGTGCTTCAGACACTGAATTTGCTTTCCCTAATGATGGGAAAATGTTCTCATCAAAATGGCAGTCTTCAAAACGTGCCTTAAAAACATCATCAGTCAAAGGTTCAAGATATCTAATAATAGATGGAGAATCAAAACCAATATAAATTCCTATTCTTCTTTGTGGACCCATTTTAGTCCTTTGTGGGGGTGCTACAGGCACATATACTGCATAACCAAAAATTCATAGATGAAATATATTTGGTGGTATACCATAAACAAGCTGTAAAGGAGAATAATTATGGTAAGCACTTGGTCTAATTCTAACTAGTGATGCAGCATGTAATATAGCATGTCCCCAGACAGATGTAGGCAATTTTGATTTCATAAGCAATGGTCTTGCAATTAATTGAAGTCGCTTTATAAATGATTCTGCTAGACCATTTTGAGTATGTACATGAGCAACAGGGTGTTCAACATCAATACCAATAGAAGTGCAAAAACTATCAAATGCTTGGGAAGTAAACTCACCAACATTGTCTAGTCGAATTTTCTTGATAGGATAATCAAGAAATTGTGCTCGTAGTCTGATAATCTGTGCTATTAATCTAGCAAATGCAATATTTCGACTCGAAAGCAAACAAACATGTGACCATTTACTTGATGCATCAATCAATACCATAAAATATCTAAAAGGTCTACATGGTGGATGGATAGGACCACATATATCTCCTTGAATTCTTTCAAGAAAAGATGGTGATTTTATAAGAATCTTTGATGGAGATGGTTTGGTAATTAACTTACCTTGAGAACATGCAACATATGGATTTTCACTTGGTAAAAGAATCTTTAGGTTCTTTAAAGGATGCCCATGTGTATTCTCAATAATTCGTCTCATCATTATTGATCCTGGATGCCCAAGTCGATCATGCCAAAGCATAAATTGTTTTGGGTTGGAATACTTCTGGTGTATCACAACATTTGATTCAATAGATTTCATGATCGTATAATAAATTCCGGAAGAGAAAGCAGGTAGTTTCTCAAGTACAAGCTTCTGGCCTGAAATACGTGTAGTAATATAAAGATATTCTTTTCTATCTTCATTTGTTGTTTCAATATGATAACCATTAGCACGTATATCCTTAAAACTGAGTAAATTTATTCTAGACTCAAGTGAATATAATGCATCTTTGATGCTCAATCTTGTGTTATTTGGTAACACAATATTAGCTTTTCCAGAGCCTTTAATCATGTCTGCTGGACCTGATATTATAGTGACATTAGCTTTGGTTAATGTCAAATACTCAAAGTATTTATTTTCCTTAAGAATTGTGTGCGTTGTTGCACTGTCTGCTAGACATAAATCTCTATCATGAAAAGTCATGTCACTATTCAAAAGATAATCAAAGTTTATTATTAAACTTGAACCAAACTAAAAATGTTTATTGTAAACATAAGAACATAGATATTTTAATACAAATAAAAAACTTTTAATCATCTTTAATGATTCCACCACTAAGCATGTTTTCTGTCTTATCCGAGTTTTCAAAGAAGTCAGAAACATCAAGATAAGTATTGACATCAATACAAGCATTATGATTTTCAAAATCATTTTTATGAATGAAATTAGTATCAACTGTATTTTATTTCAGAGAAGCGTGATATAAATCTGTAAGATGTTTTGGTGTACGACAGGTATGCGACCAATGACCATGCATACCACACCTATGACACTTATCTTCTGGTTTATGCAAATTCTTGCCCTTTCCTTGGTTGAGTTCATTGTGTCTCCACTTCTGGTGGTATGGTGGGTTGCTTTTAAAAGGATTATCTCTTCTCCTTTTCCATTGACCTTTTCCATACCTATATCCTTGGTTCTTTCTTGTCTTTTGGACAAAAGTTTCATTCACTTCGGGGAATGGTTTAGAACCTGTAGGATGGGATTGATGATTTTTCATCGAAAGCTCATTATTTCGTTCAGCCACAAGAAGACATGAAATTAATTCCGAGTATCTTTTGAAATTACGCTCTCTATATTGTTGCTGCAGGATAATATTTGAGGCATGAAAAGTAAATAAAAATTTCTCTAACATTTGGTCTTCTGTGATATTTTCACCACACATTTCAACTGTGAGGTAATTTTGAAAAGAGCTGAATTATATTCACTAACCGATTTAAAAATCTTGCAACCTCAGGTGCAACCAATCATAACGAGCTTGAGGAAGTATGGTAAACTTTTGGTGGTCATATCTTTCCTTTAGATTTTGCCTCATAACAAGAGAGTTTTATTGTGAGATATTCACTTTTCAATCCTTCATGGATATGGTGACGAATGAATATCATTGTTTTTGCACGATCCTACAGGGATGTGTTATTTCCTTCTTTAATGGTCTCTCCAAGATTCATGGCTTCCAGATGAATCTCGGCGTCAAGGATCCATGACAAATAATTATTTCCAGAGATATCGAGAGCGGAAAATTCAAGTTTCGTCAAATTTGACATTATCTTTATCTATGAAAAGAAGAAATAAATTATTAAATAAAATCATGAAAATAAAAACAGTCCTTTAAGATTGCTATTTATTTAGCTATAGAAATACTAGTTCTTCAGTAATTGTATTTAATTTATTTAATTCTTCAGAACTGTTTAATTTATTAGTTCTTCAGGAACTTATGAAGTAGTTCTTCAGGAACTATTTTTAATTTATTTAGTTCTTCAGGAACTTATAATATTCGTTTTTCAGGAACTATAATCTCTTTCTATGAATAATAGTGAAAGAAAATTTGTCAAAAATAAATAACAATAATGAAAAGCAAATATATTAAAATTGATATAAGATGGTTAGAGTTTCGTGCTGATAACGTGTTATAAAAAGGATAAATAATTAACATAGAAGAACATAGACATAACATCAATATATAAGCAAAAGAGACAAGAGAGAAATACCTTGCTTAATATGTGTTCTTCTATTATTCCAAAATTGTGTGCAAGGAATACAAGACAAGTGGTCTATTTATAAGAGAAGGAAATGAACTCAAGGGTTATGGAAATCCAAGTGTCCCTCAAGAGTAATAAAAAAAATACAATCTAATGGAAATCCAAGTGTCCCTCAAGAGTAATGGGCATTCAATACATATAAATACAATTTAATATGTATTTATAACAATAATGAACTTATAAGAGTTGACACATTTCAACCACAGACAAAACACCATGAATAGCGTTGTGTATCTTTTTATAATTTATTTTGCTTCTTTATTTTATTTTGTGCAGTTCCATCCTAATTAAAGATCGATTTCATCTAACTTATTAATCAATTGTGAAATTAAAATAAAGAGAGTTAGAATTAAAACAAACATCAATTAAAGATGACTTGCTAGAAATTTCAAGAAAGATAAAATATGATTCTTGAACTTTAAAAATAATGAATATTATCTATGAGGTTTTTGCATCAAACTAGATTGAAAAATATTTTTTTCTAATTTTTAAAATTAATAATTCTTTTTACATTTTTTTAATTTTTTACATTTATATTTATATTGATACCCATTTTCTATTTTATTCAGAGAGCCTCCTTTAAATAACAATTATTTCTTTTGTTATACATTTAATTTTTGAATAGGTTTTTTTTATTGATCTATAATTTTTTTTATCAGTTGTATAGATGGACTTTATTTTTATAAATAAAAAAATACTTTTAGATAATATTTATAATACATGCAGTCTTGCATAATAGGTTTGGTCAAGTCTTGGTTGTGGACTTGAAAATATAAAAAACAAGTTTTAGAAACTGACGACTTTTTAATCAGGTTCCCATAAACAACACTAGCTGATGAACTTTAAAATCCAAAATGCTTAATAATAAGGCTAATAAGTTAGACAATTAATTTATATATTAGTTCAAGCAACATGATCCATTCCTCCTAGTTAAGGTGTCTAGTGGCTTGATATAAAAGGTCTAAATCAAAGTTGTCAATATCGTTCCGACCGGAATTAAAACCGAGATGAAAATAATATCATTTCATATCGGTTTTTTCAACAAAAATAAAAGAAATTGACAACTTTAGTCTAAATGGTTGGCAGTAGTAAAAATGATACCTGGCCACTACTATTTGCAAGAGATTTTCTTTGATGGACGTGAAGGCTTTTCGATAGATAAATAAAATTGTATATGATAAGAAGTCCCGTTTTCAAATAATAAAGGGTGTCATATTTTTTATGTTTATTAAATTAGATATAAAAACTGAAATCACAATATATAAATTATGTTAATAAAACAAAAAAGTAAATCACTTTTGAATTTTTTTAATACATAAAACAATTGTTTCTTTGGCATTCATTCCAATGAACAAGTGTATCGTAGGATTTGTTCTTTGTTGTTGTTAGATGGAGTGAATACAGGGAAATAGCTTTTAAGCTGCGATCATAAAATGAACTTATTCCACTCTCAAATGTGATTAACTTGCTTGCATGTTTGAGCCGCAATCTCTATAACAAACCATGGTTAGGCTCATCATCTATCTGAACCTTGTTGGCAGCTAGATTATAAGCAGCATTGGAAAAACTCTCTACCACGCTTCAAAGCAGGCCCTCAAACCCGAAGTGTTCCGTGTATTTGCCTTTGGCATTGTCGGTGTCAATATATACAATTATCTGAACCTTGTTGGCAGTTAAAAGAAAATTATAGGTCATGCTACTACTCCAAGTCTGATAATTTATTTGATAATCTGACGAGCAAACACTTGCATAGTTACCATATTTAACAATCAGTGCAACCAAAGGATGGATTTCAAAAACAAACTCCTTTCAACCATTTTGACACACGGAGGATGTCTATAGAAAGCAAACAGCAGAGAAATCAAACACATAACAGTGTCCTTCGTGCACTTTTTGTACCAAGTAAAGAGACAAAGCCAAGGATGAATTGCCTGGACCGGTGACGCGGTCCTTCTTGTTCCGCATTTTCACCGAACAACAGAAGCATGGTGTCCATTGCTCATAAGCCCACCATTGATCTGCACGCCTCCACCAAGGTGAGCAGCAATACCTGAGAATCGGTGATCTGGCTGCCGAAAATTGACATCACTGTTGGAGACACTGGTGATATCAGAGCAGGTTGTATTTGAGGCACCAGATTGACCAGTTCTTGATTGGCAGCTTTCAAGTTCTGATGCACCATTCTTTGGGTGCATGCGGACGGTATCTGAGACATCATGCTGACTAGGAGAGGAAGTGGGATTAGATCGCTTTTTTGTGCTGAGAAAGCGTCCACCAGATCCTCGAACCCTATTTAAGGCATGGATGTGCCGAGACTCATGAAGGTATGGCTGCAATCCATTAAGAGTGTCGATCATAAATTACAAATTACAAGCTTTTTATTGATGTTATGATCATGAAATTTGACATCGAATATTGCAACTCAGGTAGATAACAAAATACTTCATTTTACCACTACTCACGTTAAAATTCCAGCCCTGAAAATAAATGGTAGCTGGATAGGCATACCTTTCTATTTTTCACAAGTTTGTTTTGAGCCTCAAGTTTTGCCCGTGATTGTCTCCTCCTCAGAATTCCATGGTACTGTTTAGCATTAACATAAATGGGTCCATCATCTGCAAGATCAAGAGGCAGTGGGACTCGTCCAGCAGTCATCCCCATCATATGAGAACCCATCTGGGGCTGAATCTGGTCAGGTTCCAATGATAATTAGATCAAATAGGAGCAGTAGTTACAGCAAATCAAAAGGAACATAAACAGTATAGAAACAAGAACTCTTATATCATCACTCTAAAAGGACCAGGACCATCTTTCACCCATTAATGTAGGCCCCCAAAAGTGCCCTAACAAAGTAGATTGCAAAACCATCCAAAAGGAAAATTACATACAAATAGTGATCATTAACATATAAACTCAATAAAAATCAATGCTGCAACAGATAACAAGACCATAGCACTGCACAACTCTACCTCCAAAAAGATGGTGAACTCATGTACCCAGTAATACTTACAAAAGCATGTGGTCCATATGGATTAAACAGCCCACCAAAGTAAGGATCAGCACATGGATATGAAGTACGAGCCTGAAATGATGAAAGTCATTAATCTATAATTATAACCAAGATAACAATCAGAAACCCACGTAAAACCATCTCAACCTACCATTGAATAGCTACAATCAGCTTGTGAATGATTGGACACACTATCTGGAGTACTCAGCAAGAGAACCGGCCTCATTTTGCCCCCCACACCCTTCCCACAACTTTCATCTTGACCCAAGTATATGGAAAAACAACCATTTCATGTTAAAGATATGCGGGTAAAGTAGCTGATTCAACCTCATAAAGCATAACAAATGACATACATCACAATAGATGAGACCATGGGTATCATAGGAAACATGTTAAAGGGTATCATTCCATCAAAAGAACTGATATAGTATTGCACGTTCTAGTAGTAGCAAGTTATTGATCCATGCAACAATCTCTTTTAACTATATATCCTAAACTACCAAGAGGAGATTCCAGTGGAGCCAAAAGGTGGTGAGAAAATTATTTCAGATTTTTTCAGAGTAGAAACTGGTCACGGAAAATGAAAAATCACAGAAATGAGATAAAACCTACATTGTCAGAGGGAAAGAGACTATAAATGAGAAAACAGATGAAGAATTGAAAATCCAAAACTAGACATCTCATAACCCACAAACATTTTAAAATGCATTCGGGGAAAAGGAACACATGCACACAGGGTTGTTGAGAAAGCTTCAGATGTCAATGTCCAGTATAGAAAAACCTTACATACTGTAAGGGTGTTTAATGGCTGAAAAAAGCACGTTAAATATATCACACAAAGCTTTCAGATGGTTTGTCTTCAATTTAACTCCCATGACTTCTAATAATGTGCAACAAGAAATCATCTGAAAACAATTGGAGTATTTCTCTGTTATCAACAAAGATAAAGAGGAGCATGTGCACATCGGAACCAAGTGATTTCATGTGTGTTTAGTATTGTGGT
Organism: Salix exigua; assembly: GCA_032356905.1. Lineage (NCBI taxonomy): Eukaryota > Viridiplantae > Streptophyta > Magnoliopsida > Malpighiales > Salicaceae > Salix > Salix exigua. The sequence continues at coordinate 9,718,479 of CM063593.1, read as the reverse complement.
GTGGGGTGTTTTTCAATTGAAAATATATAAAAATATATTTTTAAGATTTTCTTTTTTTCATTTTTGATATAAGCACGTCAAAACCATTCAAAACACCTAAAACAGCATCAATTTGAAAAGAAGGTTGCAATGCAAAAATACTCACTTCATGTATTACATATAGTTTGAAGTTTTCAAAAACTGAATTTATGGAAGAAAAAAAAAACAAGCTCCAATTAGCTTCTTGTAAATCCATCGAGAAAATACTAGGTGACGCTAAAAGTTTTGAACATCTCACTGAGCACTAACTGTAATTCTTATAAAAAAAAACACTCATTTCATGTTAGAAGGGATTTGTAGCCCCCAAATTTCCCCGGAGCACTAAAAACTGCTTTGAAAAGAAAATAAATGTCCCTATGTTTTTCTTCTGCTATTGATAACAATATGTACCTCCAAGTTAAGTCATATCTAACTTGTAGCGACACACTAGTTGAAAAATAAAAAGTTTGTGCTTTGCAAATGTAATGCATAAGATAAAGCCCATAACACAGTGAATAAATGAGTGCTATAAAAAATAAGTACCAGATTCAGACGAAATACATTGACCTTGTGAATTGGTCCCTCCCACGACACTCATTTCATTGTGAGATTGACCTATTGACAGAGTTGAGGACGATTCCTGGTCCGGAAGATGAAGTCCTAACTGCTTTGCTTCATGATAAGGTTGGGGTAGAGAGTCTGCTTTAAAGCTTATGTTCTTGGATAAAGATGGTGAAAAGTGCTGTTCATTTGAATTCCACCATGATGGGCAACTGACAGTAAGGTGTGGTTCATCAAAGTTTTTCTTCAGCAAGTTCTGAATTCGTAAAGCCATCTAGTTTATCTACCTATATATATCCTGGATTTGAAGAAAATCCTTAAGCAATCAAAGATTATGTGGTTCGCCTTTGAGATTACTGTTTAGCTGCCCAGGAAAAAAAAGAAAAGAAAAAAGATCCAATGAGCCAGGCTGCTTCAGTTAAATAAGAAAATGTGATGAAAATAAATTAAAATCAAGTCAAAATGGATAGATGGATCAAGATGAAATACACTAAATAGACTAATTTTTCACCATGAAACTATCAGATGAAGCTTTTTGGCACGAAGAGATATAATTGCATACTGAAACAACCAGTCAGGTTCAAATCACCACAGTAAGTAAAGCTGGAGTTACCTAGAGTTTGTAATTTGAATAAAAAAATATTGAATACTCAAAAAAAAATGGGAGACACTTAGAACTGTACAAGGATAATTCAATATTGAAATGAAATAAGAACAGGTTATATATATATATATATATATAATACTTGTTTTTAGCAGTTCTAGGTAATTTTTGGAAGTTAGAAAGGCAAGTTTCTAAGAGCTTTATACACCACTTATGCAGCAACTGATGACTGCAGTCATTTCAGGCCTCAGCTATCACATAAGAATCTCATGGTTTACCCAAGTTTCCAGGAAACTTGTTCAAGGCAAGTGATAACTAAAGTCATATGCATCAGAATCCAACACCCAATTCTCCATCAGTATCACTAAAGTGCAATGGGTGTGCATGCATGTGTGTTTGCTGGCTTGAGGTTGCTTCTGTGGTTGACAAATTTACGATGGACAAGTTGGGGAAGAAGTGGTCCTGTCTAATTGTACAAGAATCAACAGAAGGAAAGCATTTTATGATACAATCGATAAACAGATCATAACTTCCGATAAAAGGAAAAATCAACTCCCTGACATGAATGTTCACACTAACTTGCTACCAATGAATATTCACTACCATAGCATGAGAATCTTTCATAGTAAAGTATTTCTTCCCAGACGAACAAGCTAAATAACTAAACAAAACATGCCCTGTTAAAGAACCTGACCTGTCACCAATATCAGAAATGAGTTTCAATCAATCGATGATTCCTGCTGCACCCAAAAAACAACATAAGAAAATATAGTCTATGACAAACCGCTAAACAGAATTGGCGTGCCTAAAATTTTCCAAAATCGGGTGAAACATGCACTATTCAAGCTCATTACGAATTGAGCGAGAATGTGTGTCATCCACTGAACCCGCAAAATCAGTGGAGCTAAGAAAAACCACTGATCTTGGCATGCAGCGTAAGAGCATGTATAAACCGCAGATACTTGTCCAACATATTGATTCAGACCTCAATGACTACAAAGGAAATGATTAATATATATGTAGAAACTAGTAAATATAGCAATGAATAAGCATGCATGAAATCAAAGTCCATCAACAACAAGCAAGCCCACTATTATACTCTTCCTCTAACCTCCTGAAGGCTTTCGGCATACCAAGAGTAAGATGAATATAACCACAACGGAAATCATCAAGAAACCCATTCCAATATCAGGGGAAAAAAAACATTCAGTCAATGCAAAACCTAACCTACTGAGAACCAGATAGTAAAATAACTAAAAATGCAGAGAAAAAAATCCAAAAGTCTAAGAGATAGGATTTAAAAAAAGGGGAGGGATTGTAGTGAGACCCAAAAACCAAGCATAGCAGAAAGAGTAGATATAGAACCACTTTCCCATCACCATGGTCTCAAACTCCACATGCACGCATAAAACACAGCAAACAAAACATACCCACCTGGGTTCTATGCCCATAATTTTTATGGAAGCCAAGAACAAGCAGAGAGAAGAAAAGAACATCAAGCGGGAGAGAAAAGGAGCGATAAATACAGTGAAATAAAAGAAAAGGAAAAGGATAAACATGAGAGAGAGAAAAGATAAGACCTTTGGGATCTGATTAGCAAGTCAATGAGTATACGTTGAAGAGGAAGCAAAGAATTTCAAGAGGAAGCTGTAGGGAAGAAGTTGGGCATGTCTCCTTCTCTTGAAACTCTCCAGACCACCATCCCACACCAACCTATCCTACGACTATAAATTTCTCTCTCTGAGTTCTGCCTTGCTGTGACAATTCACATGCCTCCAAAGCTACTAATAATTTCCAAATAAAATAATAAAATCACTCCACCACTACCACCACCACCTTCTTTGCTTATTGTTGTTTTCTTTCTAATACATTTTCTAACGTTTTCTTTTTTCTTAATCTGGGCCCCGCCTAATTCCCACCCCAACAGCCCTTGCTCTTTTGGCTTTATTCATAGCCGCCCTTCACTGTCCATTCCATTCTCCACGCGCCAGCCTACCCCACCATGTTGTCCTTGTGTCACTTATTTAGCTCTCAACCGTCACTCTACTCTTAAAGATCTTCTTGATCTCATCCCCGTAATTTAGATTATCGCATGTTTGCTTGTTTTTTAGATTATCTCTGGTTCAGAAATAGATCAAATATATAGTTTTTATGATTCTACTTTTAATATCAATTCATTAAAATAATCTAAAATTTCAAAATTAATTAATTTAAAATTAAGAAAAATTCATTTTTTTTGGAAAACACTTTTAATCTAAACCCCTCCATAGGTTACTTTCTTTTCTTTTTCTTCATCATTTAAAATACCGAGAACAGGATAATAATAATAAATAAAAATCAGTATAACAATACGGAATTTCTCATGAAAGTAATATTTCTATATTATTTTAAATGTAACATTTAATGAAAGGTGTGGAAAGTTAGTAGTTATTCTTTTTATCTAAGGAAACCGAAATACAAATACACACGTGTCATCATTCTTACTCCTTTCCTTTATTTATTTCTTTTTAAAAAAATCACACCAAACTAGTTATATATATTTATATTTATTTATTATTATTATTAATTGCTAAAAGAGATCCGGTTTTCAGCACTAATGAACAGTGATTTTCTCTATTCATTACTATTGAAAACCGAATCTCTTTTAGACAAGCACAAAATACAAATGCAATTTATTTTTGGGATGGGTTAGTGCTGACAAATGAATAATTAATAAATTAACAAGTGGTGGTATTTAAGTCGAGGAAGCTCTCTGCTCCCACAATATTTTACATGGTTAAATACAAATATACTTCCATAGATAATTTCGGGGTCATTGCACTTTTTTTTTAAATACCCACACGGATTTTGGACGGAGCGTGTAGTGGTTTCCTGCATGCAAAAAAGCTTAATCGGCGTATATAATTATTCTCCGTCATGTTATCTTTCTCACGGTGTGGCGCGTGGGGTTCCAAGATGAACGAAGACGTGTTTGTGCTTGGTTGAAAGTACCTGTCAACCCCCACTATTTATTGGGTTTTCATTGTAATCCCTAATCTTTCGATTGTTTTTTATGGTCCTGATTTCTTGTATATAAGTTTTGATTTGTTTCAATTTGGTCCTTCAATTGCAATTGATTATATATTGTAGTTTCATTTCTATCATCAATCTTTAATTTTCTAATTGGTTTGAAATCCTTAATATTTTTGGTATCAAAGTTTTGGTTTGTTTCAATTTTATCTTTTAATTCAAATTGATATTATATTTTAGTTTCATTTCGGTCCTCGGTCTTTTAATTTTCAGTTTTGTGTTAAATTCTTTATTTTTTTTAGTTACAAAGTTTATATTTTTTTCAATTTTGTCCCATAAATAAATTTTTTTATATATGTATTTTTCATTTTGGCCCTTATACTTTTAATATTTTATTTTATTTTAATTTGTTTATTTTTATATATATATTTCTTAAATGATTCCTATTTTTTTCATGTTTATATATACACTTTGACTCTTAGTTTTTATTTCCAATTTTTAATATTTCCACTCTTATGGGGGGTAATATTAAAATTTTAATTTGTGTTCGTGATCATTTGAAAATTGATATTTTTTTATTTTTTATTTCTCTTTGTTTTTTTGTTTTTTTATTTATTCTTCAAGTCAAATAATTTTTTTAAATCTAATAATATTTTTTTTTCATTCAATTTTTTTAATTGATTTTTTTTAAAATATTGTTAGGTGTTCAAAATTTATAATTATTATAGATAAGGCATTCAAAATAATGATAATGATTATTTGTAAGTTTTCTCTAATAAATATATGAGACTGATTATATATTTTTTTATATTTCTTTAATATTAGCACCTTAAAACAAATAAATATATATATATATATATATATTACCTATTTTTTTAAATAATTTATTATTAGTGTTCTAAAATACTTTTAATATAATAATATGAGGAATTAATTTTAAAAAATAAAAATAAAAAATTTATTTTTTAACAATAATCATGGTGTCATCGATAGTATGACCAATAATAATTAGAATATTAATTATGTATAATAATATTTATAATGTCAGATATAATTATTATGACAAAATGTTATATTTGTGAAAAATAACTTCTGCTTTTTTTTATGTATGATATTTCAAATCCCATATCATAAAAAACAAATATACAAAACCACACGTAAACAAGACAACTAGAAAAATTATTCCAAATTATCTACAATAATAAATAAAACATTGCCCTACATTTCGCCATAGTAAGCAACAAATTTTTTAACATGCAATAAAATTGTTCATGGTCCTATTTAAAACAAAAATGTTATACATCTGAGCTAAATAATTAACTTAAAAAATTTAAGATTATTTTGTTATTATATATATATATATATTTATTTTACTATAGATAAGATATTTAGAATAATGATAATAATTAGTTTTTGGATTTTTTCCTTAAAAAATAAAAGAGGCTAATTATGAATTATGATGTTTTTTATATTAATGTCTTAAAATATATTTAAAAAATAAACTAATATTTCTTTATAAATATCACATTAATTTAATCTTAGTGTTCTAAAATAATTTTAATATAATAATATGAAGAAAGAATATGAAAAATAATCTTTGCTAAATTTTAGCAGTTGCATTTCTGCTCTATGTCAAATAAATTAGTCCTTAAATAGTTAAAAATATGTCCAATAAACAATTAATATGTTGCACACAATAAATAATATATCTTTAGTTAATTTGATCAATTGTGGTTTTTCTATCTATCAATTAAATTATCACCAAAATAGTTAAAATAAAATCAATAATCAAATTGTTTGTTATGTAAAACAAATCACTCATTTGTGTCAAAATTCATCGATTGTAATTTTATTTTTTTCTAATGAAATAATTCATAAAACAAATAAAATATACAAAATAATCAATCAATATGTTACACAAAGCATGTGGCTCGTTTTAACAGAATTTTTATGATTCCAATTGTACAATCTACTGATTATATAATTATTAAAAAAAAAATTAGTAGTAGGAGCATTCAATCATTTTTAGATGGAAAAAAAATACTCTTTTCTAACAAATTTTATCAATTACAATTTTACTAATTTAATATAAAAATAATCAATTACAACAAGCACAAAATCAATCACTTTTCTACATAGAAAAAAAAGCTTTATGCAGCATACAGGTAGGTTAGCTCGTTCTTTCTAATCTAAGATATTAAATACAACCTCAAAAATTTAAACCATCAATATTTCATCTTAACCTTATAATATTGTCCTCTACTCCGTCTACAAAAAATATTAAACAAAATAATCATCACACAACTATAAAGAAGATAAGCTTTCACCACCAAGTTATTATACAATTTAGGTCATATTTGACACTACATTTCACAAATAGTTTTTTCAAAAAACATGAATTTTATTTTATTTTATTGGTGTGTTCAAATCATTTGCATGTGCTTATATCAAAAATAATTTTTAAAAAATAAAAAGAATATCATTTTGATTCATTTATAAACAAAAAATACTTTAAGAATAACTTCAATCACGTTCCTAAATAGACACATAGTTTCTTTGTCATAGTTTATATATTATTTTTCATTTTGTAAAGGAGAATGATAATAACATTGGAAAATGGCTAACCATTCAATATTTTTTTATAATAAAATAAAGATATTTTGAAGTAACTAATATGCGTGTTAAACATGACTACATGTATTTTTAGAAGATCCTCAAAGTGCTTCTCTTGACATGTTGTACTCATAAAAGGTTGATAAATTATTTTGAGTATTAGTTCTCTAGTTTAACCATCAAATTAACCTTATATTGTTAATATTCAAGCTTTGCATGTTATAGTTTTTATTTAAAATAAAATAAAACTACTCTCATTATCCTATATTGTACTTAATTTTACATTTGGGCTCCATTGTTTCAAAAATTATAGAAAACATTTTGAACTCTATAAGTTTATAACACTTTACGTAGCACTGTTATCATGTAGTTTACTTAATTTTACATTTTGCCACCATTGTTTCAAAAATTATAGAAAACATCTTGATCTTTATAAGTTCACAACAATTTACATAGCATCAAGAGTAGAACCCAACAAAATATCCAAAAATTTATAACTGATAAAAGAATCTTTGATGCAATAAATCAATGAAAATCCTAATATCAAAAATACAAATATTCACACATCAAAACACATACAAGTACCCACCAAAAAACATTATCATAATAATTCAAAAACCGTCGACTGATCCAATTATCAAGAATCCTTGAATTTAATTGCTAAAAATTATTCAAGCCAATTGTTAAAAACTCTTCATCTCAATTGCCAAAATATATCAATATTAATGTCAAGATTCCAACAACCAAATAGTTAGTAAATTTTTAAAACTTCAATGTTTAACCATTCAAGATATTATCTTCGTTATAAGGCAACATTTCTTTATCATGTATTTTGTGTCATCTAGAATTTATCTCATGTTAGAATATTTCACAACCTTTATCGTCTATATGTTGAATCCAAAATGCATTATATAGGATCATGAACATTTTTTTAAATGCTCAATCATATTAAAGTATTAAGTAGGAATGGACATATAAGAGGAAAAACCGAGGGTTCTTTGAATATAAATGTCATGCATTGAATTGATTAGAGAATAAATCATGTTGCAAAATTTAATGGCGGTAGATATGTTATATGCCTTTATCTTTTAAAATAATCAGAAAATAATGCACAAATAAAAAAATATTTTTATAATAAGTAAGATAGATGTTGGTTGACAATTCAACATGATTAGGTTAATCAACTTAATATTCTTTATAGTTTTTTAAACCTAACTTGGAGGTTGACCTTGGAAAATGCATAGTCATGAGTCAAGTAGGTAAACTTAATTGACACCTAACCTGGCCTAGGTCCTATATATCAATCCTAAAATTTCATATCAAGTTTTAGTACTTTGAATAGTCATATTCATGTAAAATGACCAAATTGTGTTTTTAACACAGTCTCTTATACACGGGCTCTCTCAATCATCTCATATACATAAATTCTACATAGAACAAGCCTAATAACAAAAAAAAAATCTTCCATTTAAAATAATAAAATTATCCAATTTAAATAAGTTTTTACAAAGTTTTTACCTTTAAATTTCATGATTACGAGACCATCTTCACCAACTTTATAGAATGATGCAACTCTATTATATAAGTTATATAGTGATTTAAAGTTATTCATGAATCTAACTATAATAATATCCATATCCTCCTTAATATTAGTTTGAATTATAACAAGTTCCATGTTTTTTAAGTACTCATTAACATTCTTATATCTTTACTTAAGCTCTGCAATCTTTGATACAACTTCTTATAATAGTGGCTAGGCAAAAACCTCTCCTTCATTAAAGATAATTCATCACATCTCAAGTATCAATTTGCATTTTATTATTTTTTTAAATAGTTTTTCACTAATTGATCCTGCTATATAATGATATAGTTAGTAAAAACATTCATAGCAAACTTAACTTTATTGAACTTTATATAATTATGGAACTTAAAATCTATTTTCTCTATTACCATTCGAATAAACATTTGGATCATTTTTCTCCTAAAAAATGGCATTTCCAATTTTATTGTACTCAAATCTGTACAAAACTCAGCATTATGGTCTTGATACCTATTATTATCCTTCAACAAAATTATCTCTGTATCTCTCTCTCTCTCTCTCTTTTAAATCGATGATTCCATTGTTATCCAAAACATTCTCTATCTCCCATGAGCATTTCTTAAACTCAACATCACTCATATTAGCATTATTGGTCAAAATCTCATCACCATCATTGTTAATTGGCCTAATAACCCTTCTAACATTCACTCATACCTATTAAGAATCTCCATAATGATCATTAACATGTTTCTTTTCCAACCTATCCATCTTATCTCTAAATGCATTAGTCATCTATTTCATCCAGTGATTCATAATGTGAAACTAAGTTATAATTTCATTGTCTTCTCTTAAGGTGTTATGTTATTGCTTGTTTTTTACATATTTGAATATAAAATTGGTAAGTTGATAAAAAAATACACATTCTCCACTCACCCCTTTTTTATATTCATGTTTCTCTTGAATATAATTTTTTCACTCAAATATGTTTGTTGCACTTTTTTTCTCTCGTCTCACCTTTCTTAGACTTTTATGGAAATAATTTCAACATTAATATATAATAGTCTTGTTAGCATAGCAAAATATGTGTATAATAATAAAAAAAACAAGAAAATTATGAAAACAACATGACAAAACTATAATTATAATGTCATGAGTAACAAGGGAATTTGTATGAAAAATAAAACAAATTAAAGACACAAAAGAAAAATATGCAAAGGTCATAAGAAAAAATATCAAATGACAACTAAATATATCAATTATTATGTTAATACTTTTAGAATTAAGAAATAATTTAAGCAAAACAAGTTTGAATTACTAACGTAAATTAGACTTGTTACAATGAATCTTAATCTTGAATTTAGTACCTATAAAAAAATAACTCTAAATTACCTAAACTCTTATATAGTGTTATATCATAATCTTAACATAAATTATATGAAAAATTAGAATTTTCTAAATTTATTTGGCTTGAAATTTTCTTCTAATTGAATATGACTTGTTACAACAAGTCTTAATCCTGACCTTGATTATTATATCTATACATGATAAATTTTATATAGGGTTTTATAAGGGCTTCTAGAAACCTTTTATAAAATATTATAATTTTATGAACTATTATGATCCAAATTATCCCTTGTTTGTGAGTTGTGAAAAAATTAACAAAAATAACTTTTGGACATTTTTCCTTTTTTTATTCTTTATGCTATTGATATATTTTGAGGTAACTATAAACTAAAATAACACATTTTTTTCCATAATTTTGGACACAAACTTGAAATGATCAAAAAATGAATAAAAAACAACTAGAGCTAGAAAAGTTGAGACTAACAAGAAAATAGAGGATCAAACATGATTTTACATCCCATCTCCAATAATAATTGACATGGACCTTTTAATCACGAGGTCAAGCAACCTTAACGAAGTAGATAACAACCCATAAAGACAAAAATCAGGTTTTATAGAATCCTAATCCAAAGGTAACTATATACCTAAAAATCAAATGTATCAAACAAAAACTGAGACCATAGATAGTCTTGTATATAAGAATACTAAGTATACGAAAGATGTCACGTATATTTTACAATATTTGTTTCCTATAAATAAATGTTGTTTTTTTTCCATAAAAAAAACAAAGAAACATTATAATATCTTCTAATTAACCCTAATAGATCTTTTTTGAGTTGCAAAGTTAGTGGGTTTAAACTAGTAATCAACTAAGATAAGTCTAATAGTGAAATAATCTCCTAAACAATATCTAATGGGCAAGAACAAACCAAAATTTATAAATAAATAAATATGATGAAAAAAAAACAAAGTTTTCTTGCTAAAATTCCTCCATGTAACTCGGATATTCAATTTTCATATATTCTTGGATATTTTAATCCTAACTTAAAACACATTGTTCTTTTTTGTTTGGATGAATTGTTTGACCTACCATACATGATTAGAAATATTAAGATTTGTTTTTTCATCCTAACTTGAATTGGAATCATATTCCACCTATAGCTTCAAATATGTCCCAGACAGTACACAAAGATTTAGGATGATAGATTTGACAAGATTTATCAAGTAGTTTCGACCATTTGAAATGATACTCTCCATCACTTCATTTGATTTGAACATTTAACACAATATATCTTTGTTCATCTAGTATCACCTTGTAAGATTTTGGATCGATTTGATATACGATTTGAAAGATATACTTAATCTTGTAAAACTAGTCAACATACATTTTAAGATCAAATATGAACCAAACTTGGTTCAAATTATTTTTGTTTTTTAGTTTTAAGTGATAAATATTGTAGAGAGATTCCAGGCAACCATTGTGATGAGAAGAAACAACTTGTTTATAAGATAATCAACTATAAACAACAAAAATTATGATTTTATAATTCATTTATGTTTAATTTTGATTTTGAATGAAGAAAGTTTTAATTATGAAAAGATAGAAGGTTCATGGAGTTGTTTGATTGTTTTCTAATGTAACATATATGATTTTATTTTGGTCAATTTGATTTATTTGAAATTTCTTGTTTGCCATTTTTTTTAATACAATAAAGGTAAAGAATAAAATTAAGTGAATTATATGATGGTTATGGTAAAAAAATTCCTTATTAAATTTAAAAGTTTTGGAGACATTCCATATACACGTTTCTTTGTCTTTTTTTGAAACATATATTTTAGTTCTTTCTTTTTTCTCAAGATTATAATAGAAATACAAACCATAGTTATTCTCTTTCTAGAGAAAAGTACAAGCTATATTTATTCTCTGGAAAAGTAAAAGGCAATAGGACCTATATGTCAATTTACATGGGTGCTTAGAGCCTGTTCTATATGACGTTAATGGTTGTTTTCAAGGTATTTTTTTATAAATATATCAAAATAATATATTTTTAAAAATTATTTTTGACATTACTATATTATATTAATAAAAAATACTAAAAAATTAATATAAAAAACTCAAGTTTTGTCCTAAAACACTCTTAGTATTTAAAATTTAGAAATAGATCCCTTAATGATTAAAAGAGGGTTTGGATTAAAAAAAATTAATTGATGAAGGACGATAACAATGCATTGTTGGAAGTATGATTTAAATTGATTTTAAAAATATTTTTTATTCAAAAAAACATCAAAATAATATTTTTTTTATTTTTTTTATATAAAATAATCTAAAAACACTAAAATATTTAATTTAAAATAAAAAAAACATTTTAAAAAAAATATCGAACCCCTTGAAACGAAAGCAGAAATGATGCCACAAGCTAATTAACCCGAACTGCGTGCAAAAACATTAATTGCCATCGCTGTAGGTAGTCGAATGGGATCGAGTAAAAATATCAAGAAATTTCCATCATCTTGCATTATAGATATTTAATGAACCATGCCCCACATGAGACGAGTGTTGCCCATTGAACCTTGAAGATTCAAATGTTGCTGTGATGATCATTTAAGCCAATTGCAATAATTAATTTTGAAGACTTGGTACACTAATTAATTTAAAATATGAACAAAAATATTAGAGACAGTATCTAAGTTTAACAATTAAAGAGCACTGGCTTACCACCCAGATGAGCTGACAAAATGAATAAAGTATTCAGTTCGACATCGAAACGCAGCTGATTATTTTGTCTTGTTAATAATCAATCGTCTGCGAGAGTTGGTGTGGAGTCAAGGTTTTTGCACCAGAAATTAAGGCTGGCTGGGCCTCCACCGAGGAACCATTTGAACATTAATAAAATATATCATTATCTGAACCCCAAATGGGAATAATAACAAATTAATATCTGGGTGGGTGGTTTTGGTGATGCATCCTTATCTGGAAAACACAACAGAGCGCTCGGCTCGCCTGTTGATGAACAAAACTAAGCACCGATGATCTATAAAATGAATGTATGTAATTCCATCCATCAAACAGAAGTGTTAATGGAGCCCAAGAAGCACTGTCTCACCTGCTAGATCCATGCCGATCCTTGTCAGAGACCACCGGTCACAGCACCACCGCAACTATCTCTCTAGCTGCTCCAGAATCTTGAAATGAGAAGGGGGGGAGAAAAGGAAGAAGAAGAAGAAGAATCAAATCTGAAGTGATTTTGGCTCTTTTAATCTTTCAAGTAAATAACCCCAACACACCAGATGCCGATGAAGCAGCTAACGAGACAGGCATATTAATGGGCTCACGAATGCTTAAGCTATCTAGAGAGGTTAAATTTCAAGCCTGGAGTCCATGGGCCGCTACATTAATAACGGGCCTTTGTTATTGCTCAGAGCTCAATGTTATCTCGAATGAAGCCCCCAGGTGGATGAAAAGGTACTTTTTCAAGAGAGTTTTATACTTCCATAAGATTTCTCTCTCTTCTATACTTCGATCCTTTTGCTTTGAATTTTGACTTTATGAGCTTTTTTCTTTCTAAGATTAAAATTAGCAACTAGGTTGGTTTACGACTATACGAGGCATATAGTTACAAGTTGGGACTAGATCGTGGGCATTGTAAATTGGGGTACACACTAATTGCAAATATCTTGGATCCAGGGTATGATCTAGATTTAAAGTACCATAGATTTAGGGCTTGACTGAGTTTAGGGTATTTGGGGTTTGGGTCGGGTCTAGTTCGGGTCATTAAGAGTTGGAGTCAAAATTATCAGCAGGGTTCACCCCGCTAGAAGAATATAAAGGAGCTACAAGTTTTATATCAAGACTCAGTCTGAGACATTAGAGATACAATTTAAGATCTCATACAAGATGTTTAAAGTTTAAACTAGGATCCAACATAGGACGTTCAAAGTTGAAGCCAATACCATGTTTAGGT